>VZTM01042439.1:0-35905 GCA_013400555.1 Jacana jacana
ATGCACTTACTTTTGTTGCTAAATAATTCAGTTTTTCAATTCTATCTCTTAACTTTCCTCATTCTTTTATTATTTTTCCATATATATTAACATTTTTACACCTATTGTGCTGCTTCCATATCTTTTTTCATTTTTTTCTTCTTTCCTTATAAGCGTGTCTCTAGGATGATAAAATTCAGTTCTTTATCAGCAATAAATACAATTTCTGACTCCTGTACTTGCTTTATCTACCCATGTAGTTTGATTTGGATGGTATGACAGAGGAATAAGGTAAAATTACTAATGTGTGCTAAACGTGTTCTTCCAGGTGCTCTCCCGTTAGGAATGCTCGTAAGAAAAACTTACTAGATATCTGAATCGATGTGTTCTTTACACATGTGTTTATTGCATGTATTTATTCAAAGAATATTAATGAAATTTGCTTTTTAATACATCTGTTGCCTGTGTTGTTGTTTTTTTATTCCTAGATCTTCCTCAGAACTGTGATCCTAACATTCCCCTAGTTGCTCAGGAATTAATGAAAAAAATGATCCGCCAGTTTGCGATTGAGTACATTTCCAAAAGTAGCAAAATTCAAGAGAACAGAAACGGTTCATCGTTTGAACCAAGTCTGATATGTAAAAGCATCCAAATGAACCAAACGGAAAACTCCCTTCAGGAAGAACAGGATAGCCCTCTAGACCTCACTGTGAATCGAACTCAAGAACAGAATACTCAGCAAGGTAAATGTCTATACCTGCTTACCTCTGTTTTGCTGTCATTTATTGCATCTCATTCCTTTATAGAATTAAATGTCTTGGCTTTCCTAAGTAGGTGTTGCGTGTGGAGTATGATCAGTATACAGGGAAAAAATGCTATTCAATGTGATTTAAAATGGGCTTGAGGGAAAATTGGCATTGGATCACTTAATTTAATAAATGCATATGTTTTCCTTTTAACACCAATAAAAATGTTATAGAAGAACTGGAAAACCCCACAAAACAAAAACCTGAGAGACACAAGAAACCACCACTCACACACACAATCCCAGTGCTTTCTTCCTAAAAGCATTTTTCTTATTAGCAGATAAATCCTGAGCATCTGTGTTAAACAAGTGGGATTGGAATTTGTTGGCTTTAGAGTACTGAACCCGAGTCAGCTCACCTGTGCCTGGCACAGGTAACGGTGGGTCAGGATTTTGTTGCAGAAATGGCTGTTAAGAAGCCTTCTGAGAAAGAGAAAGATATTGGAATTTCAGTGAGCAAAGGCCTGTCTGTCTGTCAGCCTTTGGACACTTTGATTGTTCAAATACAGACTGGGTGGAATAATGGGAAGAGAAGAGCAATTTTGGAGGAAGTTTCCGTACTTCATGCCTTAATCATTAGCGATTGGTGCAGCTTTCGTAATTGAGAGCTAAGCTAGAAACAGCAAAATAAAGACTCTCACTGTCATTTACAGAAAGGAGATAATTTGCCTTGAGGAATATTGCTATCTAAAACTGATACCAGTTTAATCCCAAGAGTGTTTTGGACTTCAAACTTGACTTAGATCAGCAGCACTTTTCAGGACGGGTCATGACTGTCTGTGTGCACCTGAAAGCAGTGGCAAAAGCAGCTCTTGCTTTCACGGATACAGGGGTTCATGTTAATGCACTAATACTGCAGACCAAGGGGAAATGTTTGCCTGTGTGTCATGTACCACGCTATAGAAGTTAAAAGATGGTAGAACTGCAGAATCAAGGTGTTATTTTTAAAAATGCACCTTGGTCAGAATGAAAGCAGATTTTGTATGTGTGTACTTAACATTGCAGCCTTTAATTAAACGACATATCCTTGGTAGGGGGAGAGAAGGGAATTCTGACACGGATTTACCTTGCTAAACATACCTATTCTAGATTGAATTTAAAGCATCACTTCTCTTTGACAGCAGAAGCATTAAGAAATTGAATAATTCCTGCTTTTATTCTGTGTAGTCAGCAGAAACCACTTCATGCCTGGGTTCAGTGAATACCTTGGCAGAGAAAATGTGAGAAAATCTCTGTTGTGCTCTGACATACCTCTGCTGTGGATGAAGTACAGGTTTTAGAGATTTATGGTTGCCCAGGTTGAAGCAGATTTGGTTTTGTGAGGGTAATAAAAAGTGCCTGATACCTGCTTACTTCAACGGCTGGTTATAAAGAAGTTTAAAATGTCCATGAGGGAGCAAAGTCCCCAAAGACAGGTTCTGGTCCTCACTGAACCCAAATAAACCTTTGAGGAATGAAAAGGAAGGCAGAGGGTGAATGGGGCGGGGGGGAATGGAAGAGAGTTCTGCTGCCACCCTCAGCTATTTGAAAATCCATTGATCTTTTGTCAAAAAAAAAACCCTTATAGACACTGAGATATTTCAGTATTTTTTTTTCTCTATATCACTTGAATTGCTCTTAAAATGAGACTAATCAGCAAGTTCAGAGTTGCCTTCCACACGCAGCTGAGACTGGAATAGTTTATGTACTCTGTAAAACTTGTGTACTCTGCAAGATACTGCAGATTCTCGAAACGTACGCTGCATCACTTGCTGGAGTGTGTTGTAGATGTTAAAGATACTGGTCTAGCTGTGAAGTTTAGAGGTAGTGAAGTGAGAGGAAGTATTAAAACAAAACTATAGCTGGAGAAAGGTTTCTTATCTACTGGGGAAGTTGTATGGTGCTTCCTGTTTCCCACCAGCGTAGCGGTTTTGAGCTTCCCACGGTAGCGGTAACGAGACAAGCAAATAAGATTAGGCTGACTTTTTCCATCCTCCTGTTCTTAGTTGCCTTGTGTTCTAGGTGTGATGATTCATTTAAAACTTCTTTCAATTAGCTGTTGTCAGGGACTGTACTATTATTCTGCCTGGCCTTCAGTTCTGTCCTTTTCCTGAAAAAAAGGCTGGATGTATCAAAATGTTACATTCTTACAGGAGGGAATTAGATAATTGATAATTTTTTAAATTATTATGAGTCTGGAGACTTATAAAAGCTACACCAATGTTCTCCTCTCAGTAGTGTCTTTTAACTGTCGTGCAGCTTTTCTTTTTTTTTTTTATTATTTGCTATTTGTAATCCTTGTTACAATTTCCAAATGAAGTGGCAATAGCAGAGTAGGAAGTTCAAATTTTTACATTGCTCTGATGAATCCTTGAGGTTGAATTTTTTTTAATTCAAATTCTGTGAAGCAGATAATGACATAAAAAATAAATACTACAGGCTCATTTTCTGTTTAGGCATGTGCTTTGTATTTCCAGTAGTAGTCTTTAAAATGAATGGTCTACATAATAAAATGGACACTCTGATTCTTGAACTCTTAAGAGGAAGGAATAAGCTTTCTTTTTCAGATGACTAGAAGTACTTTCTTGCACTGAGCAGATCCAAACTAAGGGCTACCTTAGTACTGAGAAAAGATTCCACTGATGAAGATGTCTGAGTGATCTCTTCATTTAAGAAAGCTTCTTACTTTCTTCTGGTGTCTGTGGGCCATCTCTGAAGTACTCCCAAAATTGTCTGGTCTGACACTTGCAGACCTGATAACCCTGTGTATTGGGTTGATGTGGCAAGGTTTGGGTATGAAGGGCTGCAGATGGTGACCACAGTCTGTAGTCAGAGGTCAGGGGCTGCTCTATGCCAGGCTCAGCCACCTCTACAACCGACCTGTGACAGGCCAGAGTGGAACACGTCAGTGAAGTTTGTGGTGCCTCTGAGAACAGTTAAGAAAGAGCAAAAATGCTGAACAGGCAGAGGATTGAGAACCAGCAGAGTGAACAAGGTCAGAGAAGGAGTGGGAGGAGGCACTTCAGACACCAGAGCAGGTACTTCCCTGCAGCACACGGAGAGGACCATGGAGCACGTATTAGCCTGCAGCTCCTGAAAGAGACTACTCTGCAGCAGATATTCACACTGTAGCCCCTGGAGGACCCCACACTGGAGCAGCTGGATATTTCTGAATCCACCCCACACTGGATATTTCCTGAAGAAATGGTAGCCTGTGGTGAACCCACAAAGGAGTAGGTGAAAGATGTGAGGAGGAAGGAGTTGCACTGACTGTAACCCCTATTCCTAATCCCACCTGAGAGTGGGGAAGAGAGGTAGAGGAGTTGGGAGTGAAGTTGAGCCTGGGAAAAGGGGAGGTGTTGCTTAATTTTCATCCTTCTCTTGTTATCCATTTCTGTTTCAATCTGCAGTAAAATAATTTTCCCCAAGACTGTTTTGCCTGTGGTGGTAACTGGTACATGATCTTCCTGTATTTATCTGGATGACCTTTTTTATTTAATTTCTCCCTACTGCTCTGTTGAGGAGGGGGAGCGAGAGAGGGGCTGGGTATGAGCTACTGGCCAAGGTCAACTCATTGCACCCCTGGTATTGAATCATTTAGTACCAAGTATTTAAGCACTGGCATCCAGGTATGTCCAGCTGGCACCTAACTGATTAGGGAGTCCCCAGTTATGCTCTGCTCTCTTTGACATGTGGAAATATGGTAACTCAGCAGGGTGCTTTAATCCCTGTGCACCTTGCTGGGAACTAATTGGGCATATACTTTGCTGTCAGTCACTTAGAAGCCACCATCCCCAGAAATACTTGTATCTTTTTTTTTTCTCCTAATCCATGTAACCTCCTAACACTTGTTAAGACTCTGAAAAGGTCACTGTGGGGAAGAAAATTATGAGTGCACTGCACTTAATGAAAACAGGGTGGTATTGTGTGTTTTTGCAATATCACCCGTCCTCCAAACTAAGCCAATGGAAGAGCAGCATCCTTCCAGAATAAAACATTGAGTGAGGAACAGTCTTGGAATATCTGGCAGCAACTGCAGTCACATTGCTGAGCTCTTTGGGGAATGTTCTCAGCAGCAGCAAACTTTGATGCAGTGGCTTCTTACCGTTGGTAGATATGGGAGAGTAGATCACTTTTGGGCTGCTGAGCAAAGCAACTTAACAAGAGGCAGAAGTATAAACTGTAAAAGAAATAGGCTGTTAGTTTAGCTACACAAGCTTATTCTTGTTGCTGTATCTTCTAGGAGCAATGATAGTGTGTAAACATGGCAGAAAGATACAAGAGAATTTGTGTAGATTTCCTTCTTGTGTTGATCTATCATAGCCAGGGTAGCTAACGGCCAAGTACCAAGAACCAGATGTTCACTTGCTTGCTTCCCCCTCAATGGCATGGGACAAAATGAGAAGAATGGGAAAGAGAGCTTGTGATTTGAGATGAGGACCTGTTCATTACTGCTTGCCATCCTGGGCAAAACACCCTCTGGTTGGGGAAAACTAACTTAAATTGTTGCCTATTAAAATAATTACTAGTTCAGGTAGCAGAGAAACAAAAAGACAGATGACAATACCACTTCTCCTTCCCCCCTTTCCAAGGCTCAGCTTCACTCCACCATCCTTGTGGTCCAAGGGGAATGGGTATCGGGCGTCTACCTAATGGGTCTCTACCTCATGGTTTCTCTCTGCCAGTGGGCTTCCCTCTGCTGTTTTCTCATATTCTCCCCACCCCTCATCTTTTCCTCTCTTCATCCAGCACTTTTTTTCTGTTTCTTATATAGGTTCCCCCTAAATGGCTGCTGGACTCAGCTGTGCCCTGCAATGGGTCTGTTGGAACTGGCTAGAAATGTCTGTGTCCAGGACGGGGCAGCTCCTGGCCTCTCCTCACAGATGCTGCCAAGACCATGGGTACCCAATACATAGAATGATAGAATAGTTTAAGTTGGAAGGGGCTTTTAAAGGTGATAAGTCCCACCCCTTTGCAATGAGCAGGGAGATCAACTACATCAGGTTACTCAGAGCCTTGTCCAATCTGACCCTGAATGTTTCCAGGGATGGACCATCTCCCATGTCTCTGGACAACCTGTTCTGCTATTTCATCAGTGTGAAATATTCCATATATCTAGAATAAATCTCTGCTCTTTTAGCTTAAAGCCATTAACCCTTGTCCTATTGCAACAGGCCCTGCTAAAAAGTCTGTCCCCATCTTTCCCATAGGTCCCCTTTAAGTACTGAAAGTCTGCAGTAGTCTCTCTGGAGCCTTCTCTTCTCCAGGCTGAACAACCCCAATTCAGCCTGTCCTCAGAGGGAGAGGAGCTTCATTGCTCTGATAATTTTTGTGGCTGCCTCTGGTCCTGTTCCAACAAGTCTGTCTCTCTCCAGTGCTTAGGGCTCCAGAGCTGGATACAGTGCTCCAGGTGAGGTCTAATCAGAGCAGAGAGGCACTTGTTGAGGTTCCTCTGGATGGCATCACATCCCTCAGGTGTATCAACTTGTTATCAACCATTCAGCCTGGTGTCATCTGCAACCTGGCTAAGGGTGCCCTTGATCCCCCTGTCTATGTTATTGATGAAAGCATTGAACAGTACTGGTCCCAGTATCGGGCCTGTGGGGGACACCACTTGTCACCAGTTTCCATCTGGACCTTGAGCCATTGACCACTCCCCTCTGGATGTAACCATCCGACTAATTCCTCATCCACCTGACTGTCCACCCATCAAGTCTACTTCTCTCCAGTTTAGAGAGCAGGATGTTGTGGAGAACAGTGTCAAAGGCCTTACCACCAGTCCAGATGGTATACATAGCTATAGACTTTTCATCTGGCAGTTTTCATTTTAAAAAATAGCAAATCAGGCCCACAAAAAGGAGCTACTCAAAGCAGTAGCTAAGCATTAACAGGAGACTTCGGTGTTCTTTCTGATGCTTCTCTGAAAACGTTGTTCCCGTGTTCAGCAGCACACAAAGTAGGCAGCAAAAGGCAAAGCATCAAGGCATGGTCAGGAAAGGTGTTGAAGACAAGATGCTGTCTTTTGGGCTTTTTATGCTGTGAAAGATCTCGAGGGGGTTCACAGCATTTTGGATAAGGAAAAGGAGAGTTGTTATTTACACAATCTCACAATAATAGAACTAGGCAGGGCTCGCTGAAACACAAGAGGAAAACAGAGAAGCAGCAGCTTTTGAACAGCAGTTTGTGGACATCTAAAAAAACTGGAACAGGAAGGTGTGGAGAAGGATGAGGTCTTAGGCAACCTCCCAGCTAACAGAACTAAGGCCAGAAGCTAAAGCTAGAACAGGCATGGATGTATCTCTGAGATCCCTAATCCGATGGTAGCAGCCACTGGGAGAGCAAGAGAGGAATGAGCTGGAGGCAGTGGCCAGGCTGACGTGCTCTCCCACACTATGAATGGAGTTTTTCTGTGCCAGAAGACTCTGGACTGGGTAGAGAGGGTTGTCTGACCTAGTAAGGCAGTCCATAAGAGCTAGTGAGAGATTTCTGAAGACCAGAAAAGAACCACAAGTTTGCTAGAATCAGTACAGAAATCCCAGTTGCAGGAACTGGAGGGTGACCCATACGTTTTATGTTACTTTTTCTTCTGCCCCTGTCTCTGTAGCGACACTAGTCTGGAGCAGGTTCAAGTCATTGTGGTCTTGATTATTTTGAAGATGACCTTTGATCACACTTAGTTATAGCTTGATATTGCTGCACCTCGTGATCAGGTGCTGAGAAGCAAAGGCTAGAGGTTGAGCCATTTCTTTGAAGATGAAAATTATTTAATTTGCATGGAGATAACCGCTACAAAGCAGGAAGAGCTGCCAACCCCAGGAGCTACTCCGTGTTTGTAATAAGTCCTGTTCCATTTATCAGCCCTATCTGCATCGATCTGGGGGAGGATTGTCTTGTTTCATTTGTTGGATTTTTGTTTTGTGGGTTTTATTTTTTTAGTATGAGTGAATTCATGGAAGAAAAGTCTGCATGTGTGGTGACTTTATCCCATATTTTGTGTGTGTATATCAAATTTCTGGTGTGGTTCTCTTTAGCTCTTTTTACTAAGATCATCTTCCTGTAAAGCGTTGACTTCAGGGAAGTGTCCTGTAGTCATGGATGGGTTCCTACGTTTGCTCTGTTGGAAGAACCAATTGTCTTGAACAGAAATGACTTTTCAGTTCTGCTTACCCTTTCCATGCCCAAAATATATCTAATTTTTTATGCTAGGAGCTTGCATTTTCAGTACTGTGTTCTTTTTAGTAAATTTTCAGCTGATCGGTGGCCTTGTGTTGTGTTGGGCACCTCAGCACAAGAGAGATATCAAGGTTCTGGAGTGAGTGCAGAGGAGGGCAACGAAACTGGTGAGAGGCCTGGAGAATAAGGCTTATGAGGATCGATTGAGGGAGTTGAGATTGTNATTGTGAAATATTAGAAATGAAAATAATTGTGGTTATTTTCTATTAGAGGATCTTGCAAGAGTATTTGGGCTTTGTTTCTGGAGTTCTGGGGTTTTGTTTCCTAAAAATCTAGTTAGCTTCAGGTTTTTAATAGATTGAGTAGAGAGGTGGTTAGCTCTTCAGCATTGATCAGTTGTGAACTTTGAAATATCACCGCTTTGAAATATCAGAAAGGTTGATCTGAATTAACTAGTCCTTCCTCTAACTTCCTTGGGGTTGAGGAAGATTTAAAGGAATGTATTTAGGAGAAATGGAGCACCTTTGACAAGCAGCATGTTTATAAATAGTTTTTCCTGGTAATGCTAACTTAGGCTACTTTTTCTCTCCCTTCAAATAATACAAAATAGTGGGGGGGGACCAGTTTAAATTTTTAAAACCAGTCCAAAACAAATAGCTGCATTTGATTCTTAAGCACAACTCTATTTCTTTGTGTGACTGGTGTAAAGGAGAGTTGCCCTAACAATTGTTCTGAGCTCTTATTTGAGTGCTGGCATTTGGACTGTTCATCACTTGATGTCTGCATCTGGGGCTGGGTGAAAATACATACAGGTGATCAATGTTTTAGAAATAACACACAGTAACTTGAAAATGACAGTGATGTAAGAAGGGCTCAGTACAGGGTTGCTTGTAGATGTGAATGTCAATCTGTGTGTTGGAACTCAAAATGGGATTTGCAGAGCTCAGGCACACAAAACAGTCCAGGTCTGAAACAGAGAACCAAGGAAGAAAGGTATGAAATCAAATATTTCTAGGGGGTTTATCTCTAATATAAAATTGATTTTTTTTTTAAAAAAACTGGAAACTTAAGCTAGAAGGAGTATTTCAGGTGCTATTTTGTTACTTTAATTTTCAACATCCTTAAATATTGATTTTAAAAAAAGCCCATGGTTTTCTCTTTCAACACTTCAAAGATTTCAACAGCCAACTATAAAGCTTGAATTCAAAATTTTCCAGGGAGTTAACAAGGCAGACTCCCACCCCAGTTTAGGCATCTCCATTTCTGTAGTCTCATTAGCACTTATACACAGGGGCAGCAAGGGGAATGCGTATAAAGAAACTGTTACAACTTGTAATGACATAGGTCTCATGCTCAAAACCCTACACTGGCCTTGAGCTCTCTTCCCAGCTACTGGGGTACTACCTTCTCATCCAGTAACCTGGTCTGGTCTCATACCTGAACCAGAGACCTCCCGAGATCCCCAGTTGTCCAAATTATCCTTTAAGCCTATGATTTAGTGCTGTCAGTTTTAATTTCAATATCAGGCTTCTTTGTAGTATGTAAATGCAAAGATATTAATAGTACTATTAATAATGATGATAAGAAGTGCGTTGTTTTGGTTGCCTTGAAAGGAAACAGTGTGATGTATATGCATATGTGATTTTTAGGAGAGAGGTCACATGTTTCTGTTTCAGACAGTTTTTAAGACAGATTCTGCTTTTAAATTGTGTTATTTCTGAATAAGGTGGGGTTTTTTTTTCTTAATTTTAATAAGTTTTGTTACAAACCAAATATAAAACCATGTGCTGATGGATGACGTCATCGTTAAAAGGATAAGTTGGTAGAAATTCTACAGGTACCTGTTTAAAAGCTGTGCTGCAGGTACAGATACTCGCTAACACGATTTCTGAGAAGGTCTTTAAACAGCTGCTGTCATCACTGCTCCTTCTTTGCAGGGGATGGAGTGCTAGATCTCTCTACAAAGAAAAGCGCGAGGTTGGACGAACCAAAATACGACCCGTTGTGTTCTGAAAACTCAGTGTCTGGGTAAGCAACGTTTAGGACTCTCCTCGGCTTCTTGTAACAGACAATCCAGGTTTCTCTCCTCCCAAGTCAGGCTTTTCTGTTCATAACGTCTCCGTATATACTGACACACACACGCGGTTCCTCTTTTGCTTTTGAAAGACTTTTTGTCACTCATAAGTGTGTGTCTACGTATATATCATATGTTTCATTTGTCTTTTTTCCTTTTTGGTTTTGGTTTTGTTTGTTTTTTTTTTTTTTCTGTTTAAAGAAAAGTTATCAGAACAATCACCAAACTTTAGTTCATGTTACTAAAAATGAACTGAAAATTGATGACGTAACACGTTAAAAGTGATAGGATAGTAGAAGAAAACGCAAACATCTTCTTTCAGAGCTTATTTAGGAAACTTCAATTTTGGAGAAAAAAAGACCACGTTAATATTTAGATTTTAAAATATTCTTCAACTAACATGAAAGAGTTAAATGCCTGTTATCTGTAATATTCCTTGATATGAGAGAGAGCGAGCAAACGCGCGTGAGAGAGAGAGCTCTTAACCATCGCACTCAGACTCACATCATGGTTCTGACTATGGTGTGTGGTGGCAAACGCTTAAATTCCTTTCTCTATTGGGCAAGAAAAAAAAAACACCGTTATGGCATCAGCTGAAAGCTACCACAAAAGTACCGAAAAGCATTGTTTTGTTGGATTTTGTTACCATCTTGGCCTCCTCCCACCCACTAGCCATAGCAGGACCCTTTTTCTCACCTGTACGTCTTACCGAGTAACTTACTACGCCTAGGACTACAGTAGCAGGATTTGGTCAATGCTGTAAAACTGCATTTCCTTAATTTGCTGATATGAAGAAGTTTTCCAATGACTATGACTTTGTGAGTGGAGAGCTGTACATAGCGGCTAGAAGTTTTTAAAAGTGTGTTTTATTTTGCCGAAACGGACTTGTTAACTACAGCACTTTACCTTACTGTGGTAGTAAGCCTAGTTTTGTGTAAGTCTGGGATGTTTGTGTGTAGTTACGTACTTATTGCTGCAATTTTTCTATGAGGGGGTTGACTCTTTTATTACTTGTTTAGCGGTAACGTCACGTTTCTACTAACAAAAACTCCTTCAGGATTTGGGTATTTAACGGAACGTTAATTGTCTAATTAAATTTATAACAGTGTTGCTCTGCAAGCATGCGAACAAGGGGATATAGCAAGCACACGAGACTATTACCAAATACTGAGCTAGGATATAAAGTTCTTGGAAGGGCTGCTGTAGAAGCCACCGTATGATTTTTGACGCGCTGTCCTACCAGAACTGTAACGTTTTGCTAGGATAATCATTTAACTACCACATCTCAAAGGCTTAAAAGTATCAGAAGCAGTGATGTTACCGAAGCAAGGAGTATAATAAAGGAGTGGACCCTTCCCTTCCATAGCTGTGTGAGAGTCTCTCATACATCAGTTTACCATCGTTTCATTCCATCCATCCAGGAGACTACACAGACACAGAGAGGACTATGTGGAAAGAAGTGCTGAGTTTGCAGATGGTTTGCTCTCAAAAGCTTTGAAAGACATTCAGTCTGGAGCACTGGACATAAATAAAGCAGGCATACTTTATGGCATACCTCAAAAAACTTTACTTCTCCACTTAGAAGCCTTACCAGCAGGAAAGCCTGCACCTTTTAAAAACAAAACTCGAGATTTCAATGATAGTTATTCATTTAAAGACAGTAAAGAAACTTGTGCAGTCCTACAAAAAGTAGCCTTGTGGGCAAGAGCTCAAGCAGAGCGCACAGAAAAAAGTAAACTCAGTCTACTTGAAACCTCAGAATTAAAATTCCCAACAGCTTCCAGTTACCTCCACCAGTTAACTCTGCAGAGAATGGTCACTCAATTTAAAGAAAAAAGTGAAAATCTACAATATGAAACTTCAAGTCCTACTGTACAATTAAAAATTCCTCAGCTAAGAATAAGTTCTGTGGCCAAACCACAGTCTGATACTGCTGGTCTTCTGGATGTTATGTACCACGTTTCTAAAACCTCCTCAGTCTTAGAAGGATCAGCTCTTCAAAAATTGAAAAATATACTCCCTAAACAGAACAAAATTGAATGTTCTGGACCCGTAACTCACTCAAGTGTTGACTCCTACTTTCTGCATGGGGACCTCTCTCCTTTGTGTCTTAATGCTAAGAATGGGACGGTAGATGGAACCTCAGAAAATACAGAAGATAGTTTGGATCGTAAAGATAATAAGCAACCAAGAAAAAAACGTGGCCGCTATCGGCAGTACGATCACGAAATAATGGAAGAAGCAATTGCAATGGTAATGAGTGGGAAAATGAGTGTTTCCAAAGCACAAGGAATTTATGGGGTACCTCACAGCACTTTAGAATATAAAGTAAAAGAAAGATCTGGAACATTGAAGACTCCGCCGAAGAAGAAACTCCGATTACCAGATACTGGCTTATTTAATATGACAGATTCAGGGACTGGCAGCTGCAAAACCAGTAGCAAGCCTGTGTAGAATAATTGTTAGCCAATTGTTTTGTGTGTGTGTATGTATGTCTGTATACACACACCGTGTGAGAAATACATATGCTCACTCTGACAGAAGACGTGAAATTATACAGTTCAAAAACCACATACATGCCTTTTGAAAAATAGTTTTATTCAGGGTTTTCACTGTGGACAGAATTATAGAGTTGCTCACTTAATTCTGATAGTGTGTATTTAATATAATCCTTGTATAAATAGGTGAAAAGATTCAGGTTTTCTTTAGTAGTCAATAGCATAAAGATGTTTTGGGAAAACGAGTATTTGTCATGTGAAGCATAATTTTTCGGTGGTGAAGAACCACTCTACCCATCCAAGAATCCATCTTATTACGGAAATAGGCGAGCAAGGCTTAGCAGACTTTGATACTTCACAGAATACTTGCAATAAATTGTAAGTAACGCAGCTTATACAAATCAAGGGATTTTGTTGAAAAGCTAGTTCCTCCCGAGGAAGTGGATTTGTGAAGTATTAGTAGGATATAGTACATTCTGTGAAAGACAAAAAGTTCATCGTTGCTTAAATATCCAATACAAGTAAGAAGAGCATTTCAGTACTAAAAATGTGTGTTTAGCAGGCATAAACTGCATTTTTTATCATTTTACGAGAATTTTGTTGTTGGTTTAGAAAGAAATGGGTGTTTACAAAGTGTACACTTATGAAACCTGAGAAATTACTGTAGTTATAGAGTTATTAAATATGAAATAAGATGGAATACTAAGAGCATAAAATAATTTAAACTTTTAACATAATTTTCCTTTTTAGTTTGACAAGTAAGGTAACTCGTAAGGTTTAAAAAGAGAGTTGGAATGCAACTTAGAGCATGTTGATAATGTGCACAGAATGAGCTTGAGAACGGTTGGGGTTTGTTTGGTTTTTTTGTTGAAACGTGCTGGTTAGTTGATGTTAATGACTACTTAAAATTTATTTAAGGATTGTGTCACACTCCTATTGAAAAACCTCACTGTAACTGTAATGTATTTGCTGCTGTGACATTTCAGAACCTTTTCAGTTTATCAAAGTGAATACCAAGTTACATTATCATTTTGCTAATAACCAAATTTGCAGTTCAGGGTCTTGATAGAGATACGAATATTAAACAGTGAAGCTGTTTTGAACTTTCGATACTATAAATTCTTTATAAATTTGGTAGTTAGAAGTTAGGCAGTTCACTTTAAATACGTAACTTTTAATAGAATTTAAGGGAGACCAATTACCTTCACATTGCAGTTTTGCCATGATTTTTAAGTATTCACATTGGACTTTATAGCGTACTTCATTTTTTTTTGTGTGTAATATCACAAAGTATACGGCCACAAACGAAGAATGGGGGCTTGCTTCAGACATTCAACACCCAACATCAGTGCCCTTTTCCTCTCCAAATGTCATTTTTTTTTCTGTGTGCAGCTGATTTGGCAGAGAAAAAAAGACGTTTTTCCCCCACTTAGATTTGCCTGTGGGCAGGTTAATTACATAAAGGAAACGGGACATGAGATCCATATGGGCTACATCAGGTAATTTTGTTTATAAACAAATTTGCCACCAAACTCAGCGGAGAGCATATGGCAAAATCCAGCCCCTGTTTATTAACTCTTTGGAAAAATAACAACTCCCATTTTTAAACAGAATAATCCTTTGAAACTGCACCACCAGTGTCTCAGTTCTTTGGTCTCTCAGATCTATACTGAATCTTCTTCAGTGCTTAAGGTTTACTTGCATATTACAGAATGAATCCTTTTTTAAAGCAGAACTCTACCTGATAACGAGGAGGTCACAAAACAGCAGGTGTCAGGGTCATCTTTCGTTTTAAATGAATTAAGCCATATTTTGTGAGGGCCAGAAGGATGAATTTGTGGCTATATCCCCACTGCAAAATGAAGTTGAAAAAAAAAAAACCCGTAAACGTGTCAAGATCTGTCTTTACAGAGTTTTACTTGCAAAAATTTGGGGCTTGAATACATTGCCTAATATTTGTACCGAACTGATGTTTTCTACTCCTCAGACAATGTTATGAATTTGAGTCAGAAGTTTATATTGAGGGCAAGCTACAGTACTCTTTTTATATCATTTCAAAGATGACCTGACCAAAAAAAAGTAACAGGATTCATAAAATCAGGGATCATTTTACTATTGACTTAACAGTACTCAGTAGTTTTGTATGTAATATTATAATTAATTTTCAACATTTTAGTACTTGTATTTATTTTTTGGTCAGAAATAGTATATTAAAATATTTTTTGATAGTTTATAGATGATACTCAACCTGTAAGTGTTTAAAGGAACAGAATTATTTGTTTCTAATTATTAGGCTAACCTTTGATTACACAACTAAGGAAAGGCAGGGAAATGTGTAGATTCCCCTTCCCCAACCCCTATGTATTTCATTAGATGTCATTTAAATTACACGTTTTGAAGTGTTTTATAAATTCAGTTACCAGTCACTACTTAGTAATTGACAATTTCTGAAAATTCCTGTTTCAGCAGAATTTTAAATGAAGGCGAAAGCAAGCCCTACATGCTTTCTACTTATTTGAATGTTTCTCAAGTATTTTATATTAAAAAACAGTGCCTCTGTTTTTAGAACTACTGCTCAGTAAAGCTGTTTAAACCATTTCTGGTAGCTAATGACAATTTTATATTAAATTGTATATTAACTTTAGTGAGACTGATTTTTTTAGTTGTTTACAGTACAAATACTTGTATTTGTTTTTTAATTGCAGTATTTCCATTGTCGCAGTAATTTAGTAAAACTCTGTGGCTGCCTTGATTTTTGACAGATTTTTGTTAACGACTGATTTTTAGGCAATTAGTTATATTTATGCATAAATCAATTGCACTATAATTCATGAATTATTTATTACAATATTTTCTAATGAATTTCATGTATTTGTCTTGTGTTGTAAATGTACTGTAATTCTGTTTCTTCTTTGTGTTGTTATATTCCTAAATCTGATTGTATGAATTTAATTGTTTAGTTAACGTGTTTCTACGTTGTAATTTGTAGTAAAGCACTTCAATGCTTTTGCACATAAATTTACAACACTGATGTGTGATTGATTTGCTCATTCAGTAAAAAAAAAAAAAAAAAAAAAAAAAAAAAAAAAGAAAGAAACAAAAAAAGCTGTAACCGACTCGTTTGACTTACTCCTGAGGCCTAAGCTCATTAGCAGTGGCGTAAGAGCAAGAGCTGTACCAATTAAGCACGTGAGGATGAGTTTGCTGTGAGTGAGGATTTTATACGTTGGAAAATAGTGGCGTTAAGGGAGGAGGATGTCTCAGAATTGGTGCATGGCTCCTAAACAAGAAGAAACTGAGAAAATTTGCTCACGGTTACGTCCCGCAGCTGGAAGCGAGCTGTTCTGTGTGACAGATACCCTGTAGCTTTTTTTTTTGAGGGGTTTCTTGACTTGGTAAAGTCAGAAAACATTTCTAGGAGACAGATTTCTATTTCTGTAGTGGTTCTGTGCTGTTCTTCCCAGTCCTTGAACGGATGTTCCGTTCCCAGTTCCGTTCCCCTTCCCAGTCTGCCAGGAAGTTGCTGGCTGGATCTGTCTTGTCTGTGCCTGAGACGACAGAGGATAGAACGTTCGGGGAGGAAATCTGTGGGGATTCCTCCGATAGAGCTCTTTCCTGGTAGTTTTTTGGATCTGTGGAGGAGGCGGAGGTTTTACTGGTTTAGCCATAAAGTGATAGGCTGACAGGCCAGTACATAACTTTATCACATCTCAGCCTTTGTGCTGATTTGGGACTCCAGTCGATCCCCACTCCCTGGTATTGACTCCCCTGCCCTCCATCGTTCCGTGCTTAACCTTGGTCTGCAGAGACCCGTGCACGACAGGCACTGGGGGAGCAGCGTGCCTTGATCCTCTCACCTCAGCCCCTTGTAGGTTGGCGTGTAGGAGTGTGAGACTGCTCTGTGGAGGGAGTGGGGGTTGTGGAAGCCATCGCTCTTCCTTCTATGGAATTGTCACTTTGAGCTTTTGTCTTGAGGACAGTTGAAACTCCTGTGTGACAACACAAATGTAAAGGGCTGTCCCTAGGAAGGAATCAGAGGAAACTTGAAATATAATGCCATAATTGTCTTGAAAAAGCTATTAAAAATTAGTTTGTTTAAATATATGGACTTCTCCCCAGAGAGACGCTTTAAAGTCGTGGTGTTGCTTTAATGCTGTCATTTTTGTTGGCCCTGTAATTGCTGCTCTCGAGTGGCGACCGAGTAAAGGGTTGATGCACTTTCACAACCTTGGGAGATGATTTGGAGTGGGGCACTGTTCATGTAGAGTAGAGGGAGTTGCCTGTCAGCTTGAGAAACTAACCCGGGCTCAGGGAAAGCGGGTGGTAGACGTTACACGAGGGTAGATAGAACTGGAAAGAAGTTGCTTTAGAGGAAGGTCCCGTATGTCTGTGATAACCATCGCCGCCTGCAACGGGCTGATCTCCACCTAGCAAATTCAAAGCAGCTTCGAGGCCTTTGCTGTCTGATTTTGGGAAGGTGTTATTAGGGTCTCTGGAAGTTTCTCCCACCCGTGAGCGTATTTTGAATAGCAGTTATGGATGCAGGTTCTCTACAGTTAAAGCTCTCCAGTGAAGCTCCATTAGACACACCTTGCAAGCCTGAACAGAGAGAAAGGCATCTGCCTAGGGATTCAGTTTAAAAAGACTGGACCGTAGTCATCTTTTTAGCAAACTAGTATTTAACAAAGTCACTGTGATTTACAAGCAAAATATTGGAGACCTAGTGCCGTGTTAATCTTTCCTCTATCTAGCCTTTCAACACATGATTGAGTTAAAGTCATGATGGTGGGGAGGGTAATTAGGTTTCACCCATAATTGTATCGCAAGGACAAGCTTAGTTTTCCCAAGTGCAGTGATCCATCCCAACACCTCCGGACTCCTGGGTTTGTGGGGCTGAGCGACACTCCAGCTCCTCTCCGTGTAGTGGCATTTCACAAACAGTTAACCCCTGACAACGGTGTGCCCCTGAATAACACTGGCTTTGCTTTAGGTTGTAAGTGCAATAAGGGGGTATTTTTTCTCATTAAGACTTCAATTATTTCAGTTTAAACATAATTGCAATTTCAACTAGTTACCACCACAAGTATTTTATGCTTCTGTGAGGTAGTATCATCCAGATGCTTGATTATGGCTAGATACTGTTTCATATTAAATACTGAAGGAGAGGAGAAAACACAAGGAATTATTTAGCAGGGTAGGGCTGGTTTTAAACTCTAAACTTTTAAAATCCATGCGGGACAGTAAAAATACAAATTTGTATGTATAACTTCCAGTATGAAACCTCAGTCTGAAAGTTCTTATTGATGCTAATATCATTGGGTGTGAGCTAATTAAGGAATAGATTAATAGATATAAATACAGCATATGAAATTTAAAATTTAATTATTGATTGATCAATTGATACAGTTGTAAACCTGATCAAAATGAAATTTTTCCCAAGCACAGGCTTAAATGCGAAGCGTTGCAGGAGATAATACTAGGGTGAAAAAGTTAGTGTCATGTTCAGAGTTTGGTGATATGTTTAAACAATACAGACTTTTCTAAAACAGAATTCTTGTAACATTTTCTGCTGGTGCAATTGGTTTCAGTAAAACATTTGAATGAAGTGTTAACTATCTGTCAATAGTTGCTATCCGGCATAAGGATTTTGTACTTAATTGAAGAAATATCTGTATTAATTTCTACCATGGAAAATTTTCAGCTTTTCAGTATAAATGATTGATTAGGTAAGTAGTGACGTTAGTTTTAATAATTAATTTCTAAGAAATCAATTAAATAGTTAAGCTAGTATTTTATAAGTGATTTTATTTGGAGTTAATATCGATGGGAAGGAGTGCCCAGCAGTCGTTCTTAGCCAGAGGCCTACCCAGTGTGGCAGGTTTAAAGGATATTAACCGTTGTCACAAGTTCTTTATTGCAGTGGTGATTATCTCTGTTTCTGTTCAATGAAGGAATCCTCTGTGTGTGTGTGTGTGTAACACATTGCAATGAAGAGCCTGTGGTGCACCACTGCACTAGTTTAAGAACTAGAAGGGAAACTTCTAGTAGCAGTAGCAAGTGGCTGTTTTTTCCGTTTTCCATGAGCCTGTAAAGTGGGGGGATTAAAATAAATACACAAAAACGTCTTTAGCAGGATCTTTAAGAGTATCCTGGAGAGCATTCGGCACGCTTTGGTATATGAATGTCTTAGGGTGGGATCCAGGAAAGGTGGATCCATTCTTGCCTCTGCCACAACCTTGAATTGTGACCATAGGCAAGTGCTTTGCCCTCTCTGTGCCTCAGCTGGTGACACGGGAGCAGTACCGAGCTTACCAGGGTCATGGGGAGGCTTTCCTTCAATAATTACTCAGGTAGCTTGAAATACCAGGAGATTAGCATTATTCTAATTGCACTTAGAGACAAGAAGCTTTTTCAAAAAGCTTTTTCTCAAAGCTTTTGGTCCCCTAATTTCTTCCCAATTCTTTGTCTTATGGCAGGGCTGTCACTCCTGTAGCTGAGGTGCACATCAGTGCTGGTGACACGTGCGGGTAGGACTGAATAGTGCAAGTAGAACAGAGCTGTTTTGCAAACTTCAGATTTTTAGGCTTGAGTTTAACCATTGTAACAAACAGTAGATGTGGTGTTTTACTGTAATTTATATTTTGTTTTGATTTGTTTTCATTTTCAGTTCAAGCTCAACAGCTGATGCAAATTCAGAGGAAACAGCTAATTTGGAAAAAGGAAAATCAGCCTTAAACAAAGTTTTGGAGTCTTTTTGTTCATATCACTGGCAACAGACTTTGGCTATGTTAAAATTTTTAATACAAGATGAAAACGTTCCTCTAGTTTGCAGCTGCAAGCAGACACATTCGGGCCACTCTGAAACTCCCACTTCCCTTCCCGAAGAGGATGTTCGCGTTTCATGTTGCAATTGCAGTGGACATGTGCTGACGAAAAGGTGCTGTTTACAAAATCAAAGGCCAAACACTTGTTTGCCACCTCTGTGTGTCTGTATTAAAGATTTCCATTCTCTGTCGTGCCAGGCGGCGGCAGTCGGATGCGTTAAGACAGTGGTGGGCAAAGCGTGTAGTTCTCCTAAGTGTTGCGCTGAGCAATCCCCGAGTTGTACGGGGCGTTCTGTGAAAGCAGCAGCAGCGGGTGCCTGCTCAGCTAAGGATTCTGACCTCCTGAACGGCCTTAAACACTCAACTAGATCTCGCAGCCCGTCACCGCCGCCTCTGTCGCCTGTACAGAGTAAAGAATTTGAGTCCTCGGATGCATCGCTTGTAGATTTCCCAACTTTAGACAGCAGCAAGCTGGAAATACCCATCAACCAGCCCCCCTCCCTCTTGCCAGCTGAAGGAAGCCAGGGAGAACTGGAATACGCAGGTAAAACGCACGAAGGAAGAGGAGAGACCAAGTATTGCGACGGAAGGTTGCTGTCCACAGACCCAGAAAGCAGCAGCTGTTACATAAATTCAGAGAAGGCTGAGAAAGGCGAACATTCTGCCATTTTTCAAGATTTAATGGACCGCATCAATGAGAAGCTAAAATCCATAGACACTACAGACATAGCGACAAATCTCGTCAAACTTTCCAGCAGCGACAGGGCACCGGAAACCGATGGCAAATTAGGAGACTTCATCACTTCTCTTTTGCACAACGCCAAGGCCAGCGATTACAGCTTCATGGAGTTACTCCGCCAACACGATAAACAAACGGAAAGTAACACCATCCAAACGAGGTTTCGCAAGCGCCAGGAGACTTTGTTTGCCATGTATAACTCTCCCGACTCACCGGTGGTTCGGCGACAGTCTTTGCAAATCAAGAGGGAGCTTGCAAGCCTCGATGAAAGCCTCCTCAGAAAAAAGTCCGTTTCGGAGAGAAACGCAAAGAGAGCTACGAAAAACGTGGATAAAATGTATCCAGACAAAAGACAGGGGTTTACTGTGATAGAAGATGAGGCTTTGCAACATCCTGAAAGTAATCCCTGCCTGAATTGCCAACCCAAACCCGGGGTGTGCTTTCCAGGACACCAAACAGAGTCTTTCAAACTACCTCTTAGCAATTTCCAAACCGGCTCGGGCTTTCTGGTTCTTTCAGAGAACAGGGCGGTTGCAGCCAACCAGCCAAAACTCACCAGAACGCCCGGAGATCGTGCAGCCTTCAAAGAGACTGGTCAGGTTCCTCTCCAGGACGGGAGTAACGGTATCGTGAGCAGAACTAAACGTAGCATTGTGCCTCCAGGGTGGTACTCTGTGTATGTCACCAACAATATCCTGTTTAGAAATTCATCCGATGCAAAAAAGCCTTTAGAAAGTTGGGAGAAAATGAAAATGACTAAAGATGTTCATGCTGAAAGATGCGGTGACATCAGTATAAGCAAAATTGTGAGAGACACAAACCTGCAAGTCGTTGTAGAGCGTTTAGAAGACACAATAAGCATAGCCAGAAAGACTAATAACTCATTGCTGGATAGTTACAAAATAAGCCAAAAGTTGAAAGGTGATGGTTATGAGCAGGTTATGAGCCCAGCCGCTAGAAGAGGCTTTCCTTTCACTCTGAGCGAAGCGGGGTGCGCAGGGCAGAACTCCCTTCCACACCCACACGTGCCAAGCAGCAGTAAAACCAAAACGGTGTGCCTGGCAACAAACAGGCAAGAGATGGTCATAGAACAAGAAATTCATGAGAGCCTTTTAAAATCTCTAACCTTCGATTCATCCACTTCAGCTTGCAGTAACGGGGACTTGTGTGCAGCCTCTGAAGCTGGGGAGATCTCCTCTCCCTTGCACTACTCTAGTCCTGTGAAGCTTATGTTTGTCTCCGAGGTCAGCAGCAGCGAAGGCGTCAAATATACTTTGACATCTGCAGCTGCATCTTCTAAAGGAGGCACAGATATCTGCTTGTTTCAGGGGCATGCAGATGCTTTGGTAGACCAGCAGGCCACGGGAGATCCTTCTCCTGCGAGCTGTGTCAAGGACTGCCATGTCAGTGAAAACGCTACCAAGGAAGAGTCTGGTTGTGTTTGTGGGGACACAATTGCAAGCTCTTGTCCTGTCGGCCAGACCAACCTAAATGACTCGAAACAAAACGATGAAGCTGTGGAGAAATCCAGCAGTAGCAGCGAATCGGTTTTGAAAAGAAAACCCGGTAGACCAAAGAAAATAGGTCCTCAAGTCGTTAAACAGGTTAAGAGACCTATTGGACGGCCTCCAAAACCGAAAGTGGACGTGACTGAAGGCACAGAACGTAAACCTGGACTTGGCAGTGATGGCCAAAGTGCCAAATCTGGTGCAGCAGGAATGGAAGAAATTAACAGCAACAAAAATATTACGGTGACAGTAGTTTTTGGGAGGTCAAGAAGGACTAAGAGACACGTTTCCGAAGGTAACCTGAATGCAATCAGCGTTCTGCCCGCACAACACATCGGTTCTAATTTTGCCAACGACCACGGCAAGGCGAGGCACGGTGTGGGAACTGGAAATGCTTTGAGTGAAATGGTCAGAGCCTTACAGAATTCCTCTGCTGAAACCGAGGTCTCTGGTTACGACTACGTCAGACCCATCAAGAGTAACCAAGCGTCGCCACATCCTTGCAGCAATATTATACGGCCCATTAAGAAACCATTAACCACCATTCGAAAGCCCGGTAGGCCAGCAAAAGTCAAGATCTCGGGCATCTCAGTGACTGTCAGTAGAGTTTCACCTCAGGAGAGAAAAGTGAGTATTAGCAACTGCTTGCCTCCCTTACAGCCGCAGAGCGTGTCAGACAAAACCCTACCGCAGGAGAGAAAGGCTCAACCCTGCCATAGTGTGGGGCAAGCACAGAGCAAGCAGGAGGAGTGTAGAGAGGACGGGACAAACGATGGCGTTACAGCAACGTCAAGGAAACGTGAAATCCCCATGAGACATTCTGCTCGAGACAGAAAACCCTCGCTGCATTTTTTACATTCCTTAGCATCTTCTAGTGCATTTACTTGTCGAAGTGCCTTACTGCATAAATCTTACAAACTCCATTTGAAAAAAGCTAAAGATCGAAAGGAGAAACACAGGCAATCAAATCAGAGCACAGCTTCCAAAGATACCTCAGAACTGAGAAATTCAGGAAAGGCAAAGGCGGATCTTAAGGATGGTGAACTCGGGCCCGTTAGTGAAGTCTCATCAGATCCTATTTTTTCATCGAATCCCTCTCTCAGGTGGTGGGCCACGTCCGCCTCAAGCGACACTTTGCTGGAAGAACTAAATAATAGGTTTGAACAGATAACTAATACTTGGTTGCGAGTGGGGGGAAATGAGGTTGATAAATGTGTGTTTGAAAAAAGGGACCCCGTTGAACGAGACTGTAGTAGCGAAATGTCAAACCCTTTAGACTCCTGCCTTGTAGAATTTGAAACGTCGCCTATAAAAATGCTTTTTCAGAAAAAGTGTGATATGAGCGAACTCTGCACCTGGTTTATGCAAACTACAGAAACACAGTCCCTCTCTCTAGTGAGAAAGGCAAACGCTCGCAATCCTTTAGAAGTAGTTAGTACTAGAGAGGTAAAGACGGAAACTAAACAGTCTGATCTTAGTACTTGCCCTTTCAGAAAGCACTTTAAAAAGTTTGCACTATCCTCTCCTTCAAAACCAGCAGGGAAATTACAAATACTGCATAACATGGTGAGGTCTCCAGTCTTAAGTATGAAAAGCAATTTCTCCTTAGCCAGATTAAAAAGAAACGAATTTAAGAAGTTACAGCGGGATAGGTGGGGCCAAACGAAAAAGCTCTGTAATCAGGCTCCCGGAGGCTGGAAAGCCAAAAAGAAAAATTTACAGTTCTTTTGCCAAAGCCAGTTGTTTAAAAGTAAAAGTGGGGAAACCAGTGATGAAATACCCAAGCTGCAGGACAAAAACACGGTAAAAATCCAGCCCGCTCAGACTTTGGTAGAATCTCAGAGTAGCCTCTTGCCAACTGAACACGAAGCCAGAGATGCATTTGTTCAACAGATGATGGGATCTTCTGACTTTAACCCACATCCTGATTTAGCAAATATACTTAAGTCGCATGCAGAGACAAACGGAACAATTTGTTGCCAACAAAATGTTAGAAAAGAACAAAGCCAAGATAAACTGTTTCAAAATACTTGGAAAGCCAAAACCTTTAAAGATTGTAGAATATTTCTGAGAAAAATCAACCATATTGAGCAGCACAATTCATTTAAGTTAAATCATGTCATTTATTCTCCTGAAGCTGTTGAAAGTAAAAGCAATCAGGCCTATGTGGAAGAAAAAAGGCATCCTCTTTTAAGGTCCCATTCTACTAAGCAAAAGGCATTAAAGAAACAAGACAATGAAATGGAAACATCCAAAGGATCTCATTCCTCTAAAGTGACCGAAAGGCTGGATCACAGCAGAAAATTAAGTAGTGGTGTAAACCACGATGGTAATCCTGCTGGTAGTTCTGAAGTTCTGATCAGAATAAACAAAAGAAAGAGTCCACAATGGGAGACCACTGATACAAATATAAGAAAGAGGCTTAAGAGACAGTCATGCAGTAGTGGACAAATGGCAACTTATTACCCAAAGTACCAAGTAGGTAAGTTCCCGTTTCCCCCTTCATCTTAAAATTGCAATCTTAAACAATTGGAGAAGCCAAACAACTAAGCACTTGGGATATTCTTTTTTTTTTTTTTTCCTCCTTAATTGCATGATATTCATTTCAGAGAAGTCACGAGATCAAACATTGTATAGCATCAGAAAGTGCCTTTGTAAAACCTACCTACTGTTTTACACGAATCCTTGGACTGCAGTGGGTGTGTTCTCTTCTGTCAGGGCTGTAGCACACCAAGGTGAAAGAAAAAGAGCTCGTACAGTTCAGACAGGCGATAAATCGGGTTCTGATGTACCTGAAGGCAGTCGCTACTGATTCTTGATTTCAAAAGGAAGAATTTCATTCCAGTGTGCAGTTTCTCCTATTGTGAGGAAGGGTAAATTATAAAATGAAGCAGACATTCGATATATTAACGTACAGGTATTCCAAAAACGTGCCATTGAATGATTTCTAATGTAAGTCTGTAATGCTTTTATAATTATAGAGTAACCAAGAGTACTGTGAACTTCTGAGAAGTATTTATTCAGAGATCCGTTTTAGTATCCATTCAGTGCCAGATGAAATCTGCTGACTCTAAAGGGTTTGGGCATGGAATCCTCACAGAACAATCTCAAGCACAGACTCACTCTGGGCGAGTACAATGTGCCGTTACCATGCTTCGTGCATTCACTTGGGATCTTTATAGGTTAGCGCCAAATTGAATCCATTTTTCAAGCTAGATATTTATAACACATCATCATACAACTGTGATCTGGGAAAGGCAATTGTTCTACTTACAAAGAGGGTACGCTTTTGAAATTATTTCTCTTGTTGGGTGAAGAGATCTCCTTAAACAGAAACCTCAACTTCTTTCCATAAAATAACCGAGGTGTGAATTACTCACCGAGTAAAACCAAAACCCGCAATAGGAATTAAATCACCGCAGAAGGATTCATTCGTAGAAACGATATTGTGTTCGCCAATCGGACTATATTGCCTGAACAATAAAAAATAACCAAGAAAAATTCAGAATATCAGAGCAAACTCTTATGTCCCCCTTTGTATTCTATATTGTAGAAAACTATCCTCGATAATAAACTGAAGAGTTAATTTAAGTTGTAATATAAACAATATTATGGCTCTTGTATACTTTATTTCTTTTGTGCTTTATGTCAAATATAAAATTCTTCATATTAAGCTCATTCACTGTAACCCTGCTCTTCTGAAGTACACTGGTTTTTTTATCTTTAAAACCATCATTTTGTGTTTAAATTCCCTGATTTGGGGGCAAACTCAACATAAAAAAACTTTAAGGAGTTCAAAACTTGACACCAGATTGCTGTAAAAAAGCCAGAACTAGAAAAGGAAAGGGTAACACCTCTCTGTTTCTTTTTTTGCAAATGAAGAAAGAGCTCTCTCGTACTTCTATTTCGTAATTTTGACTGTAGTTGAGAAAATTTTGCATTTGAATTATATTTATCTTTAAACTTTGTCTTGCTATGGCAACATAAGAACCATTACTGTGATACGGTCTCATGTTAGTTTTAATTGGGACTCAATCTTATTTACCTGATAACTTTCTTCCTTTAGTTTTGGATCCTTAGGAAATCTGATAACTATTTTGATGTTTTACATTATTTCATTTACAGTTTTCGTTATTTTCCCTTTTACTCATAGTTTCTCATATCAATCGTTGTCTTTAGAAAGGGCATGACAAGAAAGCTCGCTGATGTAGGCAATGTTAAAAGGTGAACAGCTGTGATTCTGGAATTTTCTCCACATTGGTAACCCCAAATCTTTTTTAGGGGTGCTTTGCAGAATCAGGAGATTGTCTGAACCAGAAGATGTCTTGTTTGGGCAGGTTGATTCAACACTGTCTGCTGTCTGCACTAGCTGAGGAAATCAGACAAACAGTTTTAGTCTATAGTATATATAGCTGCTGGCTAAAAAGAAGGAGGGTGATTTCTAGCTGTGCATAAGTGTGTTTTCAAACATAATTCCTGCATCTGGAAGTTTAATGCATGTGAAAACACCATTACTCATCCATATGTTCTTTGGACTGTATTTCTGTTGATGTGGTATCATAAATTATATCATTGTTCTGTTGTCACGCTTGAAATGTTCTTATGTACACGTTTATGGTCAGTATTTACAGTTTTTCTTCAAGTTTTACTGATCTTGGTGCCTTACCCAATATTCTTGAAGAGAGGGGTGTTGTGATGCTGTTTTATTGAAAAGCCTTGCAGCAGGTGGGCAGAACGTTGGTACTGGATTTTAACTCCATTTCTGTTAGAAGGTGCAAACAGGAATAAAGCAATTGAGTCCCTGCAGCTCAAGGCAGCGTGGAGCAACTGCAGCAGAAGAGAGTTAACCACTTTTTCGTATCTCTGTTTTACTCAAGATAAGGTGGATGGTAGATACATGCGTTGGTCCGTATGCTGCTTGTTGATACTTGACTTGGGAACTGTTGCTTCAACAAGGCATTTGAAGGGTTGGGGCCGTTCCCTTGTATTGCAAATCTCTGTTCTGAGCATTCTGGTTTCTTTACCAACACTGGACCATCGTTACTGTCAGTGGTGGCAAAGACAAGTACGTAAGCTTGTGTTTTGGAGAGTATTCCCGTTTCTCTCCATGAGGGTGGTGCAGTGTGTTTCCTTTTAATCCTGAAGACCACATTCATGTGTGCTGGACTTGGCCAAACTAGATCCAAAAAGGCTTCAAGCGAGCCAGACTAAAATAAGTGAAACTATTATCCAGCTACAGAGTGGGGCACAATAAAAGACTCAGTTTTAGTAATTTACCATGTACTCGGTGTTTTACAAACCCGCTCTGGGGGTGTGGGTTTGTCACAGGTGTAAAGGATGCTGTGGATCTACCACAGCAGCAGCAATACTGCCTGCTGAGGTGACATGACCTTCCTGGCTGTTTATCCTTCCTGTCAGGGGGGGACTTCACATGGAAAAGCTTTCAAAAATCACTTCCCATCACATGAAGATAGGATAGAGTCTTCATCTAAGATGAGCTTTCTCATTTTCTTCTGTATAACTTGGCTTTTTTTCCAAAGCCTGCAGTTTTAGAAGAAAATCTCCTGTATGTGTTGACAGAGAAGATAAAACTTTCAACTTTAATTGTTTATTATATTTAAATGCTGACTTTAAAGGCTATAGTAATGAGATCAAATTAGTGCAGTAATCTGTAATCATTTCTAAGCTGACTGCAGGAGTTAGGATTCTAACTGAACACTTAGTGTCTTATGAGTCTAATTGTTCTCTTGATTGTGCATGGAAAGTAACACCTATGTTAATACAACAACAGACAGAGCTTTTCTCAAATTTGAGAAATCTTCTTAAAATTGATGGGAAACTTTTCTTTTACACATCTGTATTAGTTACAGCATTAATATTCCGGTATCATTGCTTATTTGTCTTGGTGACACCATGGGAATCGCTGTCCTATTGCTGTTGGAGACACTGGTCTCACCTCAGTGACCTAGTGACAAAAAAAGATGGTTTTTAGTAAGTCCCCAGCCCCCTCGTGAAGGAGAACATTCTACATCCCTTTGCAGAGCACATTTAAAATACTGGGTGGGGGGAAGTGCAGAAGAGACCCGCTCCAGGTCATTGGAGCTGTAGGTTTTGAGAAATCCTTTTGAACAGCCACATCTTCGCTCTTTTCACAAAGGCTTTTCATCAGAAGGTTACCTGGGTTCAGAATAAGTTTCAGTGATGCAAAATAAGCAGATATTTTCGTAACTGTAATTGCCAGACAAGAAGTTACTTTTTCACAGGCAGCCATAAAACTTAGTAAAAAGTAAGAAAATGAATAGAAAATGTAGAAACAGTATTGAAATGAGTGAGTGTTCTCAGGCAGTGGCTGTTTGTAACACAAAAGTATAGAAGCAGAAAGGTAAATGAAACATAGTTGACTACATGTGTATAATAAATCCTAACTCATTTAATGAACTTAATGTTCTCTGCCTTGTTCCCCTTAATGAGCCACCAGCAGGTCCCATACCACAGTCTATTGCTCCATCTTGGCTTATGCTCTGGCATTCCACTTGCCAAATGCAGTTCTACAGTCTGTCCTTCCCAGGCCTTTCTCTCCCATCACGTGATCTGGTGTGAGGTGTATAATTTTTGGGTGCTGTTTTGTTTTAAACTGTGGTCGTTTACCTGCTGCCTCAGAGTATGCTGTTCCTTAGGTTCTTTTGAGGGTTCTGAGCCAAAGATTTGTACTTTTGCTTATTTGAATAGTAGACTTCTTTTGACAGACTACCTGCAAGGACCTTTTTGTAGCACACTGTCGTGATCATTACATTTTTTTATATATACCCAGGTTTATACATAGCTGGGGTGGGGTTTTTCATCAGTTTTGTGTCCAACTTTGGAGTCCTCAGCACAGGAAGGATATGGACGTGTTGGAATGGGTCCATCAGAGGGCCATGAAGATGATCAGAGGGATAGAGCACCTCTCCTATGAAGACCAGCTGNTCCTTTTATTCAGTATTGTTTTCTCTTTATTTCCTCAGAGACTGAGAAGCTCGTACTCACGGTCTCCTATTTGTTGTCAGTCCTGAGGAAATGGTTAATTTTTTCAGCTTTCTTTAGGGAACTGTTAATGCTGTATCAGTGCAGGCAGGCCTGTCTTTCTGCTTAAGCTTTTCTCTAGAATAGCAGTTTTCCCAGGCCCGCCTAGTGCTTTTGAAAATACAAGTACAAATCCTCTTTAAAATCCCCTCTTCTGCTGGAGTTCCCTGCCTTAAAGCAGAGGGCGGGTTGATGTGAGATAGAAAAGGCAAGAGGTGGACCAGCACAGCCCGTGATGTAACTCAAGAAGTGCCCATGGGGCCTGTCCATCCCCAAGCAGTTACTTGTACTGAAACAATCCCACGTTTTGGTGTTGAGGTGTGGGTAAACATTCATTCCTGCTCAAGAAAGCTGTTTTAATTCCCAGTGGCAGTTATAGTGTGCCTTGCTTTGCAGTCCTTGGGTCCCTGCTAAAGCTGGGGGGGCGGCAGGGACAGGAGGGGTCACCAGGTTTCTAATGGAACTGGAACCTTCAGTTGGTTACAATCAAAAAGTGCAGATTCTGATTCCAGAGTGGAGGTGAAAGTTTAAGATGGTGTGAGGTGACCAGGCTGTTGTTTCCATCTGTTCTTGGGTAGAGTTTTCTTCCCCAATTCCTCTTTCACTCAGAGGGTAATTACGGTCTGTCCTTTGATGGTTCAACCCCTTGGGATTGCCAAGGCAAAGGTAGTGCTGCATTTACCCCCTCCTGGTCCTTCTGCTAGCGAGGCCCTTCTCTTTTGCTCTAGTTACACACCTGTGCCTTAAAGACATTGTTTAAACACGATTTGAGACTAATAGAAACGTTTTCATCATTTTAAGGTATTTTAGGTGAAAGTCTAAAGTTTGTTTGCAGGGCTTCAGAGGGGTGCTTCGTCTTTGAACTTACCCACAACTTTGTTTCAAATATAGGTAGCTGATATAATTTATATTTCGTTTTTAATGTCCCTTCTTTTTTGTATTCGTTTCATAATTGGATATTAATAAATTACAAATAAGATTTTTGCCATATTTTAAGGACAGCATTTTTCTTCTCATAAGTTTTTTTTTTCTTTGGTGGGTCTCTGGTGGATCCTCTGGTGGTTCCTGTACTCAGCACTGGTGAGGCCACACCTTGAGTCTTGTGTCCAGTTCTGGGCACCTCAACACAAGAGAGATATTGAGGTGCTGGAGCGAGTACAGAGGAGGGCAACAAAGCTGGTGAGAGGCCTGGAGAACAAGGCTTATGAGGATCGATTGAGGGAGTTGGGACTGTTTGGTTTGAGGAAGAGGAGGCTGAGGGGAGACCTCATCACTCTCTACAACTGCTTGAAAGGGCATTGTAGAGAGGTTGGTGCTGGTCTCTTCTCAGGACAATTAGCAATAGAACAAGAGGGAAAGGCTGCAAGCTGCAGCAGGGTAGGGTTAGGCTGGCCATGAGGAAAAAGTTTTTCCCAGAGAGAGTGGTCAGTCAGTGGAATGGGCTGCCCAGGGAGGTGGTGGAGTCCCCATCCCTGACTGTGTTTAAGAGTAGATTAGATGTGGTGTTGAGGGATCTGGTGTAGGGGAGAACTTGTAGAGTAGGGCTGATGGTTGGAGTTGATGATCCCAAGGGTCTCTTCCAACCTAAATGATTCTATGATTCTATGGTCAACCTCAAAAAGAAAGACTCTGACCTTTAAACTGGCCCTGAACGTTGACAGCTCAGTCTTAAAGCTGTTGACAGCCTTCAGGTTCTAATTAAACCAGTGATTTTTACAGTGATCAACAACTAATTGGACGGGTGTATCTGAATGGAAATTGGTTTATATGGGACGCCCAAGGTTCTAAGAGCTGCATTTTGCATTGACGTGTGCACACCAGTACACTGACAGGCACACACCAGTACATTGACGTGCGCGCACCAGTACATTGACAGACACACACCAGTACATTGATGTGCGCACACCAATACACTGACAGGCACACACCAGTACATTGATGCACGCACACCAGTACATTGACAGGCACACACCAGTACATTGATGTGTGCACACCAGTGCACCTCCCAGCCTGATGATTCTGCCCTGAGTGGTAATGGATTCTTGGATGTATAATCCAGCCAAAGTTTTGGAGTCTTCATTAACAAAGTTTGCTTCCTAGTTATTTAAAAAATACAAATAGATATTTTCAAATAGACCAAATGTTTGGAAACCCAAGTGAAGTGTTTTAACAAACACAAGTACAGAGAACTGTGTGCTCTGAAGACCTGTACATACCTGCAGAGGGCTATGTGCTGCCAACAGCTGAGAGCATTCCTTATGAACCATTTGAAGAGAAAAACACGTCTTTGAAATACTGCAAACAGCCTAGATCGAAGTCCTAATGTAGAGGTTAATTGGCACTTTCAATTACTATTTTTATAGTGCCTTATTAAACAGCTAGAAAAGAAAATAGAAACTGTTTCACTGCTGAACAAGTAAGATATTGAAGTTATTGTAACTGAGCAATAATGAAATGTACTGCACCCGCTCTGATCAGGTTCCTAACACCAGGCTATGACATAAAGTCATGTTTTGGTGGGTTACCGTTTGCCTTGATAAAATAAAGCTGTTCTTGAGACACAGCCATCTCCATCTTCTCCTTTTAATGCATAAAGTATCATCTTGAATTACTTTAGTTTTCATATCTCTCCTCTCTGGTATTTCTTTTTCCTCCTTACTGGATTGCCAGCTCTCAGCTGACTGCTGGATTTTTGCCAGTGTTATTTTTCAGATTGCTTACTTTAATAAGTCATTAAAAAGCCCTGTGCTTTCCTTGCAGCTTTCTGCCTTTTCCACCTCTCCCACAGAAGCACAGAAAGTCTGCTCACATTTTCAGGGGCATCAGGGGCCCAAACAGGGCGTCTGACCTCTTCTCCTTACGGTTTAGTTCCCATAATTAAAACTACACAGTAATCACTGGCTGTGTCTCCCAATGCCAGTAGCTATAAGCTTTTGGTATATCCCAATACTTGTATTTTTACAGGAATATAGCACTGACTTTCCCTAGATAGGTGATCTGCTGTAGCTGCCTACCCCCTTGTGAAAGAAGTGCCCAACCTGCTCTGGTGCTTTGCCCCGGTCCCCACTGAACCGCTGCTGACTTCACACCATGGCTTTTACTCCTTTCTTTCATCCAGACCCTTGTCTGAACCGCCCTTCTTTCAGACATTACCCCCTGGTTGTCCCACGTTCTCTTTTTCCCTGTGTCCTCTCTTCAGGCGTTGCTCTGCCTTAGTGCCAAACTGAACTGTCACCCAGCAGCCTGCTTTCTTCTTGAGTGCCACCGCAGGCTCTGAGCCCTGTGCAAGGGCTGCAGCCCAGTTTCATGCTCTTTTGGTTTGGTTTTTTTTCACTGCATACCTGTTATTGTGGACTTCTGGCCTGGACTATGTCTTCCACCTGACAGGAGGTCTATATGAGCAAGACTCAGTCAGCCTTTGGCACAGACTTCTTCAAATTCAGGTATGGAAACCCTGTTCTAAATAGCCAGGCCTACTTTTTAATCCACTTGTTCTTATTGAAGACCAGGTATTTTTTCTATTTTTTCCTACAGCATAAAGATAGATTTATTTCCCAAAATCAGGCTGCATAAACCACCTTTGTCTTCCTGGCTTTTGGGACAACAGCTCGGGACACACTAAAATTCCAGAGCAGTTTCTGATTCTGCTCCCATCCTTATGGCAGGTGGCACGTTCTGTTCCTGTGGAACAGGTCTAGCAGCTTACATTCCTCTTCCCAATTCTTTCCTAACTCAAGGAGGGGGACCTTTTTCTGATGCTGATTTCGCTCAGTAAAAGCTGTTTCAATTATGCTTCAGTGTTCTTTGGAGTACAAATAATGGTCTCTGTTGCTCTACTAAGAGGATGTAAATGTTTACCTGGTGAAAAGCTTCATGTCTTATGGAGAGCTGGGCGCTTTTTTGGTGTCTTTTGGTTTTGTTAATCTGACTTGACTCTCTAATTTCTTCTTTTCAGCATCAGATCTCACCTGACTTACATGTCTGCATTGAGCTTTATCGGTTCCTGACCACAAATTAAATGTAGACAGTAGTTTCACAAACTTTTCTTTCAATGGCTGGGCCAGCTCATCTACTCATCTACTCTCCGTCTTCTACAACAGCCACCTGCTCCTTTCTCTGCCTCTGCCTTTTCTCGTGGTTTATCTCTAAGTGGGGCAGGTTATTTACCGTGGCTGGAGTGCTTTCTTCAGTGTTCCGCAGTGACTGGACAGGCAGAGAGTTGGGGTTGTTCAGCCTGGAGAAGAGAAGGCTCCAGGGAGACCTTACTGTGGCCTTTCAGTACTTAAAGGGGGACCTACATGAAAGATGGGGACAGACTTTTTAGCAGGACCTGTTGCCACAGGACAAGGGTTAATGGCTTTAAACTAAAAGAGGGAAGATTTATTCTAGATATAAGGAAGAAATGTTTTATGCTGAGGGTGGTGATACGGTGACACAGGTTGCCCATGGCAGTGGTAGATGCCCTGTCCCTGGAAACGTTCAAGGCCAGGTTGGACAGGGCTCCGAGCAACCTGATATAGTTGAAGATCTCCCTGCTCATTGCAGGGGGATTGGACAGGATGACCTTTAAAGGTCCCTTCCAACCCAAATGATTCTGTGGTGCTATGATTCTATGACTCTATGCTCGACTTTAGACCTGCTGTTCTTACTGCTTCCCTGCCAGTAGAAATGGTCTTGATTCTTTCAAAAGCATAAGCCCGTGCATTTCTACTTGGTTTTGAACGTTTCATACCCTTTGTCAAGCCATTAGTGAATAAGGTGACTACATTCTTTGTGGTTTTCCAAGGGGGTCTTACGTAGATGTTACTGTTTTCACTTTGCAGCTCAGGGTNATATACAGGAAAACAGTTCATCATTGGAGGCAAATAATCAAAATATATATACATATATATATATATATATACATAAACTGAAAACATCTTGTCTATAAGCTGTAAGAATACCATATTTTTCTTAATCCAAAAAATTCTTCTTCTTACTCAGATGGTTCTTTTTTATCTGTGTCATGTTTTCCATTTGCAATGGAGGCCAAATTTTTTTTGTGGAAAAAAAGAGTACTTAAAGTTATGTTTCAGTGTTCTTATTGGGGCCCTAAGAATAAATTTCAAAACATTCAGTAATGATTTTTTTAAAAAATATAATAAATGTATTTACAGGACAAATGTAAATTAATTAAAGAACTGTACTTAAGGTATCCTTCTTAAAATCATGGTGGTGGTTGATACCTATATTTGTAGTTTAAAGTTCAAGACTTGTGTGTTTGTATCATGTTTGTTCCTGAGACGTTTCATGTTTATCGGTTTACTAGACACAGCTGCTTTTAAATTATATTTAAGTAGTAGAAATTTCAGAAAAGGAAATTACTTATTTGCAAATTATTATTTGACCTTCCTTAATTCAGCAGTCTGGTGGCTTATAAACCACCCAGGGACTGTCTCACTGCATTTCTGAGATGATCTCCTCCCTCCGTAATAGGATTGCATTCGTAACGTCAAAAAAACTGTTACGAGTTAAAGATCTGAGATCGATCCAGCTCAAATGACAAGATTTATTCAGCACAGTATTGAGATGGGAGCACTGTGTTTCCCCAGAGAGCAGCCCCAACCAGACCCTACTTGGGTCTGACCCTCCAAGCCTTGGCCTTGTTGGACCTTGTTCAAAACTATTCTTAATTATGAGTAAGAAGAACAAAAATAGCAAAACCTTTTTTCTGCTATAGGGTGTTTGTGAGGCAAGTGTGACACTGCTCATCTGCCCAACAGGCAGGGAGGGGTCAGCTTTGTATATTGGGTAGAAAATGAGGTGGGTTTTTCGTGGAAGGGATGGTCAGAGGCAGACGTGTTTCACAGCGATACCCAGCTGCTGAGAATCCCTTACATTCACGATACACGTACATACACTCAATTAATGACACTTCCTTTCAGCTGGTAGATTCTTGGCTGGTTTTTGTTTCCAAGACTTTGGAAGACAGTATGCTGTGAACCTTTAGAGAACATAGGACTATCTTGTTCTTTAACAGGTTGAATACTAGCATCACTAGGAAACTGTGCCCTAAAATTCACTTCTTCATACCCATTGCAGGGAAAGCTTAGGTTATTATTTTACTTCCTTGTTCCTTAGGAACCCTGTGCCTTCTGGGGGCTGCTAAATAATCTGCATCACCACAAACTGTAGTGATTCTTGTCAAACAGATCACAGTCACAGAACCATAGCATTGTCTGGGTTGGAAGGGGTCTTTACGATCATCCTGTCCAACCATCAACCTAGCTGATAAAACCCATCACTAAACCATGTCACTGAGCACTGTGTCAACCCGTCTTTTGAGTACCTCAACCAAGAAGACATTTCTGAGTTAGTGTGAAGAGCAAAAGAGACTTTCCCACCATAATTTCAGTCTGAGACTGGGGCTGGTTCTGACTCCTCATCCTTCTCTTTTGGTCTCCAGTCACTTCACCTCCCATCTTGGTTCTGTCTTGTGCACTCTTGTATTCCTCTTGGTGTGTTTAACCCAGCTCTTATGCCCAATTTTTAAAAGACTCCCTGGATGTTGCCCGTCTCCAGCTTGCTTTGCTCTGGTCGATTACGCCATCGACATCCAGGGCGTTTCTTTTTCTCTCTCGGGTTCCCAAATGGGTTCCACTCAATTCTGTGGTGCTATGATTCTGTGACTCTATGCTCGACTTTAGACCTGCTGTTCTTACTGCTTCCCTGCCAGTAGAAATGGTCTTGATTCTTTCAAAAGCATAAGCCCGTGCATTTCTACTTGGTTTTGAACGTTTCATACCCTTTGTCAAGCCATTAGTGAATAAGGTGACTACATTCTTTGTGGTTTTCCAAGGGGGTCTTACGTAGATGTTACTGTTTTCACTTTGCAGCTCAGGGTGGAATATAATCAGGGTCCTGCTGGGAATTAGAATACTGGGATTGTCACCTTTCATACTAAAATACATGCACACATAAAAAGTAAGATGCTTAGGGAAATCAGATGGATCTTGTCACAGGTTCCTCTTACTTGAGGTGCAAATTTCACTGATATGCAGAGATTATACCAGGATGGTTTGAGCAACCTGCTCTAGTGGGAGGTGTCCCTGCCCAGGGCAGGGGGGTTGGAACTCGGTGATCATTGAGGACCCCTCCAACTGTGATCATTCTAGGATTCTACTCGATATTTTACTGACACAGGCCTGTCATCACTGTTAGCTATTTCAAACTATTGAAATTTTTATTATTTGCCTCCAATGATGAACTGTTTTCCTGTATATAT
>VZTM01042439.1:39124-63743 GCA_013400555.1 Jacana jacana
AAAAGACTCCCTGGATGTTGCCCGTCTCCAGCTTGCTTTGCTCTGGTCGATTACGCCATCGACATCCAGGGCGTTTCTTTTTCTCTCTCGGGTTCCCAAATGGGTTCCACTCACTCAGCTGAACCAGATTGGTTCTTCTTACACTAAGAATCCATTTGATAAATGGAAATGAGACCTTTCTTTGTAGATTTCTTCATTGTTGCATTTTGACAATTTGTGGAAAGATGAGTTTCTATTTTAGAGACAATAAATCTGACCTCGTGCACTTGATTTCATTTCCATGTACGTTCCATTATCAAATCATCAGCCTCTGCTGGAAAGCATGCCGAGGTCCCTACGGTCAGTGTGGATTTTAACCTAATATATCCCACTGTTTCCTTTTCTGGGAAATCTTTAGTTTGTACAGAGAATTATTATTGGTTATCCTGCTAAAGCTCTGCTATTTCCACTCAGTGCTTTTCAAAACCTTTCTGTAAGAGCCTCAGCTCAGCGCTCTGGACCTTGGGCTTTCCCAGCCACCCATTTGCACATCACGGCTGGTGCTGGGGTTCAACAGGGGCAGTTTGCACAGGGAAAGTAAAAAAGCAGTTAGACCTAGTTCTGAGCTAGCTGGGCAGGAGACTTTTCTGTCTGTAAGCGTTGCAGAAGGTTTAGAGGAATACAACTCCACAGCGATACTTTCGCAGGAGCTCACAGCACACACACACATTTGATGGTTGTCTCTGATGCTGAGGAGTCACCTAACACATAAGGAACGTTTATTCCTACTGTTTCTGCATGGCCTTGGTGTGGTTTAGACACAGATGCTGGCCTGGAGCTAACCAATTCTTTTTAACTTTGTCATTTTCATAAAACAGGTGGCAATTGCCTCTTTTTCCTGAAAACTGCACAGAAAATAAGAAACTCCAAGCAGATTCTTTTCTTACACAGAATTGCTGTCACCTCCTCCTGTGAAAAAAGCAGTTTCTGCAACCCTGACAATGATACGGGTAAAACTACAGAAACACAAGATTTCACAAAGCAATACTTGCCATCAAGCAGTGTTAGCTGGAGGTGTGGAAAAGAGCAGGGTGTTCTTCAGCTCCTTAGAGCATAGAATCATAGGATCATTTAGGTTGGAAGAGACCCCTGGGATCATCCAGTCCAACCATCAGCCCTACTCTACAAGTTCTCCCCTACACCAGATCCCTCAACACCACAGCTAATCTACTCTTAAACACAGTCAGGGATGGTGACTCCACCACCTCCCTGGGCAGCCCATTCCACTGACTGACCACTCTCTCTGTGAGAAACTTTTTCCTAATGTCTAGCCTAACCCTACCCTGCTGCAGCTTGCAGCCATTCCCTCTTGTTCTGTCGCTCATTGCCCGTGAGAAGAGACCAGCACCAACCTCTCTCCAATGCCCTTTCAAGCAGTTGTAGAGAGTGATGAGGTCTCCCCTCAGCTTCCTCTTCCTCAAACTAAACAATCCCAACTCCCTCAATCGATCCTCATAAGCCTTATTCTCCAGGCCTCTCACCAGCTTCGTAGCCCTCCTCTGTACTCGCTCCAGCATGGGAAGGCTCCTTTTTGCTTGCTGTAGTAGAGGTTGAATTCAGAGACCTTGGTATTCAAAGTCCTTTTGCTTTAATGACAGGAGGAAAATTTTGTGAAGAGAGATGATCCTTGTAGGTCTGGATCCTCGTAGTCTCCTTAAGGCCTGGAGACTTAACCACACACAGGGCTGTCTGCTCAGCCAGGGGGGAGGAGGTCAGTCTTCAGCACCCATTGGCATTATTCTGATGGGGCTGCTAGGACTTGTTAGAGTAACATGAGCAATTGCATCTTTGTCCAATACCATTCAAAACCAGTAAATTCAGAGACTGTGATTTGGGAATTGAGAGTTACAGCACACAGGAAAAAATCACTCGAGAGTTTTCTAGACCCACTGGTTTTGTGCAGAGCAGCAGCCCAAGAAAGCCAAGAGCACGTGAGGGCACCCTCAGCTCGCGTGGCCCAAACAGCGTGTCCTCTCACTGCACAGGACCTGAGCCTGGCCTCAGCCTCAGTGCAGGACCTGGGCCCTCCAGCCTCCCCACTGCTCACAGCGACGCAGCACATGCTAAAGGACTGCAGAAACACACCACTTAGAGCCCTGAAGTGTTGGGTTTTCAATTGTTCTTGTTTCAGGTCTTTTTAAGACAAATTCACTTTCTAAGAAGGGACAAGAATGGTAAGAATCAGTTATTGTACACTCTGAAATATGAAATCTTGTAGACTAAGCAATAGATATGGACCAGCACTTCAGGAGTAGTGAGAGGACAAAGGTGTAGAGGGTAGTGTCAGCAAAGATGAAAAGCATTTTAGTTTTCAAGAAATAGCACTAGTTTATGATGCAAAGAATTTTCAAAAATAAAGACTATTTTATTCTTTTTCCCTTGCCTTTTTTCCCCCTCACTGTTGGCCTGGCTTCGTATTCAGTAGTGAAAGCAGAACTGGTGAATATTCCATGTTAGAGAAGCACCTGTAGCTGCCTTCCACAAGGACGTGCACGGAAGCTGATTAACTGCAGCAATCCCAAGTGAACAGAAACAAACCAGATGCTAATTGCTGCAATAGTAAACAGATGGCTTCAAAATTGGAAATTTTAACCTTTTTAGAGCTCATCATACAAGATCAGTAAACGCCTGTTGTCTGGGAAGTTAAAGGGACCGCCGTCCTCTTACTGGGGCACTCCAGGAGGATGTGGAGTAGAGACTCTACAGCTGAATCCCAAGTGCTACAGAACTAGTCCTCATGGTGTCTGGCAGCTCTTCCCACCAGGAGGGGTGTTGTAGGGAACAGCTCTCGTTTGCTGGGACTGCCCAGTGCCCAGTGCACCTTTTGTGAGCGGAGTGGAACAAAATTTAGAGTAGACCCTATTGATAGATCTGGCTTTGGAAATTCAACTGCTTCTATTTAATTTTGCACCTTAATGACATACTCTGCTTTAAAAATACACCAGCTCCATACCTTATTACATTAACAGCTAGGAAAAAAAATCACTACAGGTAAAAGAGTGAATAGTGAGATGAAAGACTGGGTTTGGCTTCTTGGCTAAGAAATCTATTAATGAGAAGTGCTCAAGGCTGGATGGGGCTTGGAGCAACCTGCACTAGTGGGAGGTGTCCCTGCCCAGGGCAGGGAGGCTGGAACTCAATGATCTTTAAGGTCCCTTCCAACCCAAACCATTCCATCATTCTGTGATTTTTATGAAGGTAAATTTTCCTAGAATACTTGAGCTTTTAATGTTGATATTACTCATACTGTGGCACTGAAAAAAACCATTAATGTAACATTTTTCTATTCCTGTCTTTATGTATTCTCTTAAAATCCTAGACTCTTGCATTTCCTAGAGTTCTTCTGTAAGGGGCAAACTACTGCAGGACAGTTACCAGCGTCTACTTCAGTTCCAGTTTTGCAGATTGAGTCCCACCTCACACAGAGACCTGGACAAAACCTAAAAGATAAAGAGGGGAAGGTCCCTCGGAGAGGGGAACCATTGTAGTCCACTGCTCAGGAAAGGCTGTTTGGCAGCATTTCAGCACTTGGCCCTTTTGATTCACAGTCCAAGCAAACAGGAAGGAATTACGGTCCCAACTACACCGAAGCCCAGTGCACACACTGCGATTGCTAGTGGGGTTGTTTGCAAACAGGCCATAAGGATTTAGTACAACTCCTGGTTTATATACAGAAGGAACACACCAGATCACTGCAGAAACCTGACCCTTTACCTGTTACTGTCTGGCACTTGCCCAGCATTAAACACAATTTATGTATCTAGTGCTTTAAAGATAATAGAAATACTGGTCTTTAAAGCACTTTGCAGATATATACTGCTTCTTAGTTTGCAATGTCTTGATCCCTAAGGCATTTATGTTCCTTTCAGATAACAACAACAAAAAAACCCAAACAACAACCCCTCCAAAGAAAACCCCCCATTCCAGCCCCACCTCTTCATTGGGCTGTTGATTGTTTCTCTTCTTTGCAAAGAGTTGAAGTTTTGCTACCTGGCCATGCCTGGAGAGCAGCACATAAGCAGCAGGGGTGAGGGAAGCTGCGAGACCTCAGGAGTCAGCCCTAGCACCATCTCATGTGGACACCTCACCCATGGCCTTGGACTTTCCTTGCAGCAGTTGAGGGCAAAGGTTCCAGGCTGAAGAGGTGGTAAAGTCTTCTTTGGTGGTGACTAAAGCCTTCTGTCACCTACACTTGCACTCTGTGCTTAGAATCATAGAATTATTTAGGCTGGAAGAGACCCCTGGGATCATCAAGTCCAACCATCAGCCCTACTCTACAAGTTCTCCCCTACACCAGATCCACACACAGTCAGGGATGGGGACTGCACCACCTCCCTGGGCAGCCCATTCCACCGACTGACCACTCTCCCTGTGAAAAACTTTCCTAATGTCCAGCCTAACCCTACCCTGCTGCAGCTTGCAGCCATTCCCTCTTGTTCTGTCGCTCATTGCCCGTGAGAAGAGACCAGCACCAACCTCTCTACAATGCCCTTTCAAGCAGTTGTAGAGAGTGATGAGGTCCCCCCTCAGCCTCCTCTTCCTCAGACTAAACAACCCCAACTCCCTCAATCGATCCTCATAAGCCTTATTCTCCAGGCCTCTCACCAGCTTTGTTGCCCTCCTCTGTACTCGCTCCAGCACCTCGATATCTCTCTTGTGCTGAGGTGCCCAGAACTGGACACAATACTCAAGGTGCGGTCTCACCAGTGCTGAGTACAGGGGGACAGTCACCTCCCTACTTCTGCTGGTCACACTATTCTTTATGCAAGCCAGGATGCCCTTGGCCTTCTTGGCCACCTGGGCACACTGCTGGCTCATGTTCAGCCTCCTGTCGACCAGCACCCCCAGGTCCTTTTCTGCCAGGCAGCTCTCCAGCCACACTGCCCCAAGCCTGTGCTTCCTATGGGAAGGAAAAGATCAGAGCAACAAGTGTGTGAAAAACCAGGAAAGAATGAAAGAAAAGGGTAAAAGGCAAAAATAAGACAAAAGATGGAGACTAATAAGGACACAAGGAACTGCAGGTCATGGGAGCAGCACCCGGTTATGGAGGGTTAAGAACTCGGGTTAGTCCATTAGAAATGCCTGTCCTGCCCCATGGCAGGAGGCACCCAGCCGAGAGAGGGCTTGCACAAACAGGTAAAAGAGTGAAAACTCTGTTTCAGCTGCTGTGTGAAAAATAACAGTGACTCCTCACTGCAGCTGGTCCACTTCCTCTCGCCACCTGGGAGGAAAGTTTAGTGAAAGTCAGTCAACAGTCCTTCAGAAACACAAGTTCATGTGTTTCAGGTCGGAGTCTTACAACTGCTGAATGTCCTCAGGCTGTTTACCCACAGCAGATTGTCCTTGATGATTTGCACCCAAGTCCTGAGGTGGACCTGGTTTCCTAAAATGAAGCAAGTAAGACCCATCAAGAGATATTCTTGCTATTTACACATTCCTTTGATACAAGAAATGGTGTGGGGGTAGTTTATAGCATAATCATTTACATCATCACCTCCTGCCCTTAAATACAAGGCTTTGAACTTTTGTCTTTTGTCTGTAATTAGAAATATTTCCAACTTTGTATCATTCTGCCCATTCTTGAAGTCTTTGAAAAAGACGGTGAGAAACAATGAACCTCACCTAGGACACAGATCACCACAGGAAGTAGGCAGTTAAAAAAAATATTAACAGGAGGGATGGAAATGAGGATTCCCAAATTCTACCCTCTTGTCTTCTGAGGGTGCACAATGACAATCAACAGCCCTTCATATATATTAAGGAAAAACGTTTTACACCAAGGGTGGTAAAACACTGGCCCAGGTTGCCCAGAAAGGTGGTAGATGCCCCATCTGTGGGAACATTAAAGGCCAGGTTGGACAGGGCTCAGAGCAACCTGATCTGGTTGAAGATGTCCCTGCTCGTTGCAGGGGGATTGGACTAGATGACCTTTAAAGGTCCCTTCCTACCCAAACTGGTCTATGATGATTTTCTGTGACTCTGTATGACAACAACAAGAGTGTAATTCAATCCACTCTTAGGTCCTAGTCTGCTCAGTGATTCCCCACCAAGGGCTGAGTTTCTTTCCCTTCTTGCATTACTTGTTCTCCTAGATTTGAAAGAAAATAAAGCCTGTCTGTAGGTTAGAGACAGCCTTTCAGGGCTGCACTACATGAGCAACGTCAGCAAAACACCCAACCTCAAATCCTTGCCCAGGTTCCCACTCCATGTTTTCACAGCAGTCAGCTGTGCAGGCCTTCAGAAAGGATGGCAGAACAGACCTCCTGCTGCAGTGAGGGTGACCTTGGATGGTCCCCCTGGGTGACTGGGACACCTCAGCCGTTTCAACACAAGCCCCACCTGCTTTTACACCGTGGAGAGCACAGCGCAGCGCAGGCAGGTTCTGATCTCAGTGTTTCTGGAACATACTGCAGTAGAACAACAACAACAACAACAACAACAAAACCACCTCACCCCAAAAGCATAGCCAACCTGCCACCACCTCATCTTGCTGCTTATCAGTTTGCTTCCTTGCAGGGGAAGAGGAAGGTGTACTAAACTTCTTCTCCTTTTTTCCCCCCCCTCTCCCACCCCCACTTCTCTTCTCACAGCACGCTACAAGTGAAAGTCTCGGAGCCGCAGAACTCAATAGACATGAACACAGAAAATGAACATTTGAAGTCCATAAAGATGTGCCTTAATCAGCCCACTGAGTGGAATCTGAGCTTTTCAGCAGCATCTCTCGCCAGCTGTAAAGTTTTTAACCAAAATCTCAAAACTGATGAGAACAAATAGATTGCAGCTGTCCTTGCACTATTATTTTGTACATTGTTCCTGAGTATTTTTTTTTTTTCTGCTGAATAATAAGCATTTATTACATTGATCTTGAAATGATCTTGTGTGATTTGGCTTTATATTACTACTAGCATTATTCATTTCGATGTACTTTTTCTTTTTCTTTATTTTTTTTTTTTGAAATATAAAAGGTTTCACACCTGACCATCATGAAATTCTCGCAGTACAAATTTATCTCAGAAGCAGATGTTTCCCCTTTAATAGTATTGTGATTTTTCTAATGTTCTTCAATTCTTATTTCCCAGTTTTATTTTTGTGCACGAAAGTGAATATACTCTGTAATCTGTGGCATAGGTCACCATGTAAAGATTGATGGTAAGAACCAGTCAAAGGAATCTGGAACAGGTGGAGACCGACTACCTCGAAGCAAAGCAGCAAAAAGGTAAATGACCTGAGGAGATCTCCTTCCCAAAGGGACTGGAAGGCGTGGAAGAACCGCTCTGTTTCTGCAGTACCCTTTTCTCTTCGTTTATTCCGAGACCTTTGGTGTGACAGTGTTTAATGAACGTGGTGTCTCCAAGAAAGGCCGAGCCTGCAGGAGAATCTCTTGAAAGATTGTCATTCAACAAATCTGTATCTGCACTTTTTGAGGTTTCAGCTCAATGGTCTTTCTTCCCCTTTCGGTTTGATGAATTTATGCCTGCCACCAATTAAAATGGATGTAAATGCTCTTCCTATTTCACTTGGTTTTTTTCCGTGTGCTTTGGAAATTCAGTGTAAACATGGAGATTTTAAACTCTACTCAAAGAAAAGGGTAAACGGTTGTAGCTGACTCCATGCTCAGCAGCTTCACAAGGGCCACGTACTTCATTCACAACTTTGGTATGAGCAGAGCTATGACAAGTCAGAATAAAACCATTTCTCTTTTCCAGAGTCACACATTCAATAGCTCCAGTCAAGGGTTCTTAATTCAGTTTGTTACCAAGGTGTTTGTCCTTTACTTGCCAAGAGCTAATTTTCCAGAAGGAAATTCCCTTAGAATACTGTATTTTATAAAAGAAGGGCTTTAAGGATTCATTTCAAATCATAATCTTACTTAACAAAACAAAGCTGCAATTCTGTAAAGACGTTTGTTGGTTTGCAGGTGGAATCCAGTAACTGAAATAAAAGACTCTTGTGAATTCCACTGGGTGTGACAAGCTCCCACAAGGATTTTGAGTCACTGAAGTGGCAGACAGTGGAGAAAGAGCAGGTATTCACCATCACACCACACTCTCTAGAGGGTCTCAGTGTACCTCAGTAATTGAACACATTTGGATTTTATGGGACAAGAGAACCAAGAAGGTGATTAAACTTCCTGGGGAAGAGGGACTGAAGTTTATTTACTGGAGTGGAGCCCCACCAAAGCACAAGGGGCAGTAAGGAGTCAGGGCTGTCCAAAGAGACATAAAACCAGCCTCAAGAACAGCAGAACTAGTGCAGCTGGTATCTTCTTTGTTTGCCCAAAAGAAAGGGGATGCCACGTGGCCTTTCTCATTCCAAAACACCAGTAAATACCAGAACTGTGTTACAGGCACGTCTCACCTCCAAGCTTTCATTAACTGTTAACAATTGCAGCCCCTTCCTTTGGGTCATAGTGAGTTTCAGTTGGCTGACGAGTTCACATCACACAGACACAGCCCAAGCTCAATAACCACTTCCTGAAGGCACACAAACACCAAAGCTAGGAAAAGAAACGTTCTTGGGGCAGCACTCACCCTTCAGCTGGAGAGTGACTGGCCAAAGGAGACTCTCACCAACAGGAAAGTCTTCCCGTTTGTACTCTGAAGAGACCGGTTAGGCAAGCAAGAGAGAACATCACAAAACTGGTTTTAAGAAGCATAAGCTACTGTAGGAATAAACACTGGATTATTGTGACAGCAAATGACCGTGGCTCTCTTATCATTAGTTGATATGGAATCAAGTCTTCTAGTCCAGCTCTAGTTTGGCTCCTGCACTCCACACACCGCTGTGTTCAGCCAGCAAAGAGGATGCACAGTAATTGGTCCAGAACAACTAAGAAGCTGCTTTTAAGTCAATTAGAATGCTTTAGGGATTCAAATTTTCTTCCTTAAGTAAGAAGCCAGGAAGTTAGGTACCTTCAACCCATAGGATTACAGGTCAATAAAACCAGCAGCATTATTTTAGCTAAAAAGAATAAATAACACAGACTAAGTTCAGATTTTTCACTGCCGGTAGCAACACGCTTCCAAACATGGCTCCCCATCACCTCTGGATGTACTCTATTGCCACCACCTGTGGCTGTATTAGAAAGTCAGCTGCAAACATTTAAACCTTGGTTACTGCCAATAATCAGCTGTGAAAACAACAGCACACAGATGATCATCCTATTCTGTAATTAAGCAACCACCCCTCCTCAGAAGTAAAGTTGTAAGAACACATTGCATAGAAAACCCTTCCCTTGACAGGCAGTAGAGCAAGGGAAGAGCCCAGAGGGGCTGGAAATGACATGCCAGTTGCAGGTCAAGTTTCTAACCTGGAAGAGGATCACAGGGTAATTCGGGCATAGAAGTACAAGAGGTCCACATCCTGCTGAGAGGCAGGCCAACTGTGAGGTCAGAGCAGGTTGCTCAGGACTTCTCCAAAGTCAGCTGTCAAAAACCTAGCTCAGAGCCTGCCCAGCCTCTCCAGCCAACTGCTCTCAGCCCTTCTCACTGCCCCTTTTCTTATATTCTGGCCCCAGTTTCACCTTATACCAATGGTTTTTCATCCTGCCATCATGTGCAACAACAAAGAGCCTGGGTCCCCTCCTGAACAAACTCCTTATAGGGAACTGGGGTCCTTCCAACACCCACAGTCTGAGCAAGCCCAGCACCTTCAGCTTCTCCCCACAGGGCAAGCACCCAGTCCCCTGACCAGCTTGGGGGCCTCCACAGAATTCACTCCAGTTTGTCAGTGTCTTCAATTAGTACACACCAGTGAAGCCACTCCCACAGCAGAGACATCCATTGAATGAGAGGTGACTGCAGAGAAACCTCATCTTTTGAGGACAGCTTTGAAGAGATGCCAGGGAGGGATCTGCATTTGTGGCAGGGCACAACAGAACAACATGGTGGCAAAACTGAAGGACTTCAATTTATTCACGAAGGCATTCCCAGAGAAACCTTTACAAAGTTTTACTGCTCATGCTTTTCCTAGAAACTCAGTTTAACCAAAAATAAGAGTGGAGTAGCAGCAGTTGTTCAAAGTGTATTAGTGGCAGAAGGGCAAGCTACTCACGAGAGGAAGGGTGAGAGAGATCTTGTAACCAAAATAATAATAATAATAGATGATGATTAAAAAAACCCCCCCAAACTAAACTTCAAAGTCCAAGGGAACCTCTGATTGAGAGTCAGCTGAGAAAGCCTGACATGTATATGCTTCACCCTTTTGAACTGTGTTTGGGCAGTGTTGAAGGGAGCGACGTCTCTGCTCTCAAGTGGTTGCACGTACCCAAACCCCCACTGGAACACAAGGTGGGGATCTGAAGGGAAGAACTATCGAGAGAGGGAGCTCAGGAATTCAAAAATCGTTCAAAATAATTGAATAAAAATAATTCACCACAGTTACATAAGCTTCAGAACAGCAAATATCAGCAGAAAAGTGTGTCATGGCATTCTGTGGTTTGACAAGTTTCCAACACAAACTGCGAGGGAGGAAAGGCACCGCAGTCCCGTGTTTTCTCTGCGCAAGCCTGAAAACAGCGTCACGGTTTGGGGGTTACACTTTGGGAAGGCTAATTCCCACCTGTGGCCCTGAGCCATTTCCAAGAATGACCAGAGATCACCTACAGGATGCTGTTAAATGCCAGTTCCTTAGAAAGCTCCATTTGGCATCAGTCACTGAGAGGCAAGTGTCGAGCCATCGACAGGAGGTTTCTCCAACCGCCTTGGAAGTTACCTCCGTGGTAGCAGAGAATTGACAGTGTTTCCAAATAAAACTCCAGCACTTCCAGAGCCAGTCTGCTCAGCCACCAGCTACTACCTGCAGTTTTACAGAGACAATAGATTGATTTAAACTCACAGCTATTCCTAGATAAAGGGCTGTGAAATTCAAAGCTACAGCCACACTCGAATGGCTCTTTAAAAAGACAGGACACACAAACCCTTTATGAGGTATTGAAATTTTTGCCCTTTCTGTACTTAAGTACTCCTGCCCTTACTAGATCTTGTTTCATACCATGAGTATCTTTATCCTTTTCTAAAAGCACGTTACTGGTTTCATATTTGATGCCATAGATCAGCAGCAGACTTCCAGGCTTAAGTTTGTAAAACCAGCAACTCAGTTTAAACAATTTTTTTACCACTTCTTACAATTCTTTAAAATAAAGCAGACACACACCTGCAGGAAGCAAAATTCCTCTTAGTAGTGAATTTTCTTTTAGGTAAACGTGTACAACCAAGCTTGGCCAGCAGAGGTACGGGCTAAGAAATGAAGGTACATTAAAGGTAGGTTCAACATTGCCGCCACCAGAAGCAGCCACTCCAGGTCAGGTATTCTGGTCAGATAATGTTAAGCAGCACAACACCAGCTTTAACTTTAAGGAGGCCAGGCTGGCTGGGGCCTTGAGCAACCTGCAGGGGTTCCACCCCCCCCAGGGCAGGGGCATGGAACTCCATCTTTAAGGTCTCCCCCAACTCTGCCCATTGTGTGATTCCATGATTAAGTAGTTACCAACAACAAGTTCCGGTAAAACTTTAATTACATGAATGATTTATTACACAAATGACTCCATATCGAGAAAATCATAAATATTTTTAAAAAAAAAGTAAAAAGTTTCTAGAAAATTCTAAAATTATAAATCATTATAGTATAAAAATGTTAAATGTGACTAAAACCAAAACAGATCTTATTTCTCTGGTCTGCTGTTTAACTACCAGCATCAGCAAAGGCCACTTTCTCCCCTTCTGCCTTCATTGATCTGCTTCCCTGCTCAAGAGTCCGGAAAGGTTCATTCTTGTCAGCGCCGCCGTTTTCGCTCGTCTTGAAGGTCTTGAACTTGACGGTGGGACTGACCCTGGAATTTCATCACCACTGAAATGGAAAATACTGTAAAGTAAGGCCAGAAGGACTAAGCAAACTGAAGAGGAGTTATGTTAACAGACTAGAAATATGGTCTTCAAGAGCAAAAGTACTTCTTCCTAATTATAAACTTATGAGAAGAATTATTAACCGTTTCCAAGTGATAGAGCAGCATCACTAAGTGTTAGCAGTTGCAAAATAAGCAAAAGCCCCAAAAGAACAGGTGGTTTTAAAGCTAACACACCCCCAGTATGAAGAAGGGAAGGATTGACGCTGGTTACACTCAGAGTCCATGGATTACTTACTTGAGGAAGAGTGAGCAAGGCTAAAAATGGAAAATGACAAAGACAATGTCATTCTAATGCCTCTGTCCCACGAGAGCATAGGAGAAGGAAAGCACTCTGTGCATTCACTGGGCAGCCATTTCTAGAAGCTTAGCAACTACATGTTGAAAAACAAGCAACAAAAATGTGGAAGGGGAAACAATTTAAATAAAGCATTAAAAGATGATTCCTCCACAGAACAGTCATTAAAAGAGCAGGAAAAGTAACTTGAAGAGGAGTAATGACACAAGCCAAAAGTCTGACTTTTGGCAGCTGGGATGTATGTTAATCCTATGCACAAAAGGTAGCTTACAAAAAAAGAAAAAAGAAAATAATCACAGGCTTTTAGACAATGATAATAAAATGTGAAGCTGTCAAACCTGCAATTGTTTTTAAAGTATCAGCTCAAGCATTTTTTTCCTTAAATATTTATCTGTGTGTTAGTGATGCAGAATATTCAAGATACCAGTTTTGGAAAGGAAAAGCATTTGAATTCTATTTCCTTCCTTGCTGGAACAGAGATGATGATTTTGAGAGTGGAGAGAAAAGGATTTACCTTTCACTGCTGCATTTTACAGCTGTGCCAGTTTTCCTTCTGCTCACAGAGGGCCCTTCCGCTGCTGCTTTCCCTGGTCCCAAGGAGAAGCAGAAGACTCTTTACTAACATGATACCATTTCTTCTCTTAAACCAGGTTTGTATCTTTCTTCAGTGTTGAATAACATTGAAACATGCAAACATGCACTCACCACAGGTAGAAGGTAGCAACAACCACCTTGCAATGTACCACTTCTCCCATGACCACCCGTGTGCTACTCTCAATGACTGTGGCCAAATTCCCTCAAAATCCTGCAGTCAGGACTTTTTCTTTTGTTCCTTTTTTAAATCTGTGTTGTTGGGAGAGGGTAACAGCCCCAAATTTCCATAAAACAGACTATTTTAAACCTTTTATCAAATAAAATTTAAAAAAAGCAGCGTATGAAGACTGAATGGTTTCCACATCTAAGCATTCACAGAACGTTACTGTGACATGATAGTATCAGAGCTCACTGTGGCCCCAAGAAGGCGGCGCGTACCTCTGCCAGCCCTGCCCCTCGCGGACTTGGATTTCGCAGTCGCTTTACGTTTAAATCCATTAACTGGAGTATGAAATGAATCCGTCTTGTTTTCTGTTAAACAGAACAGCACACACAAGAGTTACAAACAACTTTTCATTTCTCTTAAGTACCAGCATTTAAAATTCTGGCTGCTATATAAAAAAAAACCATACAATTTTAACCCCACATTTTCCTTACTCTAGAAATTAGATAATAAGGCTAGAAGAAAGCTTTTCTCCTAACGTCAAATCTATGTCTCCTTTGCAGCAACTGAAGGACAAAAGGACTGTCTGTCACCCTTTTTGCTGTCTTTTACAAGTTTGAAGTAGTAAATGCTGCTTTATTTTCAATGACACCAAATGTATTTGGGGAGGAGGAGGAGAGGGGAGAGGAACAGTGCTTGTCTCCTACAGCCTGCTCTTTAAAAGTGCTCAAAAATCCTTTTTCATGAGAAATTAGTACAAATAGTAGTATTAGATGCTAGCAGAAACCAGTACAACTATTTTCTCAACAACAGAGCTCCAACAAAGATTTGAAGACATAAATGTGGGAGATATAAAAAGTGAGATTATTTGACGCTTCCAGAAACAATAGATTAAAACCCTGAAATAAACCACTATAAGCTATTAAAAAGCAAATAAAAATTAAAAGAAAAGGTGATCTGCTTAGAAGAGTTGTGTGTCATCATCTTTGCTTTACTGCTGCAGGCAAACCTAAACAAATTTCACCAAATTGCTTTTCTGCTGAAAAACCTTAAGACTTTCAGCCACCAGCTACTTCCACTTCTAGCTCTTAAGTGGCCATAAAACCAAATCTGTCTCCAACATGTGAGCTGGTAACAAGGACAGACCAGTGTCAACGCTTAAGATACCAGCTCCCTACTGCTTTAATGCAGCCTGCAAGAAACACAGGGCTGGCCTAAAAACCCCACAAAGTACTCATTTCTTCCCCCAAGTGAGGGATTCACATTCTAAAGAAGCGTTAGTCACCAGTAGCGCTGAGCAGGCACGTGAGTGTGCTAAACAGCTGGGAAAAACATAAGCCCTTTTAATACTGTCTTTGTTAAACAGCTGCAGGGCAGACCTTAAGACAAAACACAGCACTGGTTTTACTACAGTGGTATTGGGAGTAAGAAAACAGAGAGTCTGATCCAGAAGCACTAAAAAATGGAAAATATGTCAGTACCACTATTTTAACCTGTATGCAAATTTACTAGAAGTTTCCTCCCCCCCCTTTTTTTTTTCCCCACGAAGTAGATTAATTTGTCATAGGAAAACTAGAACTTATTTTCATATGCATCTAACCAAGTCACTCAGCTGTATGCCTGGCACTACAGCAAACCTCTCCTGGATTACCTCCTTCGTTTTGATTAGTATTTTCAGATGAAGTGGCATCAGTTTCCAGTGTCGGTTCAGAGGCACGGGTTTCCTCAGTCCTTTCAGAGTGGTCTTTACACACACCAGGACCTTTTGTCAATTTCATCTTCATCTTCTCAATAGCTCTTTGGCACAGCTTATCTTTCACTTTCTGGAGAACAGACATTTAATGTTAAATGCTACTTAAGTTGTTACGGCTATTTCTTTTAAACATTAAAATGCAGTCAATTTAATTAATCCTACTAGTGGGTATGAAGAATACAAGGTATGACACGAAAATAATTCATCAGTACTTTCCCCATCAACACCAGGCACTGAAACCCCAAAATAAATTTCCTTTTCATTTTTAAAGGAAACCTAAAAATCATTAAAGCACCTGGACATTTCCAGCTGAGTCCTGGAGCGTCGCCACCTCTGGATGATGTGCCCACAACAGATCAGCACTTGTTTCAATATACAATTGTCTTCTATCACACTCCCAAATTTTACTCGATTTTTTCCATATTAATAAAAGCTTCAATGTAAAAAATTTCACAGCAGCCCCTTGTAACCCCTTCCCACTTCATCTTAAATCAAGTACCCTTCTCATGCTGCCTAGTGATCTTAGTCAGACAAGTTTAGACATAAAAACTCAGCTGCTATTAACTAAAGATAATAATTCCAAACTGGAAAAGACTTAATGTTTAACTTAATTTTAATATAATAAAATTAACTACACCACAGCCATCAAAAGAACTTACTCTACTGAAACGTATCAAATTGGGCACACTGTTTCATGCTGGTTTTACTATTTGGCAGCTGAAACACACACATTAAACAAAAATCTGAGCTGGTGTTACCGCAAATGACTCAAAATTAATTAAAGATCAATTAAACAAAAGGCACTGCATTTTTAAGCTTATCAGAATATTTAATTGCTAGTGATTCAACAGTAAGGACTGTGTTATTTATATACTACCTCTAGAATCTCATTGAGCAGAACCAGAAGATTCTCTGTGGAAGAACTACTGAGTTCTAGTGAATTTAAGGCTTTTGCATAAATACGAACGTCTGGTGCAGTTGGGTCCGTCAAGATTTCATTGCAAATTTTCATTGCTAAACTATCATGCACTGTCAAGTCCTGTAAAGAAAAGAAAGCAGATATCCGAAATTTTCCTGGGACCTATTTACAAAAGGCAACAGTGAGGTCATGCTGATTTAAGCAGCTAATGACTAATTTTACATGTTCCTACTAGCACTTTTTTAATTATAAGGGGGTGGGGGAGAAGGCAGGGTTGGGAGAAGGATGGGCAAGCTAAAAGATTTAATTACCTGAAGAGCCACTCATTTAATCCAGCTTCTGGAACTAGGAATCTCAGAGGCCCAAAGAGCTAGCAGTAAATGAAGTAGGGCAGGTTTTAACCTCTAGACACAAATATGGCTTTCCTCCAGTTTAACACAGCGTACCTGATAGTCCTGATGCTTTTTAGACTGAGGTTTCAGTCCACTTGGTCTGGTCAGGTCCACCAAGAGGTCAGAAACGTTACTGACATCGATTTCAGACAAAGGTGAAGTTGCAGGAGCGTTTAGTAGCGTTTGCAGGGTTGGAAAATAAGCTTCTTCAAAGCATTCCTGGTTAGACCTGTTTCAATTGAGACAAACATTAGTAGAAAATGGGACAAAAATCAAACCTTAAGCCACCCCTAAATTTTCTATTCTATGATGACAGATCAGAAATCTACTATAATACATCAATCAAAGCAAAGTGGGAGCAGCCACCTAGGCAGAGACAGTCAGCAGGAGCAAGACATCAAAACTGCTTCACAGAACCAATTTCTCAGGTTTTAGCACACACTATTTCAAGTAAGTTTTAAGTAACACTGCCTCTGAACAGTTTGAAAGTTCAGCCTTACTACTGAAAACTTAACTGATCTGTACAGACATAGTCTCTCTTAAGAGACTGAAATACATTCCATAAACCTGTTATTTAGATTAATCTGTCTTCTCATTCCTCTTTCCTGCTTAGCTTTATTCTGTAGGGATACTTCTCATTCTGCAACAAAGCAAAGAAGCCTGGCAAAAAGGGGGGAAAAAAAAAAGTGGCAAGATTTTTGGAAGAAAAACTTGTGTTTTCTTTTCTTAGAAGAGTTAATAACTCCTGCCAAGCAAGTCTAAAAACCCTATTGCACTTGGTTCTGCAGTAAGTTGTCTAAAAAACAACGTAAAGTGTCAAAAAGTAGGAGGCATTAGCTGGTGAAATGAAGCCAATTTAGTTCCTGACACTTGTTAACCTTTCACTGGAACACAAATTGCTCCAGGAGAAAACTAGAAGGTAAATAATTTCAAAAAAGCAGAGTGATTGCTGCTGGATTATTAAGGCAAATCAGCTGACCTGAAAGTCTTTTGAGCACTAAAACTGGGGCAAGAAAGAATGGAACCAAGAACTCTCCCTTTCAGCAGCCTCAAGGTTTTAGATTGGCCCAAACATAACAGAGGTATCATTCAGATTATTTCCTGTAAATCCAATAAATAAATAAATTGGAGCCTAGTAGCACACAGGCACAAGGCAGAAGTTTCTCCTCTCAGGCTGCCAGAAAGTTTATTGCTCTTCCAAAAAATATTCCATGAACAAGAATTTTTCACTGGTTACAGGATCTTATCTTTGGGTGTGAACCTCTGCCAAATCTCATTCAGAGTTTTCCTTTCCTGAAGGGCAACTTTGCAGGCAGTTCTGAATTACACATGGCAATTAATAATTCTTGTCTGAAAATACAGTATTGGTAACTGAAGACACTCCATGATTCATCTTAAAATGAACCATTTGTGATCCAGAATGCAGATAGTGTTTCAAGAGGAGAAGTTAATGAGGCTTCCTAACTAAACAGAGACTCCAAATTAATAAACCCAACTGAGATTTGGTAGCCATACTAAGATTTTCAAGAAAAAAAAACCAACATCTTTGCTAAGAAGGAGGAGTTCCCTCATTTGCAACTTCCTAAGATAGGCAACCATTAGTACTTGCAATAAAAGAAAGAAAGAAATTGAGAAGATGTACCGGGTCAGAAGGCTACATTCACACCTACAACACTATCAATGTTATAAGCTTCAATCCGGTACTCAGCATCAGAGGTACTGGAAGCACATGAAATTAGATTTTCTGTTACTTATTTTAAAAATAATTTAATTATGGAAAATCCCATTCTAGAGGAGACTGGGTATTTTTCTTCTTTCCCCCCCTACTCCCCAAAAAACACTCTTAAGGGGGCAATTTATAGCCCACAATAAACGTAATTCAATTTGTTTTAGAAAAACAGAAAGAGTAATACATAATAGACCTAAATGAAGTGTTAACCATAAAAAAGCAGATAAAAACTCAGCCAATCCAGACTGGCTAAACACAGGAGCAACAACTGAAAACTAAAACATTTTTTTCCCTTTAAGCAAGTGAAAGGAAATGAGAATTCCTATTTAAGCTCCTGTCACCTTATTTAACCTCTCTAACACTAACAAGATAAAACAGGAGATTGTGCATCTGCTGTGAATTTAGACTGGAATACTGTTTGGTTAAAAACCAAGCCAAAACCAGAATCCAAACCACAACCAACCAAACCTGCTGCTCCGATAGCTGCTGTGCACCAATTCTTTTCTTTTGAAGCACTCCTGCTAGCTACTTTTTAGCTACACTTCAAAGTCTACCTGTAGTGCTCAACTGCATAACTGAGGCACATCTTTTTAAATTCATTTTTATTCAGCATCTTGAAGAACAGTTTTAAATTACAGTCCTCAGAGTAGTCACAGGTTGAGACTGTGTGCAATAAAAGTAATAGGCATCAGAGGCTGCCCTAGAGCTACAGGTTTAATTTGCATTTGTACAATTTTCACTTGTGCAAAGCCAAAAAAGGTTCCTAAAGCTGCTAGATCACTGTATATTTTCACATAATAATTTACAAAGGCCATACCTATTTGCATAAGCAAATAAAGGGAAGAAAACTCCCAGACAGTGTCTAAGGTGAGTATCCTCTTCGGTCACAGGATTATACCACAACAAAACAAGACGAGAAAGGAGCTTGGCACTAATCAGCCTCCCAGAGAACATCAGTTTGGCTATTCCTTCTGCAGCTTCTGTCCTGAGCTCTGAAAACTGAAGACACAACTGATGAAATACACAAGTCCACCATTTGTCATTTATACTTCATAAAAACAGTCTACATCCTATTGTGCCAATCAGTTCTCTACACTCACACATTTGCACCTTAAAGGAATTCAAAGCCAGCTCAAGTGTAACGTCCCCACCAGTGACAAAGGTGTGGTTACTTTCTAGGACAACTATTGAACACTAAACCATTAATCAGTTACACATCATGTAATGCTCATGTGCAACTTAATGGGATGAGAAACCTTCTGCAAAAATAGTTTAAAAAAAACCACAACACAGCCAAAAGTAAAGCAGAATGTAGTATTTCTTACCTCACTGTCTAGGAAACCTGAAAGAAGCTGCAGGAGGCCGTGAACTGTAGCAGACTCTTCTTCCTCCTCTTTTGTTCCACCTTCTTCTTCACAATTGTCAGCTCTAATCTGTGCATCTTCACTTTGAGAATCACTGCCTTTTCTGGCTTTAAATGGCTCAATCCCAAACAGCATCAGTTGATCAAAGATTGCTTTCAGAGCGCTGAGCTTTACCTTTAGATTATCTATTTGTAAAACCTGGGTTTCATAAGCACAATGTATACATCATTTTATATCACCAATGTTAACATAAAAGATAACATTATTTTTATCTTAAGATTGTTTAATTTTGCAAACTTTTTTAATTACTTGGGACAAATTTAAGAGTTTAGGAAGGTTTGATGAGTTCAAACCTAAACTGAATATCTATTATTCTTGCTTGCATTATTTATATAATAAATTCTTTCCCAGACTCTATCAAGTCACCTGTGCAATTTCCATTACATTAGATCAATCGAATCTCACTCATGGAGTGTGCACACCTGTGTGAGATGGTAATTTTACTGTTCAACTTCTAAACAGACATTGGACAGATAGAAAGTCTATTTGTCTATAGTAGAGTTCCAGTGCTAGGCACTACAGGGAAAATACATACAACAATCCCTGCTCTGAAATACTGGGTAGCTTAATTTCAATAAACAGTTTGTAGAAAGACACCAGGGAGCAAGACAGTAATAAAAGTCAAAGTTGCATAGGTTACTGTGTGCGTTATAGTTCAAATTGAAATTCAAATAAAATTATACATAGTGAGTATGTATAGGTGTGTTTAGCCTGACACCCTGCTTGTGATGGCAGCCTACACAAAGAATATGGCTTCTAGTACCTGCAGAACTATAAAACAACCAAAATCCTCCCTAAACAGACTTTTAATGAGACATACTCAAAGGCAGAATAAAAACAACAGGATTTGTTAACTTTATAGGAACCCAAAGTTCTCCTGCTACGTTGACTGACAGCTGTATCCTCCTGTTTGATCTCAAGGCTGTCAGTTCTTTTGAGCACGTACATGACCATGCTCTCAAAGCAGAACAGTCCCCTAGAGTCTTTCAAAACCAGGGTCTGAAAAGTTAACATCTTTTATATGATTAGCTCAGCACCAGAGCATTTAGGACAAAGGTGGGAGATGTGGGTACTACGGCACAGAGTATGTTCCATGTTCATGGATGTTTGGTCACACTACAGTTTCTTGGTTTGAATATTGCTTTATCCTCTCACTGACAACTCTTACTTAATCCATACAAAATTAATAGTTCAGAAATTAAATTAGACACTCAAGATCAGATAAATATATAACAAAACTTAAAGATAAACCATCACAGTCATATCTTTAGTTTTGTTTCCCAATAAATAAAGGCTTATAGAATCCTACAGCTTCTCTTTTCTATGTTAACAACATGAATCATGACAGATTTCACCCAGATTCAGAAAAGGAAGTGAGACCTTATGGGAACAGAATTCCTATGAACCTTCAAGACAACAGGTGACCTTACAAAGGAAAATCATGCTACTACCAAGATACAGTATGAACTTGAATATTATTAGACATCAGAAAAATCCAGGTGATGCCACACTATCCAGATCCAGATCTTTAGGAAATCAGGAATTACTGGTACTCAAATAAGATAACTATATTAAATAGCTTGTTATAGATACAAAGCTAGTGTTCTTTACTTAGTTACACAGACCATCCTTCCCTTCCCCATCAGACTTTTTTACCTGTAACAGCAAGGCAAGCTGTTGTCGGGCAAACTCTTTGCTCTGAAGGGCACAGCAACCCAAACACAAAACTGCCATGTTTCTCACAGCTGGATGCACATTAGTTATGCCAGGAAGTATCTGGAAACAACAGTGTTACACTTTAGATTTAAAATAAACTGAAAATAAAACACTGACTACTAAAACATGCCCACCTGAAACTATAAATAATCTAGCTTTGATACAGGACTGGAAAGAGGTAGCTAATATATACTCTGCTTATACAGAAGCAGATTGATACAAACAGAAGCAGATTATGGTTTTTCAAATAAGCAATAAAAAAAATTGCATTAGTGTTTTGCTTTGTGTTTTTAATAAATATTTGTTTTCAAACAAAATTGAATTGTCCACTCATTCCAAAATGAAAAGAACAAGCAGCAAACAGACACAACAAACTTACACATTTCCTCATAGAGGACATTAGCACTCTTGCAGAAAAACACCACCCAGTTCCAAGTTCAAGACCTCGCTGATGGAGACCAAAGCAAAAACGTTGAGTACCTCAGCCTTGTCCATTCCCTGAGTGACCAGGTCTCCCGTTTCCTTCCAGAGAGGGCCCATATTTTCCCTAGCCTTCCTCTTGTCACTGATAAGCTTATAGAAGCTTTTCTTCTTGCCCTTGAATCCTGGCTGGATTTAACTCTATTTGGGCTTTAGCTTTCCTAACCTGATCCCTGGCTGCTCAGACAACTTCTCTGTATTCCTCCTAGGCCCTGCAGGTGTGTGCACATCTCTGAATCCTCCTGTTTATCCCCTGTGCTACCTGCATTTGCATAGAGGCACTGAAGGTGGTCCCCCAATGAAGCTAACTTCGTGGCTGGAGTGGACAGTTTTCCTCTATGCTGCACTCCAGGTGTGATCCTGCAGATCTGCAACCCTTCTCCAGGTTCTGGGTGTCTATTACTGGTATTGGCATCGAGGTGCTAGGAGTGGGATGGAGTACAGTTCTCCTCCCCTGGCAACTCTAGTTTAAAACATTCTTCACAAGCTTTAAGGTGACCAAAGATGCTCATCCCCTTCTTTGACAGGCCCCAGCAGAGCAGGTTTCTCAGAGTGAGTCCCACAGTCTAAGAAGTCCAAGTCCTGGCTGCGGTACCGGTGCTGTAGCCATTTGTTGATTTACCAGATTCAACTGGTGTTATCAACCCCCTTTCCTTTGACTGGGAGGAGCAATGAAAACACTACCTTTCCCTGACTGCTGCTCCCATTATTCCTTGCACACAGAAGGGAAAAAAAAAGAGGTCTATAAGAGTTCCAGTCAAAAGCTTTTAGCTTTTAGCTTTTGACTCAATGAAACAAAAAAGAAAAGAAAATTCTTAAAGCTCTCTATTAGAGATCTTGTAACTTCAGCTGATAGCAAATCCAACTAAAGTACCAGCAAGGGCAGTCAGCAGATGTGTAAGCACCACACTTGGCACAGGATAACTCAGCACTATACAACACTATCATACATTAGTCAAATATGTACCATATTCCTGTTCTATTTTAGTATCTCTCTGTCCCAGGAGCTCAGAACAGTGTATCTGGACTGCACCTCCAAGACACCAGGTTCTGGGAAGGCCGAAAAGCACCAGACATGGCACTACAGATACAGCAAAGTGGTTGAGAAATAGTCACATACCATCCTGCCAGCACCCAAAGCCAGCTATGATGATGTATCCATTTGATTATAAAGTAAATGGCATTTATTCTGACATACCAGAGATTCAACAATTTCCTTAATGGTTGGGTCAATTCCTTTAGAAAGGGACATGACCTTCAGAAGCTCATAGCACATCATCAGACACTTCAACAGTGTTTCAGGATCGTTCTTCAAGTGGGTCAGGGAAAAGAGAAAAACATTATTAATACAAATGGTGGCTGTGACAAAGAACAGAAACATTTATCATAATTTCTACCTACCCAAAGAAACATTTCCTGTGCACTACATATTTGTAGTGCAAGAATATTAATCAAAATTGATCTATAAACTATGATGTAAAGAAATCTGGGTTCATGTTTTCAGTTAGTTACGAATAAAACCAGTAAAAACAAGAGCCTTGGAGAGCTCTTTACTTTCTCAAGGACAAAAGAGCAGTTTAACTGCAAATCAATGTTTGCTGGAGCATACTGTCAGTTCTATACCTGCAGAAGGAGAATACTAATGACATAAATGTTCATCTTCAATTTTAAAAACTTAGATGATACAAGGCCAAACGACACAAACTATGAATAAACCTCAAAACATAACTAGCACTTGGGAATACAGGAAGGGAACAGACCTTTTCCACACGCATTTCTTTGATTTCAGGTTGCTCTGCTTCTTTTATCAGATCACTTTTATTGTGTTCCAATTCAGTTATTTTCTCTTTTAATACTGATGCTTTATTAAAATCCTGTAGAGTAATGCATTTTTCCAAAGATTCTCTTGCTTCAAAAAGTTTCACTTTTATTTCAGCCAACTGAAATACAAAGTAAGAAGAATGTTAATGTAATACCATAACCTCAATGGTATGTATCAGCCAACAATACACTAGCCACACTAGCCCATAACACACTACTCTATAAAACTCTTACTAGATGAGTATGCTTTAAAAATACTTTTCTTATTAACAAAAATCTGCTTACCTTAAGCTCACGCCTTCTTATTTCAGCAGCTTCAACAGGCAAGTCGACTGTAACAATCGGCTCACGAACTTCTGATATAATTTCTGCAACCTATGGTTACAAACAGTGTATTAGCACCACTATTTTCACCCCAGATGTCAGGTACTTTTAACTCTTCCAAATTTAAAAGACCACCCTTCTGAAAAAATATTGGACACTTGTGCAGTTTCCCGTAACAGCTAATTCACTGCAAATAAATCCTCAGTGTGACAGCGCAGGGTCTAACCATGAAAGTTTAGTGTTTGCTACCACTTGGCTCAGGAAGTAAGGAAACAGAAGACGGTACACCCACAAATAAGTTAAGCAGTTTCTATGCCAACAGTTCACAGGCATCATCTCCTCTAGATCTGAACACGTGTTTTAAAAGGAATTACTGGTAATGAGAGTAAGGGTGTTCATCTGTTACTACTTCAATCAAAATACAACTAAGAACACAATCATTTAAGGTCTATAAACCACCATCTGCAGCATAAGAAGCCATGCAAGTAATTTAATTTGAAGCCAAATGCATTCATAGAAATAGAAGCAGAACTGGCTGAGAGTTTCTGTTGGTTAAGGGTTTTCTTGGTCAGACCCACTACATTAATAAAAAATGAGATGAAACATGAGGAAAACTAAAGGCTGAACGAGACAGGATAGCCTTAAATTGATTTATCTTGTATCAGATCCACCTCAGTTTGGCTTCCTCTCAAGCTATACAAAATCAAGGGAATGTATTGAATCAGTGTATTTCACTAGAATAACAGAAATGCACACAGCTGCTATTACTATTGTACTGTAACACTAAGATGATCACAGTTCTTCCATCATAATCATGTAACAAACCTGTATCCTGGCATCATCCACTGGATTGAGGTTTTCCAAAAGTGGTCTCTGTCCTTAAGTCCAGAGTTCATTTAAACTATTTAAGCAAAACCAAAGGTCTATTTTTCAGGAGTCAAGTTTACATAATTATGCTATATATAAAGACCTTACTATCTAAAATACCTTTCCTGTAAGGGCTTTCAGGCTCAGCTAAAAAGGAGAGAGAACTAAAACCTGAAAATATAGAACATTCAAATTAAG
>VZTM01042442.1:0-10241 GCA_013400555.1 Jacana jacana
TTGACCAGCAAGAAGCAAGCTATTTTGCACAGGACAAAGTGAAAGTACTCCTTTCAGTGAGAATGCTGTGTGTTAAGACAAAAAATATGTTTTAAAGAGAATTGAACATAGAAGTTTAGATAACTTTTACAAAAGATAAACTCCTGAAATCTCTTTAATCCCTTTCTCTCCTCTTTTCCTTAGCGGGGGGTGGAGGGGGAGGGGTCATCATCTGTCTGATTGGTCAAAACCACGACAAAAAGCTATTTATGTAGGTATTTAGCTATTAGAAAAATATTTTTTTTCTCACAGCAGAGAGTGTTACGTAGCAAAAAGGAAGGTTTTGCATGAACTGGCTGTATTGTGCAGAGACCCAAAGCTGCTTTCTTTCTTTTTACAGTCATGTATCCTGCCTATGCAAAGTGGGTGCAGTCACACAGGGATCTTCCTATCAAGCTTAATCAGTGGTGCAATGTTGTGGTACGTCTCTAGACGATTTCTGAGTAACTGTTGTATCGTAACTGCAGTGTAGGACAGCTGTTCTCTGAGGACATGGCATGATGATACTGGTCACAGCACGTATTTCATGGCAAAAAGTATGAATGTGGTTTCTGTAATTCCATTTTATTCTCACTGTTTTTAATAAAACATGGTTCATCAATGCCTATTGCTGATTATATTGTTTAGTAGAAATCTGTGAATAGTTGCCACTTTATTCAGAATTTTCTAGTACCTTTATAAACATTATTTTGAACAATAATTTGTTCAAAATAGTTAATTTCATTGTTAATCATGGTGTTCAATCTTGTTTTTTATCCCACTCACCCCCCCACCAGCGTTGGGAGTTTAAACATCCCCAACCTTTCCTTCGCACTCGTGAGTTCCTTTGGCAAGAGGGTCACACAGCATTTGCAACATATGAAGAAGCAGCAGAAGAGGTAAAAAAGCAAATGCACTGGTGCTTTTGCTTTCTGAACTTTACCTTACCTCATAGCAAGACAAACAGATCTTTTTACTAGGACCTTGTAGAAGTTGTCTTCTCCCTTGGAAGCTTTTATGAAAAATGCCAGGTTTACTACAAACCGTTTTTTCTCAGCTGTTACCACTGCCTGAGGCTTTAGTCTCCTCAAACAATATGAGTTTGAAGAGTGTGATATATAAAGAATACTTTCCTTGATTTTTTTTTTTCCTTAAAAATCTGTTATTCTCAAAAATCTAAATAATGTTTTCATGTGTTAACTGCTAGAAATTTTAATACTTCCTTTGTCTGAAAGACAGATGTGCCAGATGTGCCACTGAGTATCATGGCGTATCTTTGTTTACTTAGATGAAGTTTGGACTTTTAGGTGGAAACTAGAAGTCAATATAATCATTGGACTGGTGCTTCAGCAGTGACTCTTTGTTTTCTGTAATGTTTTGTAATTGATGTAACTTGATGGATAGAAAATAGCAGCCCAAACTTAAAGCAATTGAAGAAATGTTATTTTTTAATCACAATTTTGAGAAAAATTTGATTTGATTTTTGATTCTAACATATAAATCTATTTCATGATTAAGCAAGTGCAAAGTACTGAGTAATTTTTAAGACAATACATTCATCGTAGGTCATGCAGATACTTGATCTGTATGCTCAAGTGTATGAAGATCTCCTAGCAATACCTGTTGTGAAAGGAAGGAAGACAGAGAAGGAGAAATTCGCTGGGGGTGATTATACAACCACTGTAGAGGCATTTATATCTGCCAGTGGCAGAGCTATCCAGGTATTTATTAGAATTATTTTTTTTTCCAGTAAATACAACAAGCTAAAAGCCTTAAATGAATGCTTGATAGACTCAACTTTCTACTGAGTATAATTTTTTGTGTGCAACTATTTCAGGGAGCAACATCACATCATCTAGGGCAGAATTTCTCAAAGATGTTTGAAATTGTATTTGAAGATCCAAAGAAACCAGGAGAAAAACAGTTTGCTTATCAGAATTCCTGGGGCATTACAACTCGAACTATTGGTGTAATGACAATGATTCATGGAGATAACATGGGATTGGTGCTCCCACCTCGAGTAGCGTGTGTTCAGGTGTGTAAAAATACCTTAAACTATCATTGTGTTTCATTTCCTGTTTTGGAATTCAGGAGCATTTCAGATTGGGCCCCTGGAGTACTTAACACAGGATAGGAGTTGTCATAATTCCAGAGGCCAGTGGCATCCAGGGGTGTATGAGAAGGGGTGTGGTTAGTAGGTCACAAGAGGTTCTCCTCCCCCTCTCCTCTGCCCTGGTAAGACTGCATCAGGAATATTGTGTCCAGTTCTGGGCACCTCAGTTCAAGAAGGACAGGGAACTGCTTGAGAGAGTCCAGGGCAGGGCTACCAAGATGATTAAGGGAGTGGAGCATCTCCCATAGGAGGAAAGGCTGAGGGAGTTGGGTCTCTTTAGTGTGGAGGAGACTGAGGGGTGACCTTATTAATGTTGATAAATATGTAAAGGGTGAGTGTCAGGAGGATGGAGCCAGGCTCTTCTCGGTGACATCCAATGATAGGACAAGGGGTAATGGGTGCAAGCTGGAACATAGGAGGTTCTAGTTAAATATGAGGAAAAACTTCACAGTGAGGGTGAGGGAACACTGGAAGGGGCTGCCCAGGGAGGTTGTGGAGTCTCCTTCTCTGGAGACATTCAAAACTCGCCTGGACGCGTTCCTGAGTGACCTGATCTAGGTGTTCCTGCTCCAGCAGGGGGATTGGACTAGACGATCTTTCAAGGTCCCTTCCAATCCCTGATATTCTGTGATTCTGTGATAATGTTAAGAGAAGTCATTAGGATACTTGTGGTGTACAAGCTTTCTTTAATAGTCCTTCTCCTTAAAATATTTTATCTGTATCATTTGGGTGAAAAGTGAAATGTATCCTTTACTTCTGGGAACTTGAAGTAAATTCCTGGGATATAGGACCATGATATTGTTTTTAAGTTTTTGTAAGAACTGGGAGCTTTTTGTTTTTTCCTAACATAAAGTACATGCCATGTTATATTGCAGGTTGTAATTATTCCCTGTGGTATCACAAATTCCCTCTCTGAAGAGGACAAAGAGGCTTTATTGAAGAAATGTAACGAGTACCGTAATAGGCTGCTTAGCGTCAATGTCCGTGTTCGGGCTGATTTAAGAGACAACTATTCACCTGGATGGAAGTTCAACCACTGGGAGCTTAAGGTACATTTCTTTCCAGGAGATGCTTTGAAGCTTATATTATGGGCAGTGTATATGAGGCACGTTATGCATGCGTTGCAGTCCGAAGGTACATATTTTCTCTAAATGAAGAATTGCTGTCTGATACTCAGCGATCACTTTCAGTAATAAATGAAGAAAAGATGTTTCCTGAGGCTTGCTCTGTTTGCTAGCATTTGCATGTCATCAACAATTTCTGAACTTCCAAGTCTTCACTTTAGATACCTAGGAAATGAAATTCATAGTACAAATTACTTGCCCGTTTTTAAAAATGGGTATTAATACCCAAGTGTCCCCGGAGTCACAACAGTGTCATCTTTGCACACAGCAGAACAGGGGAGAAAAACCTGTGCAGTATCAACAAAGAAAGGAGCAATTGTTGTGGGTTTGGGTTTTTTTCCAAAATTACTGCGTTCCCCTCATATAGTAGTTGAGAAACAGTTCTGCTTCATCAAGTATAAGAGGCTTTTGTAAAAGAAAAATAGTGAGCAGAATGAAACAATGGTAATCAGGAACTGAATAATGTATTGAGTGATGTCATGGGATGATATTTTTGTTCTGAATTTGAAATTAGTCTCAATATGTTAATCTTCACTGTAGGATGGTAGAAGCTCCCTGAGCTCTTGAAAGTTCCCATTGTGTCAAAGATCTCTTATCTTTGGGTAACTTTATATGTGTGTGTTTTTTTGTTTTTTTTTTTCTTTAAATGGTGCTCTGATACCAGGAGTCCATGTTGGGAGATTTCTTAAATAGAACTGGGTTTATCAGGGAGGCACAGCGTGGGGCAAATTTGATGCTTTTTATAAAATCTACTGATGTGTCCAGCATAATTTCTAAACTGCATCTTCAGGCTAATTGCAGGTGAAATAGACTCATTTTATTGACTACTGATAAGGAATTTCATAGGGTAAAAAATAAAAGGGTACTAGAATAAGAAGTACAAGAATGAACAGGAAGGTATTTTGCCTTATGTACTTACAGCTTAGCAGATTTTGGATGTTACCTCCAAAAAGAGCCACGTCACTGGTACTTGATTTATAATGTCTAAAGTCTGTTCCATTGATTTTTATTAGGAAGTCTTCCTATGTGACCATTAGGCATCCTCCTTTTGGTGGAAAGTAGTATTATAATTTAGAAATACTGGATAATTTCTGCAGAGTTTTAATTATGGAGAGAGCTTTTTTGTATGTCAGAAACTAGAATGTTCAGTTTAAATTGCTTGTTAATGTCGGTTTTGAAGAAGTTATGCAGAAATGCGTAAAAACTCTGGAATATATGCTGGCTTTGTCTTTTTTTTTGTTTTTTTTTCCAAAGAAACCTAAATGGGTAAAGTGATTCTATATTAATATTGAGTTTTAGGGAAAAAAAAAAAAAAAAGAGAGAGAGAAAAAGTTAATGTCCAAGAATGACTCATTAATGATAACTTCTCACTTTTTTTTAATGAAGGGTGTTCCAGTCAGGGTTGAAGTGGGCCCACGAGACATGAAGAGCCAACAGTTTGTAGCTGTTAGAAGAGATACTGGACAGAAGCTGACCTTCTCTGAACATGAAGCAGAAGATAGATTGAAGCAGATTTTGGAGGACATCCATACTAACCTTTACAACAGGTAAATCAAGGGGTACAATAAATGGCTGTGCTGGTCACAGATGTGCTTTAGATACCAGAAGAGTTTCTCGCATCATTGGTTCATCTGTGGAGAAAAGCAGGTAACTTTTTTGTCTCTGATGCTTTGCATAAAGTGACAGAAGTTTCCTCTTGTGCTTAAAAAACAGAATGTTAAAAGTTATAAACTTCAAAAAATACTTCCACAAATTCATGTGGAGTATTAATAAACAAATACAGTGTAAGTAGTTAATGGGATAATAATGCGTGGGTTTCATTCCTGAAAGATGCTTTTGGTAGGGAATTTTGAGAGGTAGAGTTGTTCATGAAACTTCAGTAGTCGAAGTCCTGTGTTCAGAAGGGGTTTTAAGACCATACACTCTATTGGCTTTGATAGGATTGTTATCTTATAAGCAATCAAATGTCTTTGGAGCTGTTATATGCACTTATTGCATATGCCACAATCCCTTCCATGTCCATCACTGCAAATTGTTGTTTCTTAAGTGCACTGTGAAAGAGCAAGGTGCTGATCCAGCACCATGGCAGATGAACTTTCCTACCTCCTGTAGTGATCAGTTGCTTACAAGCAGAATAATTGTGCCTAGTTAAAAAGTGTTCAGCTATTTAGTCTTGGAATGTAAGTAAATAAAGGAAAATCTACATCTGTACTACTTGTCTGCTGCCATCTATAACTGTTAAACTGTACAACTGATCCTTGTTAAACTGATGTGCACAACAATGTGGAATAATGTGGTAAAATGTGCGGCAACCTGGAACGCCCCATCAGCAACTAAGCAAAATTTTATCTCTTTAAGGGCAAAAGTGGTAGAAAGATGCAACTTGATTAGGAAGTTTCAAATGAATATGTAGCTTCTCTTGTAATTCTCCAGTTTGAAAACTTAGTTCATTTGACAGTGAGTGCATAAATCTGCCCTGACCTGAAAGACTTTTCCTTTTCTTAGAGCTTCTGAGGACTTAAGAAGTCATATGGTGGTGGCCAATACTATGGAGGACTTTCAAAAAGAGCTTGATTCAGGAAAGGTAAGGAAATTTGTTTCATTCTATCCCAGTAAGTTCCTTCACGTGCTTTCTGTTCCTTAGGAATAATCAGGGGCTAGAAATTTGAAAGCTTATGTATAAATACTGCTGTGGGTTTTATGGAACTCTCCCCTTGCAAGTGGATAAAGCCTCTCCTGAATAACTGCACAAAAATAAATTAGCTTTCCCAAGCTATGTTCCTTCCTCCTTTTGCTAAAATACTGTATTTACTAAATATAGTGTTTCAGGCTACCACCATTCAAAATTTATCCCATGCCAGAGGTGTCAGGGTGTCTTGAAGTGATTTACAATGCTGCGGTTTGGTAATTTGCATTTGAAGTGTTCAATTTTTATCAGCAGGTGTTTTTCAGAGAAATTAATGTAAACATTCAGATTAAGATGAACTTCCTGTCATTGTAATGCAAACAGTGAAAAACACTTGTCAAGTCTTGTAGCAGGTTCCAAGTTTAAAGTACATGCTATTTACGTCAAAGAAGTTTTACATTTATGGCCTGAGTAGAAGTCATTGGGTTCACTGGGAATTATTGCAAGTCGGGAACCTCCTTGGTTTGATAGTAGGAATAACCCATGATGTGAACAGTTGAGACCTTGCTATCTGGGGATTTGTGAAAAATTTAAAGTTCTTGCAAAGTATTTGAAGTTTAGATAAGAGATTAAGTCTTCAGTAGAGAATTCTCTTCTTGCATTTCTAGTGGACTTAAATTCAAGATTTAAAGGAATAATTATGAACTTCAGAGGAGGGACTGATTTACCATGCTTATGAAGTTGAGGATATAGAGTTCTTAGACATTCTGTGCGTAGGTCCTATAATAGAATCATAGAATCATTTAGGTTGGAAGAGACCATTGGATTCATTGAGTCCAACCATCAACCCTACTCTACACCATATTCCTCAACACCACATCTAAATTACTCTTAAACACATTCAGGGATGGCAACTCCACCACCTCCCCAGGCAGCCTATTCCGGTGACTGACCGTTCTTTGTGAAGAATTTTTTCCTAATGTCCAGCCCAAACCTACTCTGCTGCAGCTTGAAGCCATTCCCTCCCGTTCTAAGTGACACTGCTTTATTTTCCTCTACAACACTAAATACAAGTGTGAAATGCTGTGTTTCCAAACAGCTTTGGGCTTTTCCTACTGACTGCCAAGTAGCATCTCCTTGATGCAAGTGTCTCTAAAGCATCTGATGGTTCTGGTTCTATGTTTGAAAAACAAAATATTTAGTCTCTGCTTAGCAAATAATTCTGTTCTGCATAGAAGTTCAGCTCGTACTACTGCTCTCGCATATCGTGATTTCAAGATATGTCATGATGTATCTTTCACTTCTGAATTAAGCAAGCGCTCTGAAACTCTGCTTGACTGCCTTCAAGGCAAAGAAGCAGTTGAAGGAGACATAAACTCTTAAAAAAAATTAGTTTTAAGAGATGCAATAAACTAGTGTGTAAAAATAAAGTCATTCCTAGAGCAGGAACGGAATGTGAAATTAATTGTGTATTTGTAAATGCACATGTTACTATCCTTTAATTTTGATGAAATACTATGGAACCTCATTTCTTCTCCTCTGCTGCAGAGGGTCCAAATGATGCCCTCTGCCTACGGAGAGGGTGGAACGCCCGGTCTTCAGTGTCTAACACTCACTGTTGCATACAGTTGGATTCTAGAGAGGGCCAAGAGAATTATCCTATATATAGATATAGTTTAGAACTATAATATAATCTAGTTTATAATGTAGTTAAATTTGGGAGTGGGGAAAAATATTTTCATGTTCCAAGTTGGACATTTTGGTACTTAAGTTTATTATAATCAGCATATCTGAATTGAAAAAAAGAATGATGTATGTCATTTTATGACTGTTTCACTCCCCACTGATACATGGGAAAAAATTTCCTGGCATATGTATTCTGTAGTTTCCTAAAGTTACATGTTAGCCCTGACTTCTGTTTAAGAAGAAAATTTGTAAGCTGAATTACTCCTGCTTAATGCCTGTTGCTGTTTGCCCTTCACTATAATTGCCGTGTATTAGCTCTTGCAGTATTGGCACTTTAAAAGAACATGGAAGGAGTCTGTGCTTTTAAGTTACAAATTTTAGTTGAAACTAAAGAATACCTTGCACAGGTATTTAAACAATTGTAATTTAACTAATGAAAGATTAATGCAAGAGCAGTAATAGTTCCTTTTTTTTGGTTGCAAGAAAGTGAAGCTAAAAAGTAAAGTCTAATAAAGGTGTGTTCCAGTTCAAAGCAAATTGAGAATTTTGCACTATGAATGTAAACTTGGTGAAAGCAAGCCAGGGATGAGCAGACTTCACTTGGATTTGGCATGAAATTAAAATGACTGTGATGGATGAATTTAGTCATAAACTGAATTTTCCCTGAGAAAGTCCGTTAAAAATGAAAAAAAAAAAATCAGCAAAATGGAATATAGAACTTGGAGTAAGAATTTTTGTACAATAACTAGGGGTAATTATGAGAAGAGCATATGAGTTAATAGTTTCAGCTTCCTCAGTTTCACCAGTTAATGTAACTGAAGGAAACAGCAGGAAAATGGGCACCAATTCCCCCTGTCACCAAGAAAAATGTGTATTTCTAGATCTTGTTCAGGAAATAAGAAAATTCATAGTAATGGAATGAGGTTGGAAACTTAAGTAGGAAAGCATTGTCTTGCAGCATGTAAGCAACCATTTATTCTGTGGTTTGAAAGTTTTAGAGTTTTCCTGAATAAGACTATTTCAGGAGAAAACAGTATTTATACTTTCCAGAGAAGGAAGGTGTATTGGGTTAAAAAAACCCCTCAGCACCCTGACTTGATTTAAGTGCTGCTTTGGTTTTGTGTAGGTCTTTCCATGCTGCGCTGTGGGGGGGTGGCTGTGCTTGTCTAGTTCTCTGAAGAGAAAGAGCTATTAAAAATTGAATTGTAGCAATAGCAGCTCTTCCCACTTTGAATGTACATGAAATCCTAAGGTCTATGAATCTTCCAGAGACAAGGATGATTTTTTTCAGACGTATGACGGGTTGTGTGTTCTTTCTCCTCCCCTGCCTTTCAGATTGTACAAATCCCTTTTTGTGGGGAAATTGAGTGTGAGGATTGGATCAAGAAGACCACTGCCAGGTAAAGTATGACTGAACTGGAGAGTACCTACCAGTTTCAGAACCAAAGTTTCTTGAATATGAAACAAGAATGTGCGATGCCTCTGCTAACTTCACTGATGTATGCTCAGCACCCTTGGCTCTTGCTGTCCTGCAAAATTCAATATATTTACTCCCTTAGTTCAGGAACTGTCAGACTAGTTAGTATGCTTTTGAGATTTTATGTATAACACACATTGCATCTTTATTTGTAAATAAAAGCGTTGATTTACAGGTATGCTTTTTATTTCAGGGATCAAGATCTGGAACCCGGTGCCCCTTCCATGGGAGCAAAAAGCCTCTGCATACCTTTTCAGCCTCTCCGTGAACTACAGTGTGGGACAAGATGTGTCTGCGGCAAAAACCCTGCAAAGTTTTATACCCTATTTGGTCGTAGTTACTAAATTACTAGTGAAACCACCTTGTCCTTTACCTGTGAATTGAACTTTTTTTAACAAGACTGAAATAGCCCCCAAACTTAATCAGTTTTGTGACTTTTTAAATGATTCCAAAAGTGAAGCCATAAACCATAAACCCCCCCAATTGTCAGTCTTAGGCTAGCAGTTATTCACAGACTTTTCTGTAAACATCTCTAATAATAAACATGTATTGTGAGCTGTAAGATACTTTGGTTGTTTTCTCTGTGTTGCTCGGTGGGGAGGGTGGGTATCCTTTGCTCATGTCAGTTCTGTTTTATTCCCTTTTGGTGCGTGTATTTTCTTTTACATTGAGGAAATGCACAAAAGGTTGGCGAGAATGTCATAAACAGTATACAGTACAGTTGAGTGTGCTGATGTATAGATTAAACCTTGGCTTTAAATTTTGCCTTCAAGTTTTTAATTTTCAGTGCAGATGTGCTGCTAACTTGTAGATGTGGGATAGCCCTGACACTTGGAAAACTTGCTCTGGAGCCAGGTGTTTCAAGGAATATTTTCACGCCATCGCAGGACAAATTTGAAAGGCTGTCTTAGATGAAGTGCCACATCGTTAAGTCATGTCTCACAGGGATATTGTAGTGAGTAATGCAAGGGCAATGTAAAGAGAGGTATTTTCAGCACTGAAGGGTGGAATCACTTGTCGTGTCTGGCAAGCCAGTGCCAGAAAGGCCAAAGTCTAAACTGGACGTCTCCAGAGCCCCTGTGTAGTCACATCCTACAGGGTAGTAGGCATCTTTTCCTGCTGCATGATAGATAAAATGTGAGTGATTTTGATTTATTACTTTGCAAGCTATTAATAATGAATTTTTTTTTTTTTTTG
>VZTM01042443.1:3666-17017 GCA_013400555.1 Jacana jacana
TGAGAGCTTCTAGACTTTTTTAGTGAGAGACTACGAGCGTTACTGTTATAAGCTATACATGTCACAAATCTAGAGGTTTGTTTGAAACTCAGACAGCCAGTACATTATACAATTCCTTTTTCTCCCTTTCTGCACCTTGATCATGAATATGATTCTATCACATCTCCTTCATTCAGGAAGAGCTTGTATCTGACTATATTGTGGTTGGCATTGCTGAATGAATCACAGCAGCCACATTCTCCTCTTCGACTCCCACTCCCCTCTCTGGCTGAGCCAGAAAGTCAATATGATGACTAAGGGCAGTAAAACTAAATTTCTCATTCTGCTGTGCTTCAACAGCCTGCCTTGTTATTTTTAAGTCTCTCCTCCATATGGTGGCACGCACTTGTCCCCATATTTCAGTGTCTTAGAGGGGAGTATCTATCCACTTATCTGATACCACGTTGCCCCCTAGTGACAAGTACTTCAGTTCTCTCATGCTTCACTCTGCAGCTCCTGCACCACTGACTTCCTTTCCTCCAGCATTCTCAATTGTTTAGTTGTGATTTTTTTTTCTACTTTAGTTTATTTTTAGATCATTTCTTTTTCTATGCTGGAAAAAAGTTCCTTAATCCTGTCCCTCTGGGATGTTAATTGAGTCAGGCTCACTTTGGCTCCAGCCTTCAAGAAGAGCCCAAGTTTCTGCCCCTCATTACTGCTATTTATACATGATGGACTGAGCTCACCCAGGCAGAAAAATATCTGCCACAGGGCTCAGTTATCGAAGAAAACAACGTGACTTTGTCTCCATCAGAATGACAGCAGGTGACCAATGATATCTGATATGTAGAAAATTCATTGGAAAATGGGAGGCCCAGCAAGGGTTTAGGGGAAAGATGCTAATCTAATCCCATCCCCTAAATGGCTCCCTCCACATTGGTTTTCTAATATCAGTGCTGCAGAGGTTATAAAAAAGACATTCCTCCATGCACTAAGAGAAGAGTTTGAAAATGTGAATCAGCTGCTCTCCTGATGGCCTGGGGAGAAGAGCTCTCACCCTGAGAGCTTGGTGTGTGTCTCATGCTGCAAAGATTGAACAACTCTTGAGTCCCCTGAGCACAAGGAAAACAAGATGGTCAATGAGCACTTCTATTTAGGCAAACAAAAGGATTTTTAGTCCTGGCCATACTTACAGTACTAAACCTGCAAAAGGGGAAGCAGCTGCCAACACCTCAGCTCCTCCTTTGCAATTAAAGAAAGGCCATGTTTCATGTGCTCCTCATGCTCCTTGATATCATACTTTCTGTCACTCTCACTAGTCTCTAGAGGGAGAAAGGAAGGCCCCAGCATGCTACAATACCACTTAGAAATTATTGCTATGTTCAAAAATGCATGTATAAACCAACATACACTGGAGGCAAAGAGGAGAGCAACACCTGTAGCTCCTGACAAATTTACTGGGTTGCCTTAGTCTCTGACATTGAACTGAGCCCATCCAGGGCCTTTCCTCTTAATGTCCATGTTACAGAATTTCTATAAGCAGCAGAGAGATCTCCTGTGTTCATGAGAAATGCTGCGGCAGGAGCTGATCACTATTCCTTCCACATAAAGAAATTATTATGATTTTATGGTACGGTGGGCATTTGAATTGATTGTTTCACTCAGGGTTCTAATTCACCATAATTCGGTGCATTAGGGTAATTTTCTTTGCATTTATTTTGCTTAATTTATTTTTCAAAGGCACTAACTTCTAGTAAGACCTCCAGAAGCCACGTCACCAATGCATGTAACTTGTCCAAACTATACAGCCCCACTGAAAAATGGTTGTATGGACTCTGAGAAGGTCCAGATGAGCCAAGGTTGATGTGGAAATCAAGATGAAAGAAAATCTCATAGATTAAAAATGTTTCTATTATAATAACTGATTATTAAACACCCGAAAACAGAGGCAATATTATAAAAGGCCATTATAATGTCTTTGATTAATACCACCAACAGAAATACAGCAGCAGTGAGCATTACCAGAAATCATTATATACATTAACCAACTATTTGGCCAGTCCTCCACTAGGAAGGAATCAGTGTGATGGACATCACACGAAATCCAAAGTACTGAACAAGATGGTAAGCATGGTGCCCCCAGATATTCAGGAATAGGCTCTCAAGGTTTCAACATCATCCAACAAGCAATCATCTTAGTGATCTGTACCAACTTAGTCTTTACTATAGGTGCTCTTTTGTTTGGGTTTTTTGCTGGCTTTTTGTTTGTATGTTTGGTTGAGAGTTTTTTAAATAGATTTCCTGGTGTGGGATTGAGTTATTGGCTTATTCTGAGGGAAAATGACAGATGCATAGTCCACCTAAGACTTTCTAGGACTGTGAAAGAGTTGCTTATGTGTACTAATAATCTTAAGTCACCATCTGATGAAATTAGCAGTATTCGTTCTCTTCACCAGAACACAAGGAACAGCTGCCTTGCACATGCTGTCTTGAAATCCGTATACAGTGTATTTGTTAAGCAGAGTTTGCCTACAGTATAGGATGATTTTATACACAGCCTCTCTGCTCCTTGTTACTTTTCTTCATTACAACACTAATGTCCCCTCCTCCCAGTAATCTGCCCAGCCTTTTGGTTCCAGAAATCTAATCTACGGCTGATAGTTTCTAAGAAAAAAGGTACTTAATAGCAGCCCTGATAAAGATATGCAACTGAAAACAATGTAAGCTGTTGCCAGTTTTTAAATCTTTCTGCTGGTAAACTGTATGCCATTATTCTCAGTGCCATGACATTTACTGCTGATCCTGAAGGAGATGCTGTGTGGGGTTGCCAAAGATGCTGTCAGAGAACAGCACCATTAGCACTCTGCATGGATGTGACTAGACAAGTAATACAACAGTTTGAAGTCACCAGACTATAGCTCTTGGAAGAAAACTGGATGGTGACAAAAGCAAAGGAACAAAAAGCCACTCCAGCCCACTCCCTGGAAGGCAGACAAGCATTTTCACAAACACAGGAATTAATACAGAAGTTTTGCAGAACTGAGGCTTAAGCAGATTTGTTTTCCCAAACAGATTCATCCATCCTTCAACAGCAGCTCCAGCTGTTCTGCTGGGAAAGTCTGCATCCCTTTTTTAATGCTTGTCCCTGGCTGTGCTGAACTGGCACTTCCAAAAGTAATCACCTCACAAACTGTAGCTGAGCACCCAGAAATACTAAGAATTGCTAATTCAGTGCCAGCTATGCTGATTCACCAAGCTGAAAGTGCTGGGTCAGCTCAGCAAGAGCTGCGGGGTGACAAGTAAAGGTATGACTTCACCAAGAGGGCCAGGCTGCCCAGCAGCTGGATGGGGAAGGGGTGGCTAGCTGCTTGTGAAATGCAGATCCAAACCACTGCCTCAAACAACACATTGTGGGAGCAGAATATAAAAGACAGCAAACTCTGTGTGTGTGTGTGTGTGTGTGTATGTGCATGGACAGTGATAGCCATGGACACACCTGATCAAGTAACATAACACTAAGGAGCTGAATAATTAATGCTTTTATTTACTGAAAATGGTTTTTAGTCTCAATACTCTAGTATTTCTTGAAAGAATGAGTTGATTTATTATGAGTAGCCTATGCTGAATTTAACCTGTAGTTCAGAGCAGTGATATATTAGAGTAAGAAAGTAATTTACTATGTTAAAATCAAATTGAATTACAACCAAAAGGTCTGCAATAACAAAAAATGAAATATTGTCTCCTTTCCACTGTACTTTACCATTATAAGAAAGTCACCTCTACTCTTTGCAATAACTTATTTCAAGATCCCCTATTGCAACTGATAAACATGCAAATCCTCTCACAGTGACTTAATAGCTCTTCTATTGTTGCTTCCTGTATATTCAAATCACAACAGTCCACGGGTGAAGTATTGTTGGTGTCTACTCATTGTCTAACACTATGTGCAACACTAGGATACATTATCTTGCATCTTGAAGGATCTCAAAGGGCAGTACAATCTCTTATTGAATAATTACTTATTCTCTACTGAAAGCAAGCTGTCACCAAGAGAAAAAAAAAAACACTTGTTAATTCATACTCCTTGTACCTCTATGTGAGCTACAAGGAGCTTCTCTAATTTTAAGCTTTTATCAACTCTGTCTATGCATTATTATTTTATTAAGAATGAATTGGGTAAGGACTAATATCTTACACAAAAAAATCTGATATCCTTTTATTCATTAAAAGTGATTAATTTTACATTTCCAGTTACCAACATCCTTACAGCACTTAAAGTGGCTAACAATTGCAAAGTGTGGCTTCACAGTGCATCTAACATGATGAAGAGGCAGTAGAAGAGCAGCAGGTACATCTGACATTAACCCTTAACAGCATTTTTATAGTTTTGCCTTAGATATCCTTGTGTTAGATTCAGTCTCACAGGTTGAGTGTGTTAATTTTGATCCAGTAAATTAAGACACTATATTTGATGATGTAGGGTCCTGCTCCTGGGGAGGAATCTGCATCAGTATAGGTTGGGTGCTGACCTGCTGGAGAGCAGCTCTGAGGAAAAGGCCTGGGAGTCTTTGCGGACAACAGGAGGACCATGAGCCAGCATGTGCCCTTGTGGTCTACAAGGCCAATGGCATCCTGGGGTGCATCAAGAAAAGTGCAGCCAGCAGGTAGAGGGAGGTCATCTTGACTCTCTACTCTGCCCTGTTGAGGCCCCATCTGGAGTACTGTGTCCAGTTCTGGGTTCCCCAGTTCAAGAAGGACAGGGGACTGCTGGACAAAATACAGCAAAGGGCTATGAAGATGATTAGGGACCAAGAACATCTCTCTTATGAGGAAAGGCTGAGGGACTTGGGTCTTTTTACTCTGGAGAAGACTGAGGGGGTATTTGATCAATACCTAGAAATACTTAAAGGGGGTGGGCCCAGTCTTTTTTCAGTGGTGCCCAGTGAGAGGACAAGAGGAAATGGGCACAGACGAACACAGGAAGTTCCATCTAAACTTTAGGAGGAACTTTTTCACTTTGAGGGTGGCAGAGCCCTGGAAGAGGCTGCCCAGAGAGGTGGTGGAGTCTCCATCTCTTCATTCAAAACCCACCTGGACGTGTTCCTGTGCAACCTGCTGTAGGTGAACCTGCTCGGTCAGGGGAGTTGGACTAGATGATCTCCAGAAGTCCCTTTGAACACCATGCCATTCTGTGATTCTGCATTAAACGTCAATTAAGCTATCTCCTCTTTTCTGTTCAAGGGCCTTCTGGGAGCAGTCCTGCAGCAAAAGCAGGCTGGGGGAGACATCCCAGCTATATAATAGAACACATTATGGCACACAGCCAATTATGCACTTCTTTGCAGGTGCATGGTGGGATTTACATGTCAGTAAAGTGGGTACACAACACTGCAAAAATCATTTTGTCTAGGTGAAATGGCTAAATAAAGTGCAAGAATATGGTCTATTCACTATCCCAGCTAATTGTAGTTAATCCACATAAAGCAGTTTTGCTTTCATCTAGATCCACTGAATATCATTAATCTCCAGGGAAAATGGACAGTATTGACTGTGAGGTTCATATGGCCACAGTAGGCAAATACATTAAATCAAATTGCAGCTCCGAAAGACGATGGTATCATCTGCTCTTATTTCTGTTGTTTAAGCATGATCTACACAATTATTATCACCTCACAGAGACTCACACACCGCATTGTGAAATTTGCATGAAAACAACAGCTGTCAAACAACAGTAATTGCAAGAAAGTAGCAGGGTGAAAAGAGGCAGCTATGAATTCTCTTTGGTAAAATTAGCAAATTCATCAGAATAAGCTTCTGCATGACCAAATGGAAGAGAATCACATCTACAAGCATGTGGGTCCTCCAAGTATATAAAAGTTAGCATTAATTAAAATGCTTATTTTCCATCTGTACTTTGTAATCCATTTCTATCCAGTCTGCTCTATGTGTGCACTCCAGCAGAAACTTTGCAATCCAGGCATTTCCATTAAAATCAGTAACAAGACATTGCACACGAATAACAGTTGCAGGGGGGAGCAGGAGAGATCATCACTGTGGTTGTAAGTAGACATTTACATGCTTCTAAACCATTTTATGTGGAGAATCAGCTAAAATACCCTAAGGACCACTGAACTCTTGGCAGTGGCCATTGGGAATGCTGTGCATATCTGATCAGTCACAGGGGGAGCCATCCTTGGTGCTTCCAGAAAAGCAGAGATTGTAACAGAGCAAACAAAGTATGTACAAATAGAGACCCCGATGTTCTGCACTTGTGCTGGTAATGTAAGTGAAACAACAGATGTGGCCAGATGGGCACAGATTGCATCACCTTTAGCACACAACTATTTATTTATTCACAATCTAGGTTCCTCCATTACAATTCATGAGTGAGATCAGGCCTTGGTGAATAACATCAAGTTCTTTTGGGTTTTTTTTGGTACTGTTTTTTTGAGTTTGTTATTGGTTTTGTTTTTTCATTTTGCATGTCTTATAATATCTGTATTTTATAATGGATTAGGATTTAAACAGGACTTTTCAATAAAATCCATTAGGATGCTGGAGGAGGTGAAAAGCAACAGCTTAAAAGGGATAACTAACCGCAGCTATGAAAATTTGGAATATCTCTGATAATCTTTTTATACTAAATTCTGCATCTGCTATTGTTTCATTATACTTACTGAATAACCCTTTTTTCTTACTTATTTTATCTTTATAATTCTAGCTTATTAAATGTATTACATTGGTTATCTTGTAATACTATAGTATCATATCAATCACAATTTTCAAATCCATAAATAGTTCAGACCACCCTGGGCATCAGTACCTGATGTCTTTAATTAAGCCAAAATTCAGGCTGTCATCTTCTTTTCTGACTGGAAAAAAATGCGTCCTCCAAGGAAAAACAATGGATAGTCATATTTCCCTAGTGTGAAGAATGGGAAGGAAGGGAAAGAAGAAAGACAGAATAGGTGGAGGTGGTAGCAAGTGCTAGGTTCCTCCATCTGACAGAGAAGAGCATCTGGAGGCTATGTTTGAAGAGACAGTACTCATCCACACTTGCAGCAGTTGTTCTCCAGACCTACCTACAGGTATTGTTTATAGTATGGCAAATATGACTTCAAGAAAATTCTGCATAAACCATGCACAGTAATTAAAATACAGCAATAAAACTAGGTCCTGTAGAAGTCTTGCACAAAATATTTCCCTCACTGACTCTGTGTTTAGAGGGCCGAGAGACAAGACTGAACTATAGTGTACTAACTACCTCTGTCAGCTACTAAATCATGGTAGATGGGTTTGTGCACACTAGACTCCTTTCTTATGGTGTAAAATATATATGCTCAAACCTCTGCCGTTGGTATCATGAGACCAGGATGAACTCACAGTACATGTTAAGTAGTTTCTGCTGCGTTGCGGTGCTCATCCAGCACCCAATAACTTGATAGACTTCCCTAACTTATAGTTATATGAGACTTATGTAAATTCACAAGCTAGTGTTCTTTTTCAGGACACAATATTTGTCCCTGCTTAAAGTCCATGTGCGCAAAAATGTGGGAATTTCATTGCTGGTAGGGAGTTTTGTGCATCTGGCAACAATGCATGTCCCTGGATGCACGTGCACATTTAGCCACCTTCCTCAGGGCACAAATGTAGCAAATAGAATCAGAGAATGGCTTGGGTTGGAATGGACCTTTAAGATCACGGAGTACCAATCCCGCCAGATCAGGTCGATCAAAGCTCCATCCAGCCTGGCCTTAAACACCTTCAGGGATGGGGCAGCCACGGCTTCTCTGGGCAACCTGGACCAGTGTCTCACTACGCTCACAGTAAAGAATTTCTTCCTAATATCTAGCCTAAATCTCCCCCCTTTCAGTTTAAAACTGTTATCCCTCATCCTAACTTCCTTACTCTCTTTCTATAATCCTCAAGCATCACTGCCTTACCCTTCAGTTCTTTTCCAGAGTCCTGCTATGACCTGCATTTAACTCCATGCATCATTTAATCTTGATAAAGTTTGAGTTTGCTAGGCAAACAGGTCTCGGACCCAAAATTTCATCAGGACCTAAAAGTAACGCAAACTTTATTTTTTATAGAATCATAGAATCATTTTATTTGGAAGAGAGCCTTGGGATCAAGTCCAACCATCAGCCCTACTCCAAAAAGTTGAGGGCTGATTAGGAACTTTCATTCCTCAAAAGTCTGGTGTCTTTCTAGAATGGTTGAATTTATTCCCACCTCAGCAAATCTCATGAAACTGACTCAGTATCTTTCATTTAGTGTCACATGAAGTAGTTTGCACCAAACTACTGAACTTCTACAAACCACATTTAGTCAGTGTATTATTTTAAGTGAAATTAAAGAAAGTTTTTAAAAAAATAATCAGAAAACTGTATTTTAAGACTTCATAAACCTAAAAATTCTTCCTGAATTCTATACAAACAACATCAGCTGTTTGCATGCCTGAAATTTAATGCACTGGATATGTTTAAAACCCATCCCAATTTAAATCTTTTTACTTTACAATATTCTAATCCTCCCTGATTTAGACAGTCCTGCTTTCTTGCATGTTTTAATTGCTCCTATTCGAAGCAATAAAAAAAAATGTGATAGTTAAGCTCCCATGTCTACCTTTGCTAATCCAGCCCTATGTTCCTCTCTCCTAGGGCCCCAATTAATTTCTTTTTCTCTTCGCACCAAGGAAAATAAAAAACCCACAATCCTCATGCCCAGGCCAAGCTGGCACAATCGGTCCCAAGAAAATTCATTTTATCTTTATTGCCGTTTACTTCCGACAGCCAGCACTTGAACCAAAGCTGTGTTCCTTGATGCCAAAGGCTGACATGCAGCTCTAGCAAGCACTGAGAGGCTCAGTATCTGTGCCAGCCATGAATGATACATGTGCAAGGAGTAAGGTTGTTCTGTGAGCAACGTTAAAGCAGGTTTTGATCATCTGATCAAAGGGTGCTATAAATCAACGCAGGCTTCAATGTAGTGTATATAAAGTTTTGTTCCTTCACAGACGGAAGTGATTTGCTATATGTAGGGCAAGGCTGTTTATAACGTACAGCACACCGTTTGAATTGCCAGTTTACACTCTGTGCTAGGGTTGTTGAAACCAGTGAAAAAGCACTTACAAATAAATTTTAAAATATTCTTTCGACTGTGAGGGAGCTGTCTGGTTTAGATGCTTAAGTAGGAATGGGAGGTCTGTGTTTCTGCTACTAAAACATTAAGCATTATTTTCGATAGGATATAGGTTTTTGTTGGTAGCCACTGCAATTAAGAGATCCTCATGATATGCAAGGTCCCTTTAAGCACCTAAAGACTTCTAAGAAGAGGCCATCATCTCACGTCTGCTGATTATCTTGGTCAAGAGAACTTAAAATCATAGATATGTTGCAGGAATTAGACACTGCAAACGCCTTGCTTTCTCTCTTGACTATAGGAGAATATAATAGTGACCAGTGTAGATAGAATAGATAGGATTGATAGAATTACCACATTTAGTCACATTTGACTTCCTCAGAGTACCTGAGTCTGGCTGCTAATATAGCCAGGTGAGATGCTATATCAAAGGGTGGGAGGTGTGAGTCTACAGAGCTGAATATTTTACCATGTCAGTGTTTCCCAGAGCTGGCTGCCAGAGCCTCACTTGGATTTGGAATAGGGTTTGGTGTGAGACAACTTGTCCATGCACATGCAGGAAGTCTTAATGCAGAGGACAAAAACAATGCAGAGAAACTGCACACCCAAATTTGTTGTCAGCTGTAATGACTAACAGGTCACGTTAACATGACTAACAAGTGATACACTATGTTCACATGCACGCTGCTTTTCTCATTCAGCCGGAATCCTGCAACACAAAGCAAAATGTGATCAGGGTTCATGGAAGAAATCCACGTTTAGGATACTCATCCAGGCCTTCACTTTCTCCATAGCATGACAGCTGTGTGTGCAGCCCAATGTGCTAGAGCTCTAATTCCCAGAGTTATGACCAAGGTCTGTCTCAGTCCATGCAGAGTATTTCAGCTCCCTAAGTACCATTCTACCCGTGTGAATGCCTGTGGGACCAATTGTTTGGAAAAGCAGAACATCAGAAACATGTTTGTTTTTAATGTAGCGAAAAATAATTCTACAAGGTGAATGACACAAACTCTGTCTACAGAATAAAGAGGTGGACTATCAAGCAAAAGAAACAGAAAAGAAATTTTGAACATTAAATTTCAAACAAAACCAGTGAATCCTTATACAGAATATAAGCTGATTTATTGCAGCAGAGTTCACTTGGATATTAAACTGTCTTCAAGTGAAACACATGTGAATGAAATGAAACAGGAAAAAAAAAACCTACACAGAAATCAGCTTAATATCCATTCTTGGAATGACCTTCTCAAATATCCATGGTCTATTTTCACTTTCAAAGAGCCAGAAAAACATTTAGAATCATTTGAGAAATCTCAGTAGATAACCAAGTGAAAGCAAAGAAGATTAAAAAAAAAAAAAATGAAGTTTCTACATTGTACTTTGTATCACTATAGTCTAATTATGCAAATCCAATTTTGATGGTCTCACTAAGGTTTATAATTCATATAGAAAATCCATGGACGTGTTGTTTCACCAAGTGGGTACTGATTTTGTGTGTTCAGAAAGTAGTAACAGCAAAGCACCCCTTTACTGAAAAGCAGTTATGTCACAGAATTCTACTCAGTTGCGTGAATCCAGCATGTACATTTGCATCTGCAGACTAGGCCTCACCACCTTCCAACATATTTACTGCTGATGTGCTAGACACTAAAGAAATAGAACCAGTTTTACTTTAAGGGTGCAAAAGTGAGTTTTGAATAACATATCTATGAGTGGAGCAAAAAACGTGAGCTGAGTTAGGAATGGATGCTGTTTTCTTAAATATTGATTTGAGCTTTAAACATCTGCTGATGTGCACATATCGGGCCCTTCTCAGAAGCCAAAGCCCTCTGATTTAGTTTGAAGGTCCAGTCATTTTATCTAGTGAACAAATAAACCAAATCTTAATGGCCTATTACCGATTGTGTCTTTAGCCTGGATCAGCTCCAGAATTTATCTTGTCTAATTATTGTGTCCAAAGTGTGAATGCAAGCCTTACAATAATTCATTATGAATCCATTCCAGCTTCCCCAAAGTCAGTGACTCTCTGTTTGACTCACTTTCACTAGTCCTAAATTAGAAGGCAGGACAAACGCAGGAAGAAAAAACAGGAGAAAGAACTACCTATATTTCTAGAGTTTGTAAACACTTTTGGCAACTTGTCATTGAAAAAATTTGCATTAAAAGTACTCCTGACCATCCCTCCAGGAGTGGCAAGAGAGATGGAATTTAAGTTATAATTGAGATATAAGGATGAAACTAAAGTTTGTTCTATAGTTATAATTGTGGTGTAGCTGTGCATTGAGGCTGTGCTTGTGCGTAAATCCAGTTAGTTAATTCACCGATGGAACAACAAGCAATTTAACCACTGGGCAACTTGAGACAAGGGGGTGGACTGAACATATAGCCTCAGTCTCTACAAAGCATGTTACTAACTGTTATAGGACCTTTCCTGGTGGCAATTTTGGGCAGTTACAACAAATCCTCTTGACAGTTCATGCCTGTGCCTCAACCACTGTTTCTCTCCAGTATATCCTTTCATAACCCAGGTGAATAAATGGCCATCCCAGAGACTTCCCAGAGCATGTCTATTCCAGAGCTATCCAACCTGTACATAGAAAAGTTTCTTCTAAATACTCAGTAGGAACTTCTAAATATGGAGAAATCACCATGCAAGATAGTCTCTTTTGCATAGCTAAGATCATTAGGAGCCGGTTGGTAGATAGCTTAAGATAACCAATAGCAGTAGATTGGGCATGTGATGGAATGGTGACACTGGCTGTCATGCTGGCTGGATTCAGCAGAACAATGTTTTGGGGAGTTTTGCTCAACCCTACAGAAGATACCATTGCAAGAATACCTGCAACAGAGACTCACGTCGCCACCCAGGTAGTGGCTGACCATCCTGTTCATGAGATTTTACTGTCAGGCAACCATTATCCCATGCAAAATTCCCCCCAGATTAGAGGGGGAGTTTATCACCATTCTCTCTGTGAGTGTCTGTACAACAGCTAAACACAGTTATTTTTGTCCAGTATGTTTCATGTACAGACACATCAGGTTGTGTTCAGTCATGTGGGAAGTTGCATTTGTCTTGCTCTTACAGAAATCCATACAGAAGTTCAGATGAAGTGCAGCAATCTCTCTCAGTCAGCCTTGGTGTGAAATCAAAAGTTGGGGCACAGAAGACCTTGTGAACAGCATTCATTCCCCCCATTTCCAAATACAGAGGTTTCTTTTAATTCCCTACTCACCAATTGCTTTAAGAGTCTAACCACATATTTTTTGTAAAAAGAGTTAACACTGATATTGCTATAGAGTATTTTTTGTCTGCTGTTGTCTTAAAGTTTCAAGGATGGACACAATAAGAAATATTAGCAGAGACAAGGTGGGAGAATTTGCCCAAGCAATAACCTTTTCAGATGTCATTACCAAGCTTCCAGATCTGTAAATGGAAGAGTAGAATAGAGGACTACTGCTGTAACCCAGAACTAGATTGCTTAAGTGGACAGTTCATGGTTGAACTAAAAAAAGTGAATGAGAATATGGCTTTTTTTGAAGATCAGAGAAAATTCGGGGCTCTATTTTTATCCATTTCATTTGGTTACTTTTATATTGGACTGAAATATCTATCTGCTTTAGTATGAATCTATGTTATTCTGCATTAACATTATTTTAGGTTCACAAGCAATATTTTAATGAGTTTTAAGAGAAGTTGTATTAGATCCTTAATGATTACATAGTATAGGCTTAATGCAAAGTATTTCAAAGCATAAGTGACCATGTGCAATGCAAACAGTGAATAAGAACCTCTAATCCTTGCAAGATTGATTAGAATGATTTTTTTCTGTACTCAATATTAATTGGTTTTTTTTTCCTGATTTTCAGCTAATTGGATAGGGACTCATTAACAAATCTTTTCCTGTGGAGCTTGTTTACTGTTCAGTATTGTGTGTTTTATAGAATCATATAAAATATTTCACAGTTTTCCTAAAGGGTAAATGGACATCATTAATACAACAACCATCCACAGAATAATGTTCACAGAAGACGTACAAATTAAATGCCATAAATGTTAAATAATTAACAACAAGGGAAAACAAAGGCCTCTTTTTATTCTCAGCCTTCTATCTGATGATGATAAGACACAGGCTATGAATTAAAAGAACAAAAGACCCATTTAGAGAATGTCCTGGAACCCACCATCTTGAGATTATAACTGGGACAAATCAACACAGAGGTACACAAA
>VZTM01042469.1:2981-15646 GCA_013400555.1 Jacana jacana
CTCCAGGCACACTGCCCCAAGCCTGTAGCGATGCATGGGGTTGTTGTGGCCCAAATGCAGGACCCGGCACTTGGCCTCGTTGAAGACCATGCCATTAACATTGGCCCATCTATCCAGTCTATCCAAGTCCCTCTGTAGTTTTTTCACTTTCTATAATCTACTCAGTAAAATGTAAATTCAGTGAAAATGAACTCCAGTTTGTAGTCAAAAAGGTAAGTATAACAGGGAAAAGTATCTATAGAGACACTAGCAGATCCAAAACCAATAGATTCAAAGATGATACTTATTGACCCTGCCTCATTTTTCATACAAGTATCTTTGTATTTGTAGGTTTCTTGGTACTCTGGAACTCAACCTCTCAGAAATCATTGAAAGTGCTTGAAGCTTGCACATATGTTGTAAAAAGAATGTAAAAGAAACTGAACACTAGATATTTCTAACATTGAATGCTAATTCAGAATGGCGGTTCCTGAAATCTTAATTAACTTGTAAAGGAACTTGCAGAGTGTAAATATAAAGTTTGCCTTATTTATGGCTTTTGACCTCCATCCGTCTACAATAATAGTCAGCAAAGCAAGAGAGTGCAAATTTAATTTTGTCCTTGCACTGTTCATCATCAGTTGAACCCAAGTGAGACTTGGCAATTGTTCTTCAGATCTTTCTAAAAATTTGTAGAAGAAATCTTGGAAGAAATTTTTGGAAGACATCCTGAGAACTATGAGTGGAATCAGTAAGAGTGTAATAATAAATAAATAAATAAAAATTAAAAAAAAAAAAAAAAGAAAACAAAAAACCAACAAACATTTGTTTTCTAATTCTTTCTTGCATCTGGGACAAGTCAAATGCAAGGGAAAATTAGGCAACAGTTTCTTTCGCTATCTAACAGATAAGTGAAAGAGAACTGGACTTATACAAAGAATGAGGTTACCAAAAAAGTGCTGTAATACAATAGGACAAAGCATAAAACCTTCTAAAAAATATGTATTCACTGTTTTCCATACAGATTCTTGTGTGTACACACATAAGTGGGCCCACATACAGAGATGTACACACACTGACGTGTTCCTTTTTTGCTAAAAGAACATGGCCATAAAATGCAGTGTGGCTGGTTTTATCATTCAATTATGTGGACACTTTTTTCAAAATCAAAAGGCAAAATCTAACTTCCGCTAATCATAATTCTTAATTATAGAAAGAGATATTTTTTTTTCAAAAAGGGAGAGTTCTACTCTGTCAAAAAGTCATGAAGAAAGTTAATCAACTTTCCTGCTCTTAGGCTGATTCATCTTCTCTCAAATTTTGTTCAGATGAGCTATATTTAACAGAAGAATATTTTCTTTTTCCCCTGTGGAAATCAATATTAACTGTCTTCTCACTGACTGCTGGCAAAATAGTCACAAAAGTTCCCTATGTCTTATTCATAATTTCAGTTCAATGCACAGTATGTCACTATAAAATAATGCAAATTAATTCTTGACATTAAATTGTAATAAGTGGTCATAAAAATATCACAAGATGGATTTTCATTGAAATAGGGAAATCTGTAATTAAAATATTTGATCTAGCCTCTACAAGGATGAAAGGATCAAAACAAGCAGCTGTTCTGCACTAGTTTTCTCCTGTCAGACAAATGTTGATAACAAATGAGTTACACTCTTTATGTGGATCTTTTTACTGTGTTCATATATGCATAAATTTGAACTTGCATGAACAATCTGACCGAAACAAACAAGACATCTTACAGTAGATCATCAGAATTTTTCACTGAGTATTTTGAATAATTTAAATATATTTTTAAGTCACAGAGTTCCGATTATAACACATTTAGAAAAAAAAAGTGATATCTAGATGTGATGAGATTCATTATACCAGCTTCACCAACTATAAATTTATATATTTGTCTAAGAGTAAAAAAGATCTTTTACTAATATCTGCTTTAGAATCAGAATCACGGATTGGTTTTGGTTGGAACAGATCTCTAAAATTCATCTAGTCCAACATCCATGCCATGGAAAGGAACATCTTTCACTAGGTCAAGTTCTATCAAAGCTCTATCCAGCCACAGCTTCTCTGGGAAACCTGTTCCCATGTCTCATCTGCATCATAAGAAATTTATTTCTTGTATCCAATTTAGATCTATCCTCTTTCAATTTAAAACCCTTTCCCCTTGGCCTGTCACTACATGCCTTGGTAAAAAATTTCTCTCTCCACCTTTCTTACATTGTATTGAAATTATTGAAAGTATTGAAAGGCCACAATAACATCTCCCATGAGTCTTGCATGCACTGTATTTAACTATAGTAATGTTATTTCTTACATGCCTACACAGAACTTAGAAATCCACATAATGAATATGAGGATTTTCACACCTCTGGCCATTACAAGTATCAAGATACTTTAAAAAAAATGTTGGAATTGTTAATAACAGTGTTATTAATGAATCTGCTTGCACTGTTGAATTTTTGTTTAGACACTATATGAAAATAGGGGAAAAAAACACTGTTTAAGAAACATTATATATCTAAGACTGAAAAATAAAATAAATGACACATAGTCCTACTGTCAGAGGCATGACTTAATTTAGGCACGAGAAAGAATTACTAGAACAGCACATTCAGATAACTGAATGAAGAAAGATTTCTAATTGTATAAGTTGATTGCTTCACAAAGATCAGGACATAAATGAATTCATCAACAAATCTCAGTATCACAGCTGTCCCAATGTAGGCAAGCTGTGGAAGTAATAACAGCAAAAGAATGGAAAATAAGAAGAAATGAAGACCAAGACAAAAAAAAATAATCAGTGTGTATTGGATCCCAGTATACAAGGTTTATAGGGAATTACAAATTTCCATAGTAGATATGAGGTACAGGTGAACTAAGTTCTCTAGGAACTAACTACGGTTAATTGGTTTCCCTTAGTTAAACCAGGAGGCATCTGGTCTAAGGAGCACATTAACATTATATAATTTTTTGCCTTCTTTCCTGGCTATTGGGAAGCTCTAGAAAAAAAAAAAAAAGTTTTTGCCTATCGCCATAGCTTTTTATTGTTCTGTAAACAGTTACCTCCAACAGTATGAAAGGAAAGTGAACATCTTGAACTTTTCTGTTTATTAAGCTATTGCACTTATGAGACACTTAGGAATGAACTCTCGAGAGGGAGAGAGAAACTGTTTTCTGTTTGGAAAAGTCAGTGCCTGAAGATGTTTATGTAGTGACCGCAGAACTACAAGAAAGGAAAATATGAATTAAGATTGCATATTAAGATACGTCTTGGTATCATATGTGGTGTTCAATTTTTTAAAGCCAGTTTGATGAACTTAACTGTGTCTGCAAGGCAGCACAAATTTGAGTTACCTCTATATTTAGCCATACTGCACTTGATGGAAATTTTCCCTCCAGTTTATGCAACATTTCACAATAATTTCATGCTCTGGGGAGAAGGAAAGAAAACAGGAGGAAAGAACCCGTCTCATATTTTTGCATGGCTTTAAAATCAGGATGCAGATTAGTGCACTTGAATTACAGTTTGAAATAAAATAATCCTACAAAAAAATTACATATGTTGTACTTGTTCTATGATTCTATGATTCTACTTGCCAATTATTATATTTTTAAGAACTGTGTATCTCTGTGATTCTATAACATGGGAAAAGGGAATCACCAAGCTGCATTATGTGAAAAGAAGAAAGGAAGGAAAATAGGTAGAAGTAAGGAAGGAAAGGGAGAAAGAGGGGGTGGAGGATAGAGAGATGGAAGGGAGAACGGAAACGGGACAGTTGTTGCATATATTGAAGCACATAATTTAGATTTTAAAAACACGAAGACTTTCCAGCTAAATCTCTTCCTCTAAGCAATCTGGACTTCTTGGCTAAAAATGAGGATCCTGCTGCCATAATAACATATTGGTCTTGATTAAAAATGCTCATTAAATAGAATTAAAATTCTTACTAGTAGCTAAATTTATTCTCTAAAAATAAATTATGGGCTACAACTAATAGAAAAATTATACAGCCTGATAATGGTTTAGGATAAAGGTTTATTCAGATAAACTATTTACTTATTTTACTGTGTAAAGACTTCTAATACAATAAAACCAGTGTCAAACCTAATGTGAATTCCAGACATACAGCAGGATGCCTTCTAATCTGCCTGCATAAGAGCTATATCATAGCTGCACATTTTGAATCACCTTATTCCATCCTTTCCACTTTCTTTCTGTTGTGTTTATTTATCATTGCATTGGTCATCTTTGAAGAAGTTAAGTTTGAAGAGTGGAGTGAAAGAACAGGAGAAAAGAACTGCAGATGTTTCTGTTTGGGAACACCTGAACCCTTCTAACACAGTTTTCATTTATTGCACAGTTATCATTAACTTATCTAGATTCATCGTTTTAGAGAAAAATCTAAAAGAAAGTCAGCCTCACAGAATGACCTGCTGAGGATGTATAGAGGTACTTTATCTTCCTATGCTTCTAGAATTACTCAAGGTTATTCCTGAGGTTAAATCCCTTTTCGATAGTTTGAGACAAGCTGTTTCAGCTAATTCTCTGTGACTAAACAGGAGGATGTTGGTTAAAAGTGCTCTTATCTTTTCATATTCCTTCAATAATCATCAAAATAATTACTTTCCTTTTGTAATCACTATTTTTGTAATAATTTTGTTATCACTATCCCAGTCCTTTTTCCCCCACTATTATAGTTTCTTCCCAATTACATGTCATCACTTATCTTTGTCCCAAACAGGTTAAATAAAAAATTAATTACCTATAAACGTGGTATAAATGTGTGCTGTAAAGAGCACCCATCCCTAGGCAACCTGTCACTTAGCTCAGTCTCCTATTGAGTCTAAACATCACTAATGGATTGATTTCTTTTGGACAAGGGTAGTTCTGGGACTGGGATTAATATATTGGCCATAAAGTGAGTTTAAGAAAATTTGTGAGTAACAGTATGAAAATCTATGAAACCATACAGAAATGTCATCTCTCTCTTACAGTATGCCAGTCCATAACCATATTTTACCTCCAAAATATAACACTTTTACATCCATAATGTAAGATTGTTTAGATTAAGAAAGCAATTATTTAAACTAGATAATCTTCCAGCATTGACGATTTAGGATTTTCGAGGCAGATGATTAAAGGATTTTTAACAAAAATATTAAAGTTTATTAGCAGCACCTTGGTACTGATAGAAAGTTTCCAAACTGAAGACCTAAAGAAATCAATACACTTTAATATGTGGTAAGCATTACCTCTGTGAAGTGTCTTTTTCTCATATGGCAAACAGAATAAAGAAATTAAATTTAAAATGAAAAATGTGTGTGCCAGACTAGGATAATACCAAAATATGACTATGCTATAGGAGGATGAGAGGAACTACAACACAGATGACACTGATTTACCAAATACAGGACATCATTCAGTGTCTATTAAGTTAACAGAAAAAGAAATTAGTTGTTTGCACAAGCTCCAAACTGTCTTCACAGGCATTTATAGACCCATCTGAGCTCCCCTCATAAAACAATCAGGTGTCTGGCATGGCATGGGGTTCTTTTCATGGTGCTGGACTCCTGTGCCTAGTTGAGAGGTCCAGCACTGTTCCATGGCTGCGTTACATCCCCTCAGGAAGGAGACCAGAGAGGCTCTTGTTCATAAGCTTCAGTCTTACATATTTCAGTTTAGATCTTACAGAACTGCTGTCCCTTATGTTCTAATGACCACAAAGGTATTTCCTGAAATAATTCCCTAGTTAATGCCATTTAGAAAACTGACCTGGTAAGGCAAAGTGTTGGAGGGGTAAAGGCACAATACTGGAGCAAATATGAAGTGCTGTTAAGACTTGCGACTTTGTGGGTACCATTACAACACATATAACTGCTAAAATTATGATTAAAAGTAGCTACTTCTTAGAAAAAGGCCTGCTATTATTTGCAATCTATTAACTAGCAATATAACATGTAAAATATCTATTTGTTACCCAAACAAAATGTCTGCAGAAGAAAACAATACTGCAGCATACTGGTCTCCAGCTGCTACATGAAAGATTGGGTTGGATTCAACAGAAAACAGATCCTTAATCAGAAATTAATATTAATTTTTTTTTTTTTACAGTAATTACTTCTGAAAGCTATTATGTTTTTGTCTTATTCCTATGGGTCCATTTTGGGGCCTTTTTTTTCCTGTAGATAAGCCTGTGAAGTGTATAGACTGGCATTGCTTTGACTAGCACTAACCAGAAAAAATAAATATGTATTTCCTGAATAGCGCATATTCAGGAGGTCTGATGGATCTGGGATTTACTGGGGCAGATACCCTACACTAATGGATTAACATATGCCTCTTAGAGCCTGAAAATGTAAAAATCCATTTGTATGGAAATCTTCATTTTTGTTAGCCTGTGACATCTAAGAGTTATGTCTATAAATCCAAAGTGTTCACTCTAGGCTTTCCTTAGGACATTGGAAGGACAAGAACCTAGAAATGGGATTGATTTGGCTTGAGAAGTCCAGTTTGGATTGAATTGTCTTTTAAAAGTATTTCTGAGTAAGCCTAGAGTACTTAGAAAATCTAACTCTTAAGACACAGCAAATAAATTTCCAAGCAGACTAATTCTAGATAATAGTATGCAGCGGCTTGATATATGCATATACCTAAGTATCTCTGCATTAGCTATGAGGTTGGAGGTGTAACCTGAGCCAGGATATCACCCTATGTATAAGAGAAATTAAAACTCTGTGCCTGGACGTTATGCCTGGGACATATTTGTGTCTGATCTGTTGGCATCTAAACCTTAACATTCACCTAAACTCTGTTGAATGTTGGAAATTGATAAAATACTACTTCAGCGAACTACAAATCCAGTTAATTTATGAAACAAAAGATAGAGGGTATTTTTACATTAAAAGTGTTGTGTTTTTTTAAGCTGCTTCTCAATTTCTTGTTTTTCCTTCAGGAAACGGAACTAAGGTAGTATATATGTTTTGTAAGAAGTAAGATAAATAGTAAGTGCCTTAGGGAAAGACGTAGAGCTGTTTTTCTTATGGTCAGAACACAGATCTGAGTTTTCTTACTTCACTGTACCTGTGTCTGTCTTGGCCACTGTATGAGTAACACATACAAGTGAAAGTATAGGAAGGCTTGGTCATTCAAGGATGCATTTGGAAGAGAAGATCCTTTAGCTTTAACTTTTTTTTTTTTTTTTTTTTTTTGTATAATATTATTTTGCCTTCAATCAATTATCTTTTGACTGCAGTTTGTAGTTTGTACTGTCACAGCCCTGGTGTCTTCTGCTCCTGTGCTCAGACACATGCTTTCTATTTTCCTAAACATTTCTGGCACCTGCACTTGGAGAAAACTATAAAATTGTGAAAGGTTTTTGTCTTTTTTTTTTGAAGGAACAATTCAAATTCCCAAACTGACTCATCATGAGATCAGGTAAGTCATAGATTTAGCACAAGAAAGACATGGCTGGGGTGTGAGATTTTAACAACAGTAACTTTGACTTGTGCTGACATGCAATTAAAGCCTCAGTTGTACCTCTCCTCAAAACAACCCATAAATATTTTTTTTCTTGCAGAACATGAAAAAAGATTAATATCTAGTATATCTGCTTGACAACATATGTTTGGATTTGATTCTTCAGGGATCAAGTATGTTATCACGTTTGTTTTGATTTTCTTTTAAACTTCAAAATGGTGGTCTTCTCCTTGATTCCACAGGTGATGGGGAAAGGCTCTGTTAGGTGTGTTTGGATCCTGGAAGTTTACAATTGACTGTAAGGCTGGTGTCACAGTAATATTTTATCTTTTATGTCCATGGTTCCAATAGAAGAAAGATGTTGATAAATTGCAGCAAGTCCCGGGCCACCATGATGGTCAGGGTTGGAGCTGTTGCCTGGTTCCAGCCCTGGCTGGAGGGAGCAGAGGTTTTTCAACCTGGGCCTGAGAGCTTCAGGGGAACCTCACAGTCAAATTCCCATACTTATGAGGAGGTTACTGATAAGGGGGAGTCAAGATTTTTACTACATTGCACAACAGTATAGTGAGGAATAGTTGAAACAATAGAGCTTCTGACTGGTTTCAAGTGGTAGTGGGGGTAATCCCTGTGAAAATAATGAAATTAATATTGTTAGCTTAGTTTCTTCTGTTTTGTGGTTTGCTGGTCTTGCATGCAAAGAATAACATCTTTTCATTTTCCTGAAAATGCAGTAATTAATTGAGTGCAATATACATATCAGTTCTTGCATTACTAGGTCTCTAACAGCAGCTTAGATTTTTTGAGGTAAATGAGAAACATTAATCTAAAATTTCTTTCTTCCTCTCTTCATACACATTCAAGTAAATATTTACAATAAGGAAATAATACATTAAAATCTCAGTGTTTTTTTTTAAAAACTGTATTTTATCCTAACATTAAGTTAAATATATTCCCTTTATTGTAACAGAAAATATTAATCAAGATAAAAATTCATTTTATTTTAAATAATGGTTGTAGGTCTCAAAATGTTATATAATGCATGAATATCAGCCTGCTATAAAACCTAAGAAAAGCTGTTGAGCAGAAATTAGCCTTTAAATAAAATTTAAAGGCCTATAGAGAACACTAATCTTGAACAGAAAAGGTAGCATTTGTTCCATAATTGGAACTCGTAATGTTTTTCCTGCTAGATCTTATTAACCTATACATGCAATACACAACATTGCACAGTATGTTTTAAGTACTTCAGTCTTTGTAAAATCTTGCAATTATAATCTTCAAAACACGTGAAGGTATTTTATAATGTTAATTAAGGTTCATGGAGCATTGTTGCCTACACAGTGTTACTAATATGGTGGACTGTAACATTTTGCTGGAGCTTTAGTTTGCACTCTATTAACTATACCTAAGTGGCTTGCTTATCTCCTTTGTTTAGCAGGTCATTTGACACACAATAATTTTATGTTATGAAATTAAATACATAAAATTACATGCATTTACAGTGCAGCATGTTTTTTTTTTTTTCTGAATCTCTCTTTTTCACTCCCCATCTGTGCATGAAGGAAGAGAAAAACAGTGTACTATTGTAGAGCACAAGGTACTGGTAAATAATGAAAATTTCTCAGTTTTCTCAGTTAGTTGTGAAGGGCTAAATTTCCCCCTGAAATATGTTTTCTGTTACCAGTATTTTAATAATTTACAGTAGTATTTCTCCACAGATTTTTGTATCCCTCTAGAATATAAAAGGCTTTACACCATTAAATAGAGAGTTCTGTATTGCCTTTTTTCTTTTTTCCCCACCAAAACAAAAACACAAACAAAAACAAACAAACAAACAAACAAACAAAAACAAAACCAAAACCAAAAAAGGCAGAAATTGAGGATTCATGTCAGGTTTATCATTGTTCTTTATTTTATGGCATTATTTCCACATAGGTAAAATCAGTATGAAGTGGTGGCACATCAGAGTAGTATTTGGCTAGGACAACAGTTAATGTAGTCCTGGTTTTCCAGTTTCCTACCTCTCCCTCTGAAGTTCACAAAATTAATCTGAATGTCAGATTATGAAACCCTATTATGCTGAAGTGGTTGTAAGATTCCTAGCAGAAGCAAGAAGTGACAGCCCTTATCATAAATATTCAATAACAATTCAAAATAGTAGTAAGACAAGTTTAAAATCAGTCCCTACTTATTTCTAAGACATTTATTAAACATGAGACACAAACCCATGATGCTCTTCAATAAGTGGTTCTTGCAGAACCTCAAAGCATAATTTACTCGTAAGGATTATCCCAAAATAGATCATCATAACAGAGTTACAAAGGATTTTTGTACCCCTTGTGCATGGAAACACAAAATTGATGTTCTCTAAAAGGTCACTTAGCGGAGATTATTTTCCTGCAAAGCCCAATCAAAAAAATATTGCCCAACTGGTGCTCCATTTTGTTTGACAGAAGTCTCTGTTTTAGGAGGTATTGACTGGCAAATGAGTAGGACTAGATTTTCTCCATTTTTTCCGAAACAAAAAAGAAACTGCTATTTCACTGTGCTGAAAATGCCTATTTCCTTCCTCTGTCCCTTTGTTCTCTCTTTTTATTCTCAAAAAACACAATGTAAAGGAAAAGAAAAACAATTCTGATAATCCTGCCTTTCCCCAATATTGTTTAATTTAAATTTCAAAATCAACATTGTCTGTTTACATATCTGCTATATACTCCATGTAAGTTATAAACATAACCCTTTGTTTTACTGAGATATTAAAAATAGATTGACAGAAGCATAAATATTTGGTCATCAACACCAAAAACACAAAAATAAGAATGTTGTTGAAACGATTAGCAGGGATGGACTACACTTAAATCACACTTAAAATAAGTATCTGCAGACACTTCATTGTAATTTGCAGAAGACAACCCCCAGAATAAAAACAGACAAGGAATAGTTACACTGATATCTAAGTAGATTAAAGTACCAGCTACATATTTGTAACCCCCTAATATATAAGTTATCTAAAATAAGAGTTCAAGGTTCTACTCTGAACATTTTGTAAAGTGGAAAGAATCTATATTTTGTCAAACAAAACTGATTGAGAAAAAAGAATTAGATAAATTTATTAAAAAATGACTGAAAATAAAAATATTCCATACCGTAGATCACTTAATGACTAAAATCTGTTGCAAATCATATGCTCCACAGCTAAAAACATTCTGAATAGCTTATTAAAAGACAGGTGGTCTATAATAATACAATTAAAAAACCAAAACAAGATGCATATTTCATAACTTGCTCTGTGCTTTACTAATGCTCAGTGATTGTGACTCATTATGAAAGTATATTTCAAATATTTCAAAGGCAAGGTAGCTTTCCTAGAATCGGGTAGAAAAGGAGCCACAAGGCAGGTTTGGATATGACCAGTGTATTTACAATGTGCCATGTGGTTGCAAGTAAGAATGCACTGCAAAAACTTAGAAAAAAGTACAACCCCCTTACATTTAACATACTCAAACCTGTGGGGTCACATTCCTTACAACTAATTTTAGGTATTTATCTGCTATTCTTAAATCAGAGGTCTCTCTGACATGCAGTACTTCAATTTACAAGTTACCTATCACTTTCCAGTGGCTGTAGAGGAAATTTAGGGAGACTGATCGAATTTTCAGGCCTTTGTTAAGGAATGTTCCAGGCTATATGGACCGTCATGTTTCCATATAACATCTCATAATGTCTAATGCTAATGTTTTCAGGTCAACATTTATACAGGCAGGTTGCTGGGAGCATGTTGTAGCCACCTAGATCTCTTAGGAATTTACACATTTAGATGTGACTTTGCTTCAGTGTTACTAGATACAACAACAGAAAACATTTTTTTCCTATTGGACATTATAGGTGGGACAGTAAAATACTCACTGCAATTTGTTCTTTTATCTGTTCATTTGTAAATGTTGGAGCAATCTGCTGAAATATGGGAATGTATTTTTCTTTGTATAGTCAATTTTGAAGCACAGAAGCTGACATAAAGTTCAGCTTCAGGACATATGGAATGTCAGAAGCATAGGTTGGAGGTGTACATAGTGCAGTGTCCCCAGTACACACCCACTAGATCAAAAAATGTGATTATAAAGTCTCTTAAATTAAGAATTGATCTGTTGTAGTTCTAAAAATTTATAAATATTTACATTAGTAAAGTCAGCACAAAATAGCAAATCAATAACAAACATATCTTAATTGCTAGCATGAAACATCTTACATGCTTAGTTTAACATTTTTCATTTCCCCGTTCCATAGAAGGACATTTATACTCTTCAGCATTTGACAAGTGCCATTCTGTAATACACAGTTGTTCCACAGACTTTAATATTAGTAAGGAACGGGACTCCTAAGACACTTTTCTGCTATGTCATTGTGTCACTTGTAATAGTCCTTCAAAAAATTTCCAGGATTGTTTTGTTGTTTGGAAAAAAAGAGGTGATAAATTCTTTTATCTACAAACTTCAGAATGGTCTTACTATTTTGGATTCTAAACCTGACTTATGGCCTGGTTTCATTCCAGTTTATGGTCAGCTTTAGGCATTTAGATGAAGATTATCAACTGATGATCTAGCAGCTAAGAACATTCTGTGAGGTTACTCGGAATCTCCCACAAGAGAGACACATATCTTGACTGCTCTCAATTGCTTTTAGAGAATTTTCTAGGTTTGTAGGCCTTACTACTGTGTGCCAGTTTAGAGCCACAAGTGAGGCAGTATGAACTGAGGCCATTTTGCTCTCTGTACTTATGTGTTGTCTCTATAAACAAAATATGATAAATTTGGGGGTGAGGAAACAGAAAAAGGTTTATTATTGCTTATTTTATCCTTGAACAGAAAAAAACAACCTAAGAAGAAAATAATTCCATAGAGAAAGGTAAGAGAACAGAATATATACCAGCGATGGTTATTGTCAGCATCATTATCTGCATTTACACCACAATCAAAAATACCCAGTGTTTGAAATGATACAAACAAAAAAAAGATAGAACCTTACCCCTTGTATCCAAAATAAATAGCAAGTAATTTTTGTCCTCACAATGTTGCATTTTATTCTGAAACTTTCTGAACACTCTCATGGTTTAATAACATGGGACAGATGGCACAAAGACAATAGTGTTTAGATGTCTTTTTATCATTTCTTTATTTTTGTTCTTAAT
>VZTM01042493.1:0-19996 GCA_013400555.1 Jacana jacana
TGGATCTTTTCACATACTCTCTTGCATTTGTAGATCTGATTGTACAGTTACTGTCTACTTACAATTAAAATGATTATATGTCTACAGAAGGACCTTTGTCAGTCATGGACAAAGTTCACCATAGGTTTCCTGTGTGATTTTTAAACAACATAAGTACCCTTTCTCTGCATTAGTTTTTACAAATTTAAAACATTAAAAAACAGAAACAAACCCTTACAAAATTGAAATATCTTTCTTGGCTTTTCTGATTGGAATTCCAACTCCATGGGAAATGCACTTACCACCAAAAGGCCAAGGGTCCCTTAGAATCTCCAGGTGCACAGACAGTAATTTCTAATGAATATAAAGGATTTTGAATCTCTAAAATGTCATATAATTCTCAGTGTTTGCAGACAGACAGGGAAAGGGTGAAAAAAAGTGTTCTAACAACTTTTCCAGACTTTTCTGATTATTGCTATTTTTTAATTCTAAGACCTTAACACTATGGTAAATACCACGTGGCTTTTTTTCTTTTCAAAATATTAGCAAGAATGGCAAAAATTGTGTTTCTACTAATTTAAAATTTCTTTCATCCTACCCCAAATGAGCAGCTAAAGTTTGTTCTTTCATCATTTTTTAGTCTCTGCAAGGTATCTCAGGGTACACGCTCAAAGAGTTCTTTATTGGATTCTCAGATGATGGAATGTCTTAACATTCTCCAGCTATTCGTCATATTCCCCAAAAGGCTTTATTCAACATCTACCTATAAATACATGTAACTTTTTTCCTCACACCCCCTGCAATTCAGCTAAGAAGTGACCATCTGGTCAATAGGGTCATTCTACTGCCTGATTCAGAATCTCCATGTGCCTGAAATCATATTATATGCTCTTTTTCAGGAAACCTGATCTAATCATGGGATTGGAAGTGGTGCTAGGGGCTATCTAATTCATCACTCTGTCCAAAAGCAGGATTAATTTGTTTTATGATGCTCAAAATAGATGTTTGTCTAGCAAGTTCTAAGAGATCTCCAATGATGGAGTTGCTACACCCTTGCCAAGAAATCTATCCTGCTGCTTTAATGGATACTAATGAAAAATGTAAAGCAAAGCTCTAACCCAATGATTTCTAAGTGAATGATTTTGTTGTCAGGTGCTTGTATATAAAATCTAGTCCGCTCTGAAAGCAAGAAAATATGCTTGTGTTTCATAGCAGGTGTGAAGTTCCATAGGACAATAAAACCGAAGACAGAGGCCATACTTGTGCATTTGAGAGAAACCTAGGAAAAATATTCACAGTATAAATATTTTCTTAAAGGACTTCTTTAATTCCATTTCAGTAGTTAAAAAATTTTAAAAGTCAGCAGATATGATATATGATATGATCATATATGATGAAGAAATACAGACAATCCTTTGGACCTATAACTGCTGTATAAAGAAAAAAAAAGTTCTAAAATTACCCTTTTGTATTTTTTCACAATACCAAAAGTCCACATGCACCAATATAATGATACTTTTCCATTAAATGAATGTATGAATAGACACAGCTGTATGTAGTACAGCTTTCATTCTGTTCATGTAGGACAGATCAGGTTATGTAAATGAAACAGCAGTGAAAAACAACATGCATTACTATATGAGTTTTGAATAAACTTCATAGAACCATCAGTATAATAAAAGCAACATTATAACAAATAGCAACAGTATAATAAAAGCAATATTCATCTTACATGTGTGTTACACAATAACGATGTTATTTTGCTTTGCCTGAATGAGATTTAAACCTGAAAGAAGAAGAAATCGAGCCAAGCAAGAAATCATACACAGAGATAGAGGTCATACTGAATCCTTACAGTGGTTTAACAATAATGAAGCATCTGCTGGTCAGTTCCATGAACATCGCTTTTTTCAGAACAGGAGAATCAATGGGGGAAATTCTCATAATCGGATGCATTAAAAGAGACTAGGAAATATAAATTATTCTTCTCTGAGGGTCAACCAATTCTTCATCTACATCTCCTACCCTCAGTATACCCATGTGTTATGATATGTGCTGATATGAGCATCTGAACCTGTCCTTGCAGCCACAATACTGTGCAACAGAAGCTTAACCTGCTTTGGAGGGCAATGCGACTTGGCATTTCGAGTTTTATAGCTTACATACTGATCCAAGCCTAACAAGCATATGTCAGTAAGGTTGCAAAAATAAGTGTGAATGACTTATGAATATAACCAATTCAAGAATTAATGTTTATGCAGAAAAGATTTTTCTAGTCACATATAAACTTCATATGTACAGCAAGCTACTTATTTCTTACTCTTTTACTTTGTTCAGAAGGGTTTTTTTTTCATTTATTTATTCTCTATTAGCATTTCATTTGAAATAAAATAAGTTGTTTTCAGATTTAAAATCATAAAACTGAAGATAATATTTGCCCACCTAGGCACTCTTATAGTAAAACCTATGTTCCTTCTCACATATTTAGGTGCGATTTGCTTTATGTGGTAATTTGAGAAGCATACATATGTTCTGAAAATAGTGATTTTGTATAATACTCATCTTGAAGACTGGTTTTGAATTTGAAAACCAGTTTTAGAATACTTTTGTGGGCAGAAGTTTAATACAAAGCAATAAAAAAACCCCATTGATTTAAGAAATACTCTTAGAAATTTGAAGACTAAGACTGATATAGAAAGACTGGAGTAGATCCACTTTTAGAAAGAAAAGTAGAGTGCTCTTTTATGATAAAAATGTATACTAGTTAAGACTTTTGAGAGCAGTAAATGCTAATAATAGGGCAGTTAGAGATAGCAGCTCCCATTATTTTGTATGTGGCATCCCAACTACAAGGAGCAATAAACTCATTGAAGAAAAAACTTGTCATTTATTTCTGGTGCATTTAATAGTTTAGTTCCTTTCCTCTTGCTTGAAGTTACGGATCAGTGGCAGTAATTTAGTTTTCATCAGCTCTTTTAACTTTCCTTGAGGAAAAATCTTGTTGCTATTCCAAATTCTAAAACTCAGTTTATAAATCTTGAACATTTTCAAATTATTCTGGTGCTCTGATAAAAATTTGACTGTTTTGAACACTGCAGAAAGAAAAAGAGTTGAAATTTGACACTTTGGGCAATTTTTTAATAAATTGTTTTTTGGTTTTTTTTTTTGTCTTCCCCAAGAAGATGCTAAAAGTATCTGGTTTCTATTCTAAAACCACATTTTTTCTCCTCTTGCGATTATACAGTGGTAGAGCTTGGCTACATTGACCCTCTTTTCAGAAAACATTGCCGAGGCAAAAACTTGTGCTATTCCTCTCATTTCTTCTGAAAATTTTTAAAATTCATTTTCTATCACTGGCTGAACTCATGGTCATCAACCAAGAAAGGCTGAGGAAAATCAGAACTTTTAAAATCAACTTAGAGAAGATCCTGTCCACAGCTTTCCTTACTGCAGACCATCTCCAGATCACATTTAATCTTATCTAGTGCCTGACATATTGTCATGTGGGGTGACTAAACTATTATAGGTGTCCTTATCTTTTTAAACTTTTTCCTCATACCCAGCCCCTCACCTTGAGTCAGAAATGCACTCCAGGGCTCAATGCTGCTCAAACAGTTGGTCACTATGAAGTTATATAACACAATGCAGTAGTGAGAGTCAAATCCTTCTCCGGGGGTTGACCTGTGCTGGGAAAGGCTGCAGCTATTTTGGTAGGATTCAGTAGACCTTGACGCTAAATACACCTCCGGTGCACAACCATACCACTCACCCTCAGTCTGGTGTGTGGGTGGTTCTTCCTCCCACTATTTCTCTTATCCTTTGCTTTCAAGTTCCAGTCAAGAGGTCTTCTTCTGTTCCCCATGCTCTAAACCTCAAACATTATTCTGAATGTTCAAGGAGAGCACACTGCTAAAGCTGTGAATGAGTTCAAGATCACACCTGTAAGCAAAGGCTTCTACTATTTTATTTAAGACTCTAAGTTTGCAGGATCCAAAAATGAAAAAATTAAAGATTAGTTGAAACATTTCCCTTGGAAAAAGCTTCATATATAGTTCTGTCAAAGCTTTTGATCAAAATCAGGCAGCTTAAGAGACTTGCCTCTCTCCTCCACCTCTCTGCCTCTTCCTGCCTGCTTGCCCCAGTGCCCCAGCTGGATGCCAGGGACTTGCAGGCTCTGGAAATCCTGCCCAATTTCTTCGTCAAGTTGTCCAGCTGACCTCTTTATGCGAGTGTCACATTTCCAAGGTTTCTGCCTCTCCACTACCTCACATACAGCTCTGAAAGGTGGCTGAGCCACTGCTTCCTATCACCAGCTGCTCCTCATGTAACCAGTCCTCAGCCACTGCAGCATGGTCTGGGACAACACTAGGAAACTGACTGGACAAATGAGTTACCCATGTCAGGAAACAAACCTGAAAGTCTGCATTTAGGGGTGCCTGAATTCAAATTTTGAAGACTTCCCTTGAAAATGCTATCTTAAACAGAATATGTTCCCTAATTCAAAATAGACAGAGAAGTTTACAGTTAAGTTATACTATTTTTCCTGACCTGTTGTGGTTTAGTCCCTGTTGCTAATCTAGAGGGAGGACTGGTTTGGTGATTCATAGTAGGCGAATAACTCTTTAAAGTACATTTTGTTCTGAAAAGAATTAGGATAACCTTTAATTTATAGTGTGAGTCACCAAAAGACATATTTCACAGTGAATGTATCATACTTCCACTGTGTCATCCACTGGACTGGAGGTGTGTCTTGTGCCTGCCTCTGTCAGTAGACCCTGCATCTACACTGTGATTGCCATATTCAGGCTGGAGTCGGCCCCCTCCTCTCATCTTACAGCTACTGACCTCCTGCCGCCTGGTGGAGGATGCTATCCAGCATCCAGGCCACTCAAGAGAAGGAGAAACTGCACTTATCGCCTCCTGTCTTGAGACTGTACAAGTGGCACACTGAAACATCCGCTCGTGCCTAGACCAAAGCAGGAGCCATCTCCTGGCCACTTGCAGTCTTAACCGGGGAGAAGGAAGTCCTGGTTCAGTCCTTGTGTTGGCAGGACAAGCCATCCTCCTCTGCCTCTCCAAGGCAGAGGCTCAGATGAGCTTTAAAAACCTCCAAAGACAGCTGGGAGGAAAAAAAATAGGATGTGAGTATCGTTAATTCACAAGCTGTCCCCTAAAAGTCAGAGTTAGTGGAGGTTTCACTCCCTTGTGGATCTAACCCTGAGGGATCGCTGAATGCTACACCTGTTACAACAGCTGCTCTTGGCTATATCCAGTTTCCACAAGTCCTTGAAAGCCTCTGGAGTGTTTTGAGAAGCGAGCGATGACATGGGCTCTTTCGGGGAAGTCCCCTCCAGCTGGCAGGTTATGTCATCACCAGGCCTGACTTTGCATGGTGTGACTTGTGCAGTCACACCAGCCCTGGACTTAGAGGACCCCTACCAGGGGCATCTCATTTTACCAGGCAGTCTGGGAATGGAAGCTCTTATTCCTATATTTGGTTAGCACACTTTTCAATCTAAAAATGTGTATGACTGATCTATTCTGTTTCATATTTTTCTCCCAATTGTATCTTTCCCTGAGATCATTCTCCAACAAGCAGAAGGTATCCCTGCTGTGCCTTGCTCTTCTTTCCATGTAGGGTTACAGTGCACCTAGCATACCAGCACGTCTCTTTATTCTCGCCTAGCTTTATCCGTGGCAACACTGTCGAATTTTTATACAAATGACATCACCAAGCAGCTCATTTTTGTTAATTTTAAATTCTTGTAAATGGAGATAAAATATGATTGATAGATAGGGAAAGAACTTAATTTTAAAATATTGTAGCTTCATTAGGTAATCTGTTAGTTGCTATGTATCACATCCTCCCCTGTAACACAAAGCAAAGGCTGAGCAGGCATTCTGATTTATGAGGGCATGAAATACTGCATCTTGCCTGGTTTTGCATGCTTGATGCATTCACTCTTGTATTTTCTAGTCCTGTAGTTTTAGCCTACTTGCCTAGCAGCTGCACCATGTTCTTCAAAGTGTTACATGACACTTGTGGAAAAAGACAAGCTTGAATCCTGAGTTTTCCATGCTTTGAGGCTGCAAGAATTTCATTCAGGTCAGAATGCAGAGAGAAAAGGGGAGGGGTTTGCAGTGTTACTGATACATTGATTCAGCTTCTATGACTTAAGTGTTGCAACAGTTTTGAGGCAGTTTTAAATACATTTTTGTTTATTTATATGCTCTCAAAGAGACTAAGTGACCAGCCTTTAGAATTTCCAAAGCTCTGCTTAACCTACGCAGTAGGTACGCAGTAGGCAGCACGGCCACAGTGTCTCCTGCCATAAAGTAAGACAAACTCTACAGTTATCAAAACCACAGCAAACCAACTGGCAATGTATATGCTCCTGCTCCTTCTTCACAGTAGCCAGAATAGCATGCTGCAGAGATAACTGCTCTCTACACACCTTTGGGAAGTCATTCTTCAGGTATAGTAAGTTAGGAATGGCCAAAAATGTAAATTAAATTGGCTGTTTATTGCCAGCACTCCAAACTAAACAAAGCTTAACAGCATTGAAGACTATGACTACCTGCTGTTATCTGCAATTTCAGCCCTAAGACTAGCACTACTAGAACAGAGAAATAATTGGCCTAAATCTTCCATGAGTCATATATTCTCCCCTCAGCACAAGCCTTTTAGCTGACCCTTCAGAGTTTAAGATAAAACCTTGTGGCTTTTGTTCCTGCAGACAAGGTAAAACACTCCTAGCAGAACAGCTGCATTCTCAGTTCACAATTGTTTTGGTGACATTTGTTTACAGCAGTCCAGCTTCAGTAGGACTGAGCATACTTGAAGTGATGCAGGAGTCCAAAAGAGTGGAAAAAAGAAAGAAAATATCACATGGATAAACAGCTAGAATGTGATCAGCATCTGTTTGACATGACTTTGGGACTAGTAAATTCAGATAGTATTTATAAGGTATCTACAGACACAAATCTACATAGAAAAAAAATTGATTGCCAAATTCTGCCCTTCATGCAAATTCATAAATATCTTATGCTATGGTACAATCTTGATCTGCTCCCTTTCTCAGTGAGGCATCAAAAGCTTATTCCTGAACAAGACTAGGAAAGAGAGGAAACTGAATAGCCAGGGTCCAAACTGGTAGTTGCACCATATGCCTGAATAACCTTAAGGTAGCAATCAGTTGTGTCAACTTGACATCAGTTCCCTCGAATCCATTGCAGCAGCAAGAATTAATGGGTGTTTGCAGCCCCCCTTCAGCCACACCAGGATGGCTTAGAAATGCTAAGTTGGAGCAGCAGAGCCAGCAGTGGAATCCAGTGCAAGGAAGGAACCTTGCTTTTTGATTTGGAGTAACACAAATGACACGTAGCCCCCTGGGAATATGCTCAAAAATGCTCTGGGGGACCAATTCCTGCACTTTTACAAAGGTGTCTAAGTACCATGTGAAACACTCCAGGGTATCCTGCCTGGCTTCAGCAGTGCACAAATCTGCAGGTGCTGTGAACTGTCAGCTCCCTGCAGATATTCCAGAGCACTGCAAGTAGCAATAAATGCCAAAGCAGAATTAAGTCTAAAATGTCATCAACCTTGTATAGAAAGGGACACCAGAATTGAGAAATGACACTATTAAAGCCACCCGATCAACTTTAATTCAGTGCTTCATATCCTAAAATGTAGTCTTAAATTATATTCCCTATTTCTGGCACCATTCCTCCTTCTCTATGCTCCCATTTATTTTCTAACTGCCGAGTCCCGCAGTTTCCTGTTCCTCCTTCTCTTTCTTCTTCCTTATGCCCAGCATCCCACTGAGCCATGGTAGGCAGCTGCAGTACCTGCCTTTACACAGGGAGCATAATTTTCTGGCAGTTCAGTGGATTTCTGGCATGTTGCTGCAGATGGCATGGGGGAGGAATGGGGCTTGTTCATTAAAGTCTCAGTAGTCTCCACTGAACAAACAGAAATTTTTCTGAAACCTTCCAGCTTGGCAAAGATCACAGACAGCTGAAAGTAGATTCTTGGTACAAAGGTTGCCTGCTACCCTGTAGCTAGTCCTTGCCTCAAAGTTAAGCAGCATATTGCTGCTGAGATAGAACCTTTCCATCATGGACTGAAGAACTTGATTACCTGCAGACACATCCCCTTTTACAAATATCTGAATAGAAAGTAAAATAAAACAGCTCATGTCAGTATTGAACACAAAAAATGTCAATTGCCGTGACTATTTTTAGGTGAGTACCAAAACTAGACCTTTCTGGAAGTACCACAGAACCTTCAATTGTAATGGTCCTGCCAGACAAGAATACGATGGAATAATACACAGTGAGAACTACCCAACTAAATTATCTGATATAATAATATGTTCCATTTGAATAAATTCCATAAATTCCACATGCTGCAACCTGACTATTAAAATTCCTTTCTATAAAATTCTGACACAGGTAGACAGTAATTTATGGGGAACTAAGCATCCAAGTAGTGTACTACCTGTATTATAGCAATGAAGATGTATAGCTCAAGGGGCTAGTCTTGAAGGAAATTATAAGGTAGCTGGCTGTCATCCTGCATTTTATTCCCCAAGAGCAGGAACACAAAATGAAGCATGGTAAAGACAGAGAGAAGATAAAAATGAGGGTTCTAGGTCTGGCTACAGCAAAGGCCTGGTTTGGATCTGGGCTAATAACAAGAGGTGTACACCAACGTGTACTCAAAAGTTTGGTCCTTCGTATGTAACACATAATGATATTTTTTTCTTTCCAGCTAGTGAAATGCTTTAATGAAGTGGGTTGCAAGTAAACTTTGCTGCCAAAGTTTACTGTCAGCATTGCTGTTCTCTCTCATTTCCCTGCCCCAGCAGCAAATCNGCTTGTGTCTCAGATCAATAATCCAGGCACTTTTTTACAGCTCAGATTTATCTTTATCTGAGCAAAAAGGTTGCCTCTTTGTCACTGGATCATCTGTCAGATATGACCTTTTTTATCCAATTAAACACCTACAACTCTCATCCCCACCCTCATCCTCGCAGGTCTTTGTTCTACTACCGACTTCTTTCTTGCTACTCTTTTGGCACAAATACCCTTTTGAGTATGTTGTTTTAACCCTGTTAGCTCTCTTTTCTGCATCACTCCCTTTTGCTCAGCCATAGCAAACATCACTTACCAATATTCCCTGTTAGTGTCCCAGGCAGCTTACCCTACCTCATCAATAGCCATTCACTCATTATCATGGCATCACCTTTTACCTTCTTAGGTGACAGCAACAGTGAAAACATGAGATCCCAAATAAAACCAGTGTGCTATGGAACAGAGCAAGAGGAAAATAAAAGATATAAGCAAGCCAAAGAAAAGGAGAAAAGCTCTTAGGATTCCTTATGCTCATATAATAGAATCCCTATTCTCTACTACAGATTTTGAATTAATATGGTTACTTTTTAACAACCTGGTATCTAGCACTGAAAATAGAAAAGTGGTAGTCAGAACTTTGATGACTACATCTCTACAAGATCCTTTCAATGACTTTCCAGCAATTATCCTATAGACTGGAGCAATGTACAGGATTGAGTGTTACAGTCTAAGCAAAAGGTGTGCCTTAAAAATACAGGAATGTTCCCTATCTTGTGAATACCAATAAGCGTGAAAGAGAATTCTAAAGCAATCAGTGCTTTCAACACATTTAAAATTGCATTTATTTAAAAATTTCTGTCAGTCTTTATAAAATACTGTCTTGCTTTGCATAGCTCTGACATTTGATTTTAAGGACTCACTCCAACCTCCTTCTGAACTTGGCTAATCTTTCTCTTTGGAGACTTGTATGAATCATGTCCTTCACTTTCATTTTTGCAGTCTTCATTGTTTGGGATGTGCTTACTGAAATGTTGAGCTACATTCCCAACAGATGTATGTGAACAATGCCTTACTAGCTTTCAAGGTGCCAGACAAATGTATGAAAGATGAGGATATTGGGTAGAGTTTTTGATTTTATCCCATGATAGGAAAAATATATGTCAACATTTCCCTGTTTAGTACTTCATATGCCACAATAATGCCACTTCTGCTTTTCAACGGCATTTGATTACCACAAGATATTCTTAGCATATATATGTTAATTATCTGTGCAAACAGGAAGATACCTGTTTACACTGAGTACATCCAGCTATCACTGAAATACTTCCTAGGCCTGGATTTTTCCCTCTGAACCACATGCAATTCCTTTTTAGTGATTTAATTGCTTCCTTTCCATTTAATTACTTTGAGGATTAACTGCAGGCAAGTGTATTCCAATAATAGGCTCATCTACAAAGAACAGGAAGCTTTCCCTGGGGTCCAGGGAATTCACCACTTCCGACTGCAGCTCAGCCATATAGCTATCAGGTTTCCCTTTGCCCCTGGGCTTTATGTGTCACCTTGTCTGTTTGAGCATAAGGAAATGTCATGGGATGAACTGCTTGTTCTTAAATTCACACAGAGACCTCCAGACAGGAAACAACAAATTCCTTCTCTTCACTGGGGCAAAAGATACAAATATTTCAGGCCCAAGTACTAAATTATTAATTATATATAACAAATATTAATGATATCTAGAATAGTTTTTATCAATATATTTGGGGGGGAAGGGGGAGAGTGTTAAAACTAGACAGCTCAGCTGTTTTGTTTGTTCATAACATTATCTGGGCAAAGATCCTCATTTGATCCTAGCATGCATATTGAAAAGCAGTTGATCAAATCTACATTTTCTTGGAACTGCTTTGCTTCAAAGCTGGGACTCAGATTTTTGTGTTGAGTATGTAAAAATGACACATAATGGGAATTTGTTTTCACCTTCTTAGGTGAAGTCTAAGTGCTATTTTGAGACGATTCATGCTTCAGAGATTAAGGTGTTTACAAGAAATGTCTTTTGAATTCAGATTGCATCAAAATCCATCAGAAAATTTTACTCTGAACTGGTTCTCTATGACTGAGAACTCCACATGCCTGACGACCCCTTGGAAGAACCAAATGTCACACACACACACAGCACAGCCTCCTGCATGCCCATTGACCAAAAGAAGCTCATGGGATGAGGTGGGGAAAAAGGACTAGGCAACACTCACAAATAAGATGGCAGAAATTTGCAGATAAAAGAAGAGGCACTCTAGCCCTTCCCTTTTCTATAGCACAATGATCCCCAGTTTATGCACCAAAAGAGATAAACTGAAAAGATAAACTGAAAGAATTCTGTAGCTAATACTAAAACAAATTATGCTTCTTTGGGTTAGGGTTTTTTTTCAGACAATGCCTGGGATATATTTTTAGTCAAGAGTGTTTTTCTTCCAAAAGTAGTTGTGCATAAAATATTTTTCTGTCTCTCGAATTGTAAGAACATTTCTGTTTAGAAACGAAAGGCTTATGACTCACTAAATAATAGACATCAGGTGAACAATGTATAAAATATTTTTTGTTTTCTTCTCTTTCCTTTTTTTTTTTTTTAATTGAAACTGAACCAAAGTAATTTGGTCTCCAATTTGTTCTCATTGGTAGAAAAATATCCATCTTAAACTCAGTGAAACAGCTAGTGAGCTTTCAGATGCTTCCATTTAATCAAGTTTTGGAAGTTATTTTTATTGTCTCCTTCCATCTCAGATTATGTTTCTACATTTCCTTTTCCACTGCTTGTGGTAGGTAGAAGGAGACTTATCCTTGTCCCACCTAGAAGAGGTACTGCTTATTTATTAAGGTGTACAGCGGTACGGACATGCAAAGACAGATATGTGTGGACAATAGGAAGGGTTGCTACTGGGTTCTTTGTGTGATCTACAGCTAGCAGATTAAATACTTTCATGTAAGGAGCTAGGGAGGTGGTGGAGGGAAAACTTGACCTGTTTTCCCCAGTGAAAAATTTCCTTTGCATTCAGTGTGAAAAAGAAGGATGTCTATCTGCTAGTCCCAACCAAAAAGCTTCTCAGTCCAAGACTAGATTCTTCCAGCTTGGCAAAGGAAGGCAGACCTGCAGATGTGGCTACGATTTGTCGGTGCACACAGCTCATGGGCCATCTCCAGGGCTACATCTGTTGCAGATCCTTAATCAAAAGGCACCAGGCATTTACCCAGACAAGGGAAGCACCAGCCTGACCACTTCACAAGCACATGAGTCTGGGCTAGCTGGAGCAGATATCATCTCTTGGCCAGCCTCCAGGCTAAACAAATGTAGGTAGGGAATACAGGAAGGAACACAGAGTATTATGATGGGGAATAGAGGAAAAGAGAGAGAATTGAGGTTAATCCATATAGGAACACAAGTGGGGTGTAGAGTGTGTTTTGATAGAGTGGTATAGACTGTTTGGGGGAAACTAGGGCTATGGTAGTGCTGCAGAGTTTGCAGTCTGATAATAATACAGGGAAGTCCTTAATGTATTCTGATATATACCTGACTTTTACACCCTGTCTGGTGAGTTTCAATACAGAAAAAAACAGAAGGCTCAACTGGGTGAGGAGTTTATGTAATACCCTACTGAGGGAAAGGCTATGGTGTGAGTTTACTCTGTGTTTCCCAAAAGAGTACCCAAACAAGGGAAAACATTCTGGAAGCCCCAACTTTGAGAAATCCTCAAGCAGGCAGCATGATCTATGGGGCTCTTGAGAACCTGCTTTTTCAGAGAGGGTCCTGACCCATGTGCAGACAGAGTACAACCACTGCATCCTTAGTATTAACTTAATTAAAAAGGTGACCAGACAACACAAGCCCATGGTTTCACTAATCCTGAGCCAGATGGAACCAGGTTGTTACAGAGAAAGATATGTTCTGGTGCAGAACAGAGCGGGATTATAAATGTGCCTCTAAATGTCTCTAAAGTCATCAAAGTCACTCATGCACATTCCAGACTAACAGAGATAAAATTCTTACTGATTTTTAGCCGACATCTTTGTGGTTACATATAAACATTGGTGTTCATACAATTACATTTTTTGATCACTCCTGTTCTTGGGCCATCATATTTGGATGCTGTACAACCAATTAGAATAAATATAAAAACCAATAGAGCACACAGAGCAGTAAGCACCAGTTCTAATACTCATGGAAAAACATTTCTCAGGAAAGAGTTAGGAACTAGCAATGATGAGCAGCTGCCACTACTGAGGTAAGTTATAATGTCCAACTTGAGTTCTATCTTGATAAAGCAAAAGAAGAATTTCTGAAAGCAAATATACTAAAATTTAACTGTCCAGCCTTACTGAAACAATGCATTAATCCAGCAACAAGTCAAATCTCAACTTGTTAGATAAGTAAAATTCAGATATATGGTAATGCTCATGAAAAAAAACCAGTCCCGATACTAACTGCTGCGATATAGCCTCCCAGCAGACTCAAAAACACAAACCAATTTGATCCTTCACAATGCTCTAAACAGGATTAGCAATATTGATGTAATTTCTGAAAGATGTATAACTAAACTTTCATTAAAGAATTCCAGTGACAGAGGATCTGTTCTTCCCAATCTATGTGTTTCCATGCTCAATTAGCTTTATTATGAGAAATTATTTCTAATTACTTTAATCTTTCTAGTGTCAATTTAACAACCTTACTTCTTGTTCCATTCATCTTGGCTACAGAGAACAATATAGTTTATCTTTTTCAACAACAGGAGTAGTTTAAGATTGTTAACATTTCTTGCCACCAACATCCTTCTCCATCTTTTTCTTTTAGGCCTGATAGCATCTATTCTTCCAATCCTACCTCCTAGTTCATGCCTTTGACAACCTCTGATCATAATGTGCATCTTGTAGTCTATATTTCTGTTTATACACCATGAGCAGAATGTCTTTCAAAAGAATCTAATTTTGTTGATTCAGATTCTGTTTGTGATCCACTATGATCTTAAGAATTTTTAAGAACTTGTTTCTTAGTGTTTACCATCCAGAATTTGTATCATTGATATTTTGTGCAGTATCTTGCCCTTGTCTCTTAACCTTGCCCTCCTCCCTTGTTGAGGATGAGTTACATCCTATATTTCCAGTCCATTTCTCCAGATTTTTATTTTTACTGTTAGCATCTGACACATTTGAGGTCCTTCCTAGCACTGTGTCATATGCAAAACTAATGAGCAGTCTGACTATTCCGCCATCTGTTTTCCTAATGAAAACCTTGAACAGAAGCAGATCTAAGGCAGACCCCCCACAGAACCCCGAGCTCAATTAGACTTTATTAACTTTTCTATGGAGTGGTTATCTAATCAGTTTTGTGCCCATAGAGTAAAGGCCATTTTTTTCCTATGGTATGGTATGACAATACCAACAGAGACTGTGTCAAAAAATTTGCTTGAGTGCCTGTACATGAGTTCTTCTGCTTCATATCTATCCACAAGACCTCTTACCAGTTCACAGAAAGACTGAGTTTCATTTAGTCTGATTCAGTCTTGGCAAACCTATGTTAGCTTTTGTTCTTCTCCCTGTTGCTTTCTAGGTGCTGCAGACTGTTCCAGATATATTCTGTGAACTGAAATTAAACTGATTCATCTAATTCCTTCATCCTTTCCTTTTTTTTACAGTCTTCTGACAAATAGGGACTAATTTTCCCCTTCTTACTAGAAGCCACAATAGATGCACTTTAATGTCTTCATAGGCAAAGAAATATGTACTTAGCAGTAAAACTAGGTGACTATCACTTTAGTATTTAAATTGTGATATACTGAAAGCATTTGATTTCCTTTGGTTAAGGAGGATATACAACTTCATCACTTCATCTCAGTTACTTTGAAACTTTGAAACTACTTTGAAAATGCTAACAGAAATAAAATATTTAAAGAATCATAGAATGGTTAGACTTGGGAGGGACTTTAAAGATCATTCCAAGCCCCCTACCATGGGGAGGGACATCTCCCACTAGAGCAGGTTATGCAAAGTCTCAGCCAGCCTGGCCTTGAACACTTCCATGGATGAGGCTTCCACAACTCCTCTGGACAACCTGTTCCAGTGCCTCACCACACTCACACTAAATAATTTCTTTCTAGTATCTAATCTAAATCTCCCTTCTTTCAATTTAAAGCTGTTTCCCCTCATCCTATTGCTACACTCCCTGATAAAAAGTCTCTCTCCAGCTCTCCTGTAGGCTGCCTTCACATATCTAGAAAGCTTTGGACGTCGTGGTTTATGGTCCTTCTAGGGGTTTTGGATAAGGGTAAGTCTCTCAAAGATGTCTTAATGAGGGAGATTTTGCAAAAGTATTTCACGGGTGTTAAGGGTCCATGATTTTGGTGATGTTCACTGAAAGCTTTAAGCTCCAGATTTCTGTTTTTATCTTCACAATAATAATGGAGGCTGGAGTCTCACACAGCCTAAGTTTGGCAACGTTATAAATTAGTTGCCTGGGCTACAGTAACTATGCAGGTTCTTTTTCTGAGCGATGGAGATAAACTGTAACCTCCTTCTTAAAAGTGGTACAAAGCAGAGATGTCCCTTCTTGTCTCTTTCACTTGTCCTACTGTGAGTAGTGCAGGTGGGTTTTGCTAACTGCTTTAGGGAGATGAGGAATGCATGTGAAGGTACCCACAGCAAAAGTCAGTGCCTCAACACTGACATTCCTGCTGAATAAGCATAAAGTTGAGTGAACAGCCCAGTAAGATGGTAGCTTGACTTGTCTGAGTTCAGGCACACTGATAAATTTCTGTTGCTATATAGTGTGTTAGGCTCTATATATAATTAAAGAATTTGAGTTGTATAGATCATTTATTGGGGTGTGTGAAATATTTCTGTCTTATTCCCTCAGTAGTGAAAAAGAATGTATATTCCAGAAAAAGAGAACTTTAAAAAGGTATTTACAGGTATTGATCATATAGACTGAATCATAACATTGTTCAGGTCAGAAAGGACCTCAGGAGGTTTCTAGTCCAACCTCCTGCTCAAAAAAAGAAGAATCTACAGATAGTTAAAAACCTGAAGGTTTAAAAGAGAAAGACACAAATATTTCTGGAGATAAACCAACAACTGGAAAATATGAGCTAAGAAAAAGCTCTCTCCAACATCAGATAATTCTTTACCCATCCTTTTGGGAATGTTCATAAAGATGGGTAAGGAAAAAAACCTAAATCTAATTTGCACATAGAAAATTACTTTGGAATGATTTGCAGATTGGACATACAACTGGATGCATGTCTGTTGGAAAAGAGCATTGTTTAATTGGTCTGAATTTTTAATATTACTAATTATTTCAGAAAGTCTTTTGGTTCATGTATTTACCAAAGAACCAATTCAGCATTTCCTCAGCACAGGAAGGACATGGACCTGTTGGAACAGGTCCAGCGGAGGGCTACAATGATGATCAGAGGGATAGNATGCTATTTTGCATCTGAAAAGGTTAGATAGCCAGAAAATAAAGCGTAGCATTTCATTTTGGGTTCCCTGAAATATTTCAGGCAATACAAAGTAAAAATTAATTATTCCTGTTTCATCTTCTTTGTTGTTTTGGGTTTTTTTTGTTCCACTGAGAATATTACTTCCACTTGATCTGGCCTGAATTTTAACCCCTGTATTTTTCGTGGCTCAAGCATGAACAAAAACCCCATTGATTGGTCAATTCTAACTAGTGGCACCAGCCACAGTTAGAGAAAGAATGTTGGGCTAGATCACCAATGACATATTGCATAAATTAGGGTCCTAATCAAACCGGTGTCAGCTCATCATTGTATTTCAGGCTTCTACGAATAGTTGTTGACTCTTGGAATTTTATGACCGGCTCCAGGAGGAAAGCCGCTTAATCAAAATTATTGATACATTAACTTTCTCCAGCAGAACCACTTTTTTCTTGACAGGAGGTATTGCCTATTCACAGGGAGTAGTAACACTGTGTCAAATGAGAATTGACACTTTTTTGCCTGGAATTGGCTGGACATATCCCAAACCTTTACAATTACATTCTGACACTGAGAATCACCCATGCATTAAATAAATTCATTCAAATAAGTCCAAGTATGTTTGTACTATCAGTCCACTTTTCAGCTCTGTGTAGTGAAAGGCTACAGCTAACTTTCTAAATGCTTGTTTCTAATTTATACATGTAAATGTGTATATATGTTTATGTATAAAGATATATATATATACTCATATTTAAGCTGCATTGGTTTGAACAAAAGCAGCCGAGAAACGTTAATGCTAAGAGCTTTAGCATGGCACTGAATAACTGATTCTTGCCCAGGAAGTGTCACCTGTTAGTGGCACAAAGCATCTTCTGCCTTATAAGGTCAAATGAGGAAATGAAGCAAGACAAAATGAACTTCTGTGTTACATGAGAAGCATGTTGGACAAGTTCTGTTTTCACAGATGGGAATGTAAATCTAATATCATCAAATGAGAATTAATCTAATCAGGTGTTACATTGGCTTTTTACTATTAATGCTACAACAGATCTTGTCGTGATAGCACCATGTATAGTCACTTAAGAAAAACAAAACTACTAATGCAATAGTCATCATGAGTAATAGAAAAGAGCAAAATCTTTCTCTCTTTCATCTTGTCTCCAGAAAATTGGGAGGGAGAAAATCGTAACTTTTTTTGCTTACAAAAAAATAAAAATGTAAGTCATGATTACTCGGGGTAAACAGGTGCCATATACAAGATTAATCCCACTACTTTTTTTTTGAGGACAGTTTTTCTTGGTTTGTGCAACTTGGATGATGTGCTAGACAGATTTTTGACAACAAAAAGGAAAGTATATATTTTTTTGTTCTAATCATTAAAGTCTGCAAAATTTTCATATTTACCTTCCAAGTTTTTAATTGTGATTTTGTCTTTTTCAATAACTGAGAGGAGCAGAATGATAAAATTTTACTAGGGAAACAAAATTCATCATTTTTAAAATGGTTTTATTTTCTTTTTATATTTGATTCAGAATAAATGGAAAGGGACTTCTCAACCTCAAAGTAAGAGACATGCAACTTCCAGACACAAAAGGGAAACACCACGTCCCATATATCTTAAGTGCTGATAGGACTGTTCCAACTTTGTTTCATCCACTGGACCTTGTCCAGGATGATGCTGCAGGTGACTAATCTTGTAAATACAACAAACTGAGTGACTCTATAATTTACATCAATTGGCCCTCCTTGGCTTGGAATAAAACAGATTGTACTATGCTCCATACAGATTAATGGGGGCCTATTATGTCATCCAAGTAATTGATTTCCAGAGTAGCAGAAAAAATATCCCATAGAAATCAAATCAGTAGCAAAATGTCTCAGCTGAAGTATATTCTATCTGCAATCAGAAAAAGAGGGTAGAAGTCTTCTAACGTAAGTGTGATTAATTGAAAAATCTGCAAGGCCTACAGCATTTTCTCATTAGTTATTCAATCATTAATAAAATTCATAGGTCTCTGCCAGCATCCAATCTGAGACACTAGCTATATTGAAAAGTCAGAAGCTCAATAATAGAGCAGTTCTGTCAAAGGCTAGAAGCGAAAGTCCACTTTAAGGTAACAGGGAAATCCGTTAATTTCAAATCTTAATTACTTCCCACTGTGGTGTACAGTTACTGTGTGTTATTGATGGAGTAGAGAAAATTACTTGAAAATGAACAATTGCTGCAGCACCAGGGATGTTCCAACACCATTTCAAATTATGATATAATTATATTATGGAAAAGAAGGGATTGATCATATGAGGCAGAAGTTCTGAATCAGGGTCCCATCACAGGAGAGAGGGCCTGTTCTTCACTGAGATGCCAGCCTCTCCCATTTTGAAAGCTCCATGTGAGCAGGTGGCCTACAAAAATTTTAAGGGGACCTTTTAAAAGCAAAATTTGTGTTAGGTTAAGGATTTGGTATTTTCAGAAAGGCAAAAAAATTAAGAAAAGATTTATGGGAAAGACATCAAAACCAATAACAACAAAATGCAAAAGTAGACATGCTAAGAGTATTGGGGTTTTTTATGATTATTATTATTATTATTTCTTACGTAGGTCTTATTCCTCCCTTTGTTATCACAAATCAGGACAGAGGTTAGGTTTATTGTGATAGCACAAACAGGCAGAATAGTATCAGTACAAAGGCTGAAATAACATAAAAATAGATATCTTGAAGCTGCCTGCCACATTTAATTTTTTATCTCTTACTGGTGTAAATCCTTTAACTGCTTCATTTTACTAAGATATTTTAACATTGTTATGTATATAGAAACTTTAATTTAGTCTTAAAAGCCTAGCTAACAAATATATTTTTTAAGGACTTTATTGTTTAACACTGAGTCTTCCATGTTTTGGAGTGTCTGAAATGTTTTAATTATGCCAACTTCAGCTGAACCTTGAAAGAGAATGAGAAATGAAAAGGAGAAGAATCCCACAGAACTGGTTAAGAGAAGCTGTGTATATTCNGGGGAACTGGTGAATAACCAGATATATGCTCCAGAGGTAACAGTCTATCTGCTTTGTCAGTACAACAGTTGGAGGGATCACCATGTCCTAACATAAAACACAGGCTGCACTTTAGGAAAATTTAAAAAAAAAAAAAAATTGTTATTGAAAATCAAACAAATAAAAGTGTTTATACCCTAGAGAGGGAAAAGTTGAATTGATACTCAGGACAGATGAGTCAGGCTTACATTAGATCAGCAAATCCTGTGAGTCCAGAAATTGGTTCTAAAGGTTTGCAACACTTTGAATTGCAGGAGCTCCATCTGTCCTGAGTACTAATAGCAATTCAACAAGTCTATATCCTTTTAACAAGTAGGTTGTAGATCTGATAAAACTGCTAATCCTCTGTGGTCTTCACATAACCTCAGAAACACACCAGATGCTGCAACATGTATTTCCTCTGATAGATAAATGTTTGCTCTCTCTTTCAGCTTGTTCTCACAAGAGGTGGAATGCTTCAGAGCACTCTGAATTGCACAAAGATCATTTCATCTCTGGAACACAAATGTGAATCCTCTCTAAGTCATCAGCGATTACAAATTAGATTAATTGCTGGTTTAATACTGACCATAAACTCTTTTGAGATAGCTAAACTTTGGAAGACCAGCCTCTCAGATTATATTGTTTGGGG
>VZTM01042520.1:547-15158 GCA_013400555.1 Jacana jacana
AAAAAAAAAAAAAAAAAGGAGCAATCAGATATTTAAAAATCATATTTAGGGGGGAAAAAACCCAAACGTTTGACTCTGCATGAAATAGATTCCAAATTCACACAAACCACTACCAGTTACACTTTCTCATGTCTTATTTTTCCCAGAAAGTCTCTTTCTAAACATCAGTTTTACAAAAAACCCACAATATCTTAGGATCCATAACCATTGAATCAGTCACTTCTACATGAGTAATTCTAACACTTGTTTGCTGAGTTACGTTATAGGAGATAATATTTCTTATAAACTACAAAGCACATAAGCATGGGATCCTAGGAGAAAATCACTACCTTCAATCAAAAGAGCTGAGGCACTGAAATTTATATTGGAAATTAAAGAAAGATTATAGAAATACATGTGAGAATATATATTAGCAATGGTGGTTGTAGAAGAGGTCTAAAATTCCATTAGTTACCCAGCACAATTAAAATAAGGAAGAACTAGAGTGTCCAGTCTTGACCTACGTGCAGATGTTTAGAAATAGTCCGAGGTTACAGTTTCACAGTTTTTGTCAGGCAGCTGCAGAAAAGAGATTTAAATTTTTCTCTGAGTTCAGAGTTGAGATTTCTGTTTGCAGCCTCTTCTGACTTTACCACAAATTATCTCTCTATGTCGGATGAGTAATAAGCATTGTTAAATACATTAGTTCCTTGAAAGTTCACACAGTTCTAGAGCTGTAAAATGCCTCCCAAAACTTGGCTTAAAAAGAAGAAATGGGCACCCAAAAAAGTCAGATCTAGTCTACCAAGAGTTTGAATATGGTCTGCAATAAGATTTTTGGTAAAATCCTCAGCAACAAACTATTCACTCAGTGGTCTTCATTTTCTAATTCATCTGGAAGAACTATTCCCTGTGCTGACACAATTTATTAACTGGAGTTCTTTGATTAGAAGAGTGTGACAGTGAAGATCCCCTACAAATCAACAAGGCTTTAAAATTGCAGCAACCGTTTATGAAGTCTAGAAAGTCACTATGTAATGTCTGCTCTTCATAAAAAGCCAGGAAAGTTGGAGCTTTATGGACTATTAAAGATCAATCAAATCAGGAAAGACTGGTAAATAATCTGCTTTGAAATGGAATAAATCAGCAGTTGTTTACATGCAATGTGATGGTGAACCAGCAAAATTTTACAAGATATAGAAACCTGGTGAGCCTCAGATCATACAATTATTTGTAAATGCTAATACAGAAAACCCAGTTTTCTTGACTCTACTTTGAACTTAATTTATTTGTAAATTATTTGGAGCTGGACTGTCTGCTCCTCTGTCTTTGAATAAGATCTAACATGATTTTTATTTGGTTTGCAGGCCTAACCAAAGTGTTATCAAGAATTAAAAATTTTCAAAACTTCTGTAATAATATTTTATATAAATATTAAGAGGTGGCTCAAGGTATAGATCCCAATTAAAAATGAGCACCTCCACATTTCCACTGTGTTTGATTAAAAGGTGTAGTTTAAAGCCCATTCTTCCCAAAAGGGGAAATAAGGAGGTAGCAATAGCTTTTGTTACATTTTAAATAACTGACCAAAAATGTTAAAGTTGACTGTTGTAGTTCACACCTCTTGTTTAGAATTAGAATGTTAAAAATGAGGGTCCCAACCTCTGAAGTTACACTTGCTTCAAAAGAAGATAGACAGTTGTTCTTTGCATATAATATTTCAGGTGATTAATTCTATGCTATAAAGAAACTCCAAGGGTTTTTAACTCTACTTAAGGAAGCATATGTTCATGTAAAATCTTTGCTTGTAACTGTGAAAATGTCTATACCACCTAAAATACATTGAGAGACACAAATGTACTCTCTTTAACAATCATATAACACAAACTAGACAAAAAAGGGAGAGAAAGATCATGAAGTTATGCCTTCACTGGCATACTTAGCCTCTTCAGATTTGCAGTTGTACGTCAGTAAAACCTGATGGTATAGGATATAAAAAAGTTCATGCACTGAATAAACTTCAGCTCACACTTCAAAATCCACCGTACTAGAGGTTTTGTCTTAATAGTCCACGTAAGTACTCTGTGTGGTTCTGCTTTATATAGGAGTATAAAGTCATACTTGTAGTATTTTTTAAATTATGTTGAAAAAAATAAGTAGCTTTTCTCCCTCTTTTTTTGCAACAGAGCAGTTTCCACAAGGAATGTGCATAACTGCCCGAAGGGAGGTATAGAAGAATTTGAGAATCGTGTCTGTTTCCTTTAGTTTTCAACTGGCGTCTGTCTACAGCAAAATTGACAACTCCATCTGAAGGACCTACCCTGAACTGGAAAATTATCTGGTTTTAGTATGGTTCTTTTGAATTTTATGAAATTACTGTCGGGTAAATAGCTGCCACTTAGAAAAGCTCTTATGGGATCTTGCTAACTTGAGCTCAAGTGAGATAGTTTCTGGCAAAACTAAATCTCTCCCACCTTTGGGCCAACATTCCTGTCCAAATCGGATACACCAGGGTGTTAAATGAATGCAAATGTTCATTGACAGATGGACTGAAATAAGGGGAAACTTTGCTGTATCTTTAGGGATGAGAACAATGTTACAAGTTGGCCAAGAAGTAATTAGGGATAGATCCATATTCCTGACAGCAGCAAAGAAAATGAAGAGCAGTTGTGTCTGCGCGTCTGTGTATGTGTGTTCTGGACCTGGAGCCTGAGTTAAAAATACCCAAAAGGGGAGGATGTCAGAGGCAAACACAGCCTCTACTGACTCTGAGTCCCTGACATCCGCAGCCTCCTCTACCTCCCCAGCAAACAGTGTGACCCAGCACTGAGATCCCCAAAGTTCTCATGGCTCCAAATCCCATGTTTTTCAGTTCTCCTCTCCCCAAGCCCTGGGGCACCCCATTTCTTCTCACTAATGCACCCTTTTACCCCAATCTCCTTAAATATATAAAACCTTAGCTTCTTTCTAAATTGAGATTACCTTGACCAGAAATGTGTGAGGCAAATCTCTGAAGGTAAGAAAGGAGAACATATCCAGGAACAGGCAGGTGGTTCCAGGCAAGGGACAGGAAAAACTGTAAAGCAGCTAAAGCCAGTTGGTGTCTTCTCTCTGCTCTGTCAATAATACTCTAAAACCAGTCAATGGAAATGAAATCTCTGGATGAGTGCCTTGCCCACAGAAAGCCCAGAAGCAGATTTAATGCTGTGTGAATGCACTGTGGCAAGTAACCACACAGGATGCACACATGTATTCCTGTGCTCATTACCAGGAAAATCTGCAGTGAGGTCTCCACCACCTCCCTGCTAACAGAGAAACTGTCAGGAAATTGCAGGAAGGAAAGGAGCATGGTCTAGAGAGGGAAGCAGGAGAGGGATTGGTGGGTCAGTAATAGGAGAGGTGTCCTCAACCATTTTTTCATTCTTCACACCACAAGCTCCTTCAACCCTGTTAATCAAGAAAGCCTCACAATTAGATCAAGAGGGATCTACCCAAAACCACAGTGATTTCACATGAACAAGACGGATCTGTGCTCCATGGCTTTTCATCTGTGGTCCCTAAGGGACTAGAGCCAAGGGGGTCAAGAATGGAGAGAGCTCAGTATGGAGAGGACCACAAGATTCCATATTTAGAGAGATCCTATGGCACTGGCAAGCTCCTAAGAGCTCACTCAAGAGTCTTTGAAAATTTCCAAATATTTCCAAAAACTGCATCAAGTTCTCAGCTGGATGGGGAAGCCAGGTGCATTGGCTGCTTTTCCTGCTTCTCTTGCTGTCCTCTCCTCTCCAGCCTCAGATGCATATGGAGGAGCATCCGGGTGCTTATAACACTTAATTTTTTTTAATTCCAGGCATTTGCACCATTTTCAAGTTGGCACCAATGTGCATGGGGAAGAAGAGGATACTTCCTCTGCACCTCTGCTGTATTGGCCATTGCATAATAATATTTTACAAAAGTATTAGCAGTTTTCCAGCAGTCATGTATTTCCACTTCCAGACCGGCATGGCAGTGGGTCTGTAACTTTGGAGGGGAAGTGTGAAGCTGAGCTCAAACACTATTGCAAGGTGACAAAATGCTTTGCTGTCGTTCAACGCCAACAAATTTCCAAGATGTACCGAATAGAGAGAGGCAGGTGATGTTTGTGCGACTCCTTCTCCCAGAAGGAACCTAAGAGCAAACCTGTAGCAGACCTGGAAAAGGGACAGGATAGGTATAGCCCGAGTTCAGGTGAAATTAAAGCAGATTAAGTTACTAATGATTTTGTGCCTCGTGTTACAAAGTCTTTCTATAATCTGATGATCATCTTTACCGTCTTGAATCATTTCAAAGAGAAAAGAGCATTAAGTCAGTGAGCTGACAGTGAAAAAGGAAAGCATCTATTTGACAGCCACTTAAGTGAACACTGTAATCTTTAAAGTGTCTTCTTGTTCAAGCTACCATATTGCTGAAGCCAGAAAACTTTGCTTTGTCACAGAAGACTTGTTTGTACCTGCAAGGAAAAACAGGCTGTCAGCAAAACTGAATGGAAAGTCAGGCAAGAAACACGATTTAATACCTCCCTCAAACAATACCACTCTCACTGAGTTCAGAAAATAGACCAAGATGTTGAAAACAAGCTTCTACCTTGTGGTAAGTATACAAACACTGTTGCTGCCACCAACTCCCCTGTATGTCTAATAAGAATTTCAAAGAGCTGGAAGGAGCTTCATTTTGTCCCTCCTTACCGAGCTGGCAGTGGCCAGGGCATGTCAGTGCACCTGAAGTTACAAGGAAATTATATGAAGTGTCGAAAGTGCCTCAAGGTTTACACAGATAGTGCACGTTCAGTGACAGGAACTTTGTTTACTTGATAGGATGCTTCTCCAAAGCAGCTCACAATGACCACTGGAAACATGACAGCAGTCACTTGGAAGATCTGGCAGCCAACATGAAAAGCATCATGGATGATTTTATCAGAGCTTTACCAGTAGAGTCATGTCTATTTTCAGATCCACGCGACAAAACGATTGGCAAACATGTGAGTAATGGTTATCAGGAGCAAAGTACTTGCTTAGTGCTTTGAACTCCAAAAATTTATGTCATGATGATCCATTTGAACACCATCTTGAAATCTGAGCATAACTTTGCTGGATTGTTTTCTTACTGGTCGTTTTCATGACTAAATGAGTTCAGCTTATATTTGCAAGTAAATGGCTTTGAATATGCATGCTAAACCTGAGATCTCATTTTAAAGTCAGTTTTATACATAAATAAGAGTTGCTCATCATTCTTTGTCTCATAGTGATATATAGAGTTAGGCACAGGAGCACTTCTTAGTCGTCAAATGCCATTTTCTCTAATACTTGCTTGAAGTGAGCAAAGAGAGCAATTAGATAAGAATTTGCAGTGCTGCTCTGGTTTCAACCTGGCTGCTATGGAGAAACAACAAACTACTTGAATTACCCAGCAAAGGTGACCTGATTACAGTAAAAAGGGAAGAGGACCCTGATTTGCAGAGGGTATGTTATATTCTTGATGCCGTTCACAGCTGTAGACTTCTGTGAAGTTGGTTTTCAGTTTAATGGTAGTGAAAGTATACTGTCACCATAAAATAGATGTAAAAAGAGATCTCTGTTTAAAATTGCCATCCATCCTATCAAACCTTCATCTTCTCTCTGCCAAAAAACAATCTCAAAATATAAGTACACAGAAGTATATCAGTTTCTCCTTGCTTTTAACAACCAGTGTAACTATTTCTGGTTAAACAGTTCTTTACGAGTATATTACAAATCAATTTACATAAATAATATTTCTCTAGCTTCCATATACCTAAGGAATGACAAAACACTAAAAGTTCAAAAAAGCTTTTGTCAGATGTAGAGCTTTTCCTGGAATAGGTCCATATGTTTTGAAGGCTGTATTAAGAGAAGGACTTCTGATCAGCATCAAGGCTCACAGAGCTTCCATAATAACACAGTTTTTTCTAGCTTTTTGAGATTAAGACTTTGACCTTAGTATATCCAACTGAGAAAAAGATCTAGTTAGTCTCATCTCTACATATTGTTGCGTTTTGTTCATGTTTGAAAAGCATGCCAAACGCTTCATTTCTAAAGCTCCAGGGAAGGAGATGCTGCAAGAGGCAAGAGACACTGGAAGACGAAACAGAAGTCCTAAACTTCAAGAATTTTCCAGTCTGGAGTTGGATCTCATCCTTTTAATCTGTTACTTTAATTTTTGTTGTTTTCAGACTTGTCACCAATGAACATATGAAGAAATACTTTCCAAAGCTTTAATTAAAAACTTCTACACTCTAGTCACTTAGGCTGTTATTTTATTCATATTAACTACAATTTTGGGGCAAAACAGAACACAGAGTTTTCTCTTCGTATTTGGAAGCTTAATAAACCAGGTAATAATTGAAATATTCTGTCTCCTGTCTTACATAAATTGTTAAGGAGCAATATTATCCTGAAACCTGAACACTCGGGTTAAAGGGGAGAGCAAATTTCATTACGTGATCCATCTATTTATTTTAATCTGCTCATTCTTGAAAAAATGAACGAGAATTTAAACGCACCCAGCAGTTTTACAAGGAGCAACTTTTTTTTCTAATTATGTATTCTTTACTTATTAATCAGTGCTACAATTTCCTGTGACATTTCACACAGACACAAGTTATTTTCATTCCAAAAGTTAGCAGTTCACTGTATCACTATACACATGGCACAAGCATTGCAAATGTAAATAAACGTAGGCGTCTGGGTTTCAACCACTGCTCTCAGAGAAACGTCTTTTTTAATGTGGTATAACTTGCAATCACACTGAATGTCATCACAGCTTTTGAGAGTGGGCAAGTTTTCATGCAAACTTATTTTTTCACAGAAAAAAAAACTTGGCATTTGTGCAAAAATAATGAAGCCCATAAAAGAGGAAAGAGAGGAATGTAGCTAATAATCCTATTTATGTTCTTGTGCACTACATTTCATTTACTAGAAATAGCATGACTAAATTCTAATAAATAAATATACTAATTGGCCATTGGAAATGCAAATTTCAATGGCAATCTTTAATGCAGTATAATAAAACCCATTACAAGTGCCAGCTTTGTAGATGCTTTGATTGTAAATAAGAGATTAGTTTTAAATTCAGATGTGCTGAACAGGTTGGCATAATTTCAGGTAGCAGTGGATTTAGGCTGCTTGCCAATCTGTGGGAAGACCAGATATATTAATACCTGCACTGTTTCTACTCTCATATATTCAGTCTGAGTATTTGTTATTTGCTACATTAAATTACAGTGGATGGCAGTCATAAATAGGGTTTTCATCTTGCAGTTTCTTGCAGATCACTTTTCTTAGTTTTAGTAGGTTCCATGTGGCCATATTGTCCCAGGGCTTGTTTCACTTTTCCACCTCATGTGCAAATAACCTATCGTGATGACCGCAGGATAACGCCTTCTCTCTGAAAATGAGAAATATAACGTGTCATTTCCCCTGCAGCTGGGATATAGCAAACACGTGCCTTCACCATCCTTCATTTTCTCTTTCTGTGGTATTGTCCATCCTAATTCCCATGAAATCAATAAGCATATTTCTCCCCTGGCAAATCTGCAGATGGTCTCAACTATCCTAGCTCCATGCTAGTTTACATTGGCCAAAAGTCTATCCCTTGCCTGATATGACTTAAATTACCACTGAGGAAGGATATTTGCGTGACATCACTTGAGCAGACAGAGAGCTTGGTCCTACACCATGCAAGTGAGTAAAAGTTTTAGCCCCGGTGTTAGCAGGAGAAAATCAAGCACTTCATTTTCCGTGGGGTCATGAGTGTGATTTATACTAATGTTTCTCACTAAGCTTTAATGGGTTTTAGACTTTTATCCTTCTGGGCTGTATTTCCGTGGGTCCATACTTTTACCCAAGCCTTCATGGGAGAAGAATATCTAACAAAGCTGTCAACAAGAAGTATCTTATTCACCTGAACAGTGCTGCCCTGCTGACAGTTTATCAGATGGTACCAGAGTCCTTTGAACTTTCCTGAAGAGTTCACCTGACATTTTGGTAAATACAATTGAGATGTGTTTTGCAAGCCACACCTTCAATTTTTTTCAAAGAAAGTGACAGTGTAAGCTCTGAATCATGTTTGTATATATTTTATTTGTTTCTATCTCAGCATTATTGAAAAAAAAAAAAAGTGCAGCTGACTAAACCACCAGGCTGTGTGGAGCTAATCAATGTGACCACATGTTGCTATTACTGGTTTCCTTTCCAATGCCCTCACCTTAATTATTGTCTCGCTACCCACTTGTTGCATCCTGCCTTCAATTAATTGTAAATTCTTTGGTACTGGGAGTGTTTCCAGTTCTGCTTTAGCACACCCCCAAGCACAGCAGTCTGAGCAGGACCTGAGGGACTTTTGGAATAAGAATAATTAGCACTGGAATTGGGATGCTTTGGCCTGAAGGGGAAAAGCCACAACAGGGAAATTGATTGAGTGTCTACAATGAAGGGTTTTTTCCTAAAAAACAGTCTAAGTGGCATCTCTGAGTGATGATATAACACAGTGACAGATCGTTTTGATACACCTAGTAAGCACAGTACCTGAGGTACACAATGTTGACACATGGTGCAAATACTTTGGGGCAAGCCATCCCTTCTTGTCCTCAGGAGCAGACAGCTACCTTCTTTATCTTGATTTTTCCCTCGCATTCCTTGATGACATATGTTTCTTCAGGAATTTTCATGGCCAAGACCCAGCAAAACTCTGGGCATCTTGAGAAAAACCCAGTCAGAGCAACCAAAATTTTCTTCTCTCTACTTTAAAAGGGCAGTTGAATTTCCACAGCACCCAGGTTGTGTAAGAAGCACCCGTTTAGCAACATTATGAGGATATATCCATGCTGTTTTTTTCATCAGAATGGTGTGACAAGGTTTGTGGTAAACCTTGGTACCCATGGGATCCAAAGGACAGGCTCCTGTTTTATGGACCTTAGATATTTATGTTTAATGCTTTTATCATAACCCGTTGCAGACTGATCAACACTCCTGCATTTTTTATAAACCGAATACTGTGTGAAGTGGTCTTATAGTTTGGTTAATCGTCTAGATCTCCCTGCGGGGCATTTTTCATTCTGCAGCATTATATTTAGCAACCCAAAGATCTTTATACAAATGTATCAATTATTTATGGAAAGAGTACTTAACTGTAGTATGACAGATCCAGAGACCAAAATTCATCACTCATCAAAGTAAGCCAAGACCTGGTTCCTTGCGCTACTGTTACATTTGACTGCTGGCCTTGAATATGCAGAACTGTTATTAATAAATTATCTTAATGATTGTTTTTAGCTAAAACAATAATTTAAAAATTTCCTGAATACATGCAAACACAAAATTGCCACCAGGTTTTACATTTTGGTCTTTTATTTCTCATATCCTGTTGAATGCCCTACATAAATTATTCATTTCTAGCCTTGCTATGCCCCTTTCTCTTAGTTGTGACTTGCTGATGCCAAAGAATAAAATGTGATTCAGCCCTCTGGTGCATGAAGAGGGCCCGCTGGGGCTGGCGGCAGTCCACTCCCTGTCATTGCAACCTGCTGGGTTTGTGCAAATAATTTAGCTTTGGGGCAAAACCAGCTAAACTAGGTATTTCCAAGGTAGTACCATATTAATGATCATAAAATGCACTTCCCAACTCTGTCCCAAGAGGCCTTTTCAAAGTTGTTTTATGAGAGACTAGGGAGATCTATTAATGAGTGAAGTAATTGTTACCTGTGGGCACAGATTTAGAACAACTTCATGCTTCAGATTCCAAAAGCATAAGTCTTTGTTACACCAGTGTTGTGTACAGCAAACAAAAGGGATGCTCACAGAATCACAGATATGGATGTTAGGCTGCACAATACATTTTTATTTTTTTTACATTCTGAAAAAAAAATCACTCAGATAAACAGAGGATTTGGTATCATAAGCTCTTGTAACAAAAAAGAAAAAAAAAATTAGAACAATAAGTGGAGTAATTTTCCATAAAATGAGCATGATGAAATCTACAACTATTGTTTATTTACAAGCATACAAAAATTAAACTACATTTTCTGTTTAATTTACAGCATTAATCAGATCCTGATACCCGTGTGCTAATTCAGGATATGCTCACTTTTGCTTTATTTCCAATGCTTAGTTCTTAGTATAATCTTGTGTTTTAACCTGGCATATTTGTACAGTTACACAGGTATTCTTGAGATGATATTATATAATTATAGTATAATCTGTTTCAGTGCACCATTTTTGCACAAGGCCAGCAGCGTCCAAGAGACCCAAAAACTGGCCACAAGGCCATCTTCTCCCATGATCTTGCAAGTTCTTTGGGATTCCTTAATGAGTTCAGTAGTGTCTCCACTCCATTGCTGGGCAGACTAGAGGAAAGGGTGGGCCATCAGGTCTGTGAATAGGCGGCTTGTACTATTTCTGTTGTTTCTTTTCTACAGTCCTTACCGGGGCAAATAGAATTTCAAGATGGTCTTGAAGCTGCTGCTGCTCCAGGAGCAAGATAATGCCCTCAAAGTACTGAGAAGCCGTGAGCCAGGATCTGATCCCCAGAGTCACATGAAGGGAGGAAAAAAAAAAGATTTACAAGAGTCTTCTCTGAGGTCGGGGTTGTTACTAAAATGATATGGCACTTATGACAAGCATATGTATGCACACTCATGCAAAAACCTTCTTTCCAGATTTGTCCCTTGTGAGCGTGAAAATGAGGCATCTCTCATTGTCTGTGAGAAGTGGCATCACCACTCCACCCATACTTCTCCACGGTCCCTCAAAGATTCATGGTCTCCATCACAGTTCAGTCGAACTTCTCACTCTCCAACAACTACTCATCCCTGAAGGACCTCAGTGCCAAGCACTGCAATCACCTATGATTCTTCATTCAAAATCCATTTATTCCTTTGTATCACCTCTTACTGTATTTGGCTGGCATTGCGCTATAAGACCTAAAAGCTCTGGACATCAGCACTCTGCAGGTGGGAACAGACTTGACATCTATAGGAAACAGTTTTCTCTACAAGCACATGTTTGTGTCCCCACACTGCAAGCAGATACCATTTAATAACTTTTTTGTCATGCTATTATGGGTCAATACAACAGTTAAATATGCGTAATGTGGCCAAGGCACTGGATGCACAGCAAAAGATGGAGAGTGAATTCTTTCAAAGATATAATGTTTTGTTTTCTCCTCCGCCTCCACTTTCCCAAATCCCACAACAGCCATGAGATGATGAAGGAAAGGGAAGGAAGCACCTGGCTTCATGTAGCCTGCTATTGTGCCCCTCAGGAAGAGCTTTTAGGGGGCCTCTCTGGGCAGCTTTGGAGGAGAAACTCAAGTATCAGCTTCTGAGGGAAGCAGAGGCCCTTGAACAGGGGGACACTCAAGCAAACTGAGTGGGGAAATGGGTATTTTCACAGCAGGAAAACACTTTTTTGCAAGTCATTTTCTCTATTCCCTTTTGGTTTCGCTTCAGCTGCTTGTGGATCTGTAATTGTCCCTTCTCAAGAGCTAGTTTTATCTTCTGGTGGTTTGAACAGTTTCATCATCATTCGAAAGCCATTACAGCGGGTTTCATCACCTTCAGGCACACGTGGCCATTACACTCCTTCTAGGGTATCCAGTGGGCAGAACACAAGGACATGAATCAGGAAGGAAAAGCTCTCATTTCAGACTAAATGCCTTCAGAAGATAGTTGATGATCTAAAAAGGGTTTTAAAAATAACTGTAAGTGTCACGGCTCAAGGTTCATTATAGGATACGTTTAAAGGGCTGAAGAGCTCTGGGTACCTCCTTGCAAGTACTCGGTGGTTACAATAGTCAAGACAGGTAGGGAGGTCATTTAACATGTAGCTTAATGCAATCAAAAAGAAAAAAGAAATATTTCTAGTCACAAAGGGAAGATGACTAAAATAACACCCAGAAAAATGATAAAATGTATATCAGAATCTCACCCAAAGCAGCAAGAAAGGTAATTACCAGATTCATGTCATACAGGAAAGAAGTGGTCTAAATTTTGCGTTTTGATAGAGCTCAGCTCCTCTGTGAGATTCTACCCCAACAGTTGTGTTTTGGCACTTTGTGGATTTCTGAGGAGTTAAAGTAAGACGAGGTCAGGGCTGGCTTATGGCCAGGCAAGCGACCAACATAAAAGGTTTTCTCGCTGTTCTTGAATACAAAATGCACTGTCTGTAGAGGCATCCTTAGTGTGAAGCCACTGAAATCAGGTATTGTGCAATAATTTTACAATCTACAGTTGTGCAATTTATATTCAACTGACCTAAACTGCATCTCATCTAACTAGCGGTTTCACTTGCTACATTTTCATTCCTCAAACAGTATTTCTTACTTTTATTGTGGAGTTTGCATTCTATACCAAAAAAAAAAAAAATCAAGTAAAGATACAGCTCAAACCCAGCTGGGTCCCATATATCAGTTTACTGAAAACATGGAATTATGCGAGTCTTGATAAAACTGCTCCTGTGGTTGGATTTGGAGTCTTCAGAAATGCAGAACACAGTGAGCACTTGAACAAGGCTTGCAATCCTTTAAAAGGAAAACCATCTTCTATACTATGAGACAATTTTTAAAGCGTTTTCTTTCCTAAACTCATAGATTATCACATACATGCTTTTGTAGACCCTATTACAGATTTAGCTGCAGCTTGAGTACCTAAGTGGGATAAAAATGTAACTTTGCCTCTTCCATCTTTTTATTTTATATTCCTTGGTTTGGATTTACATCACAACCACTTGCCTCAAATAGTAATGAAACTTCTTTTTTTTTTTCTGCTGAAAGGTACGAATTCCTGAATGGTAATTTAGCATGTATACTTCAGGGAAACACTGCATGACTTTTCATATGATTTACATTAACCTTTCATTAAAAATAAGCATGATTTGGATCCTACTGCATAAGAGCAGGAAAAAGCAAATGATAGTCTACAGAAACTGGAGCCTTTTTTTATCTAACTGGTGAGACTGAGAATTGCTTTATTATTTGAAAATGTCTCCCTTCTTTTCATATGTAAAGAATACTAAGGTAGCTGTCAGAAGTAACAGAAAAAAGCTGGGGATCTGTATCTGTTCGGAGACATAGGGAGTGAGCTGGGCAGGGGCCCTCTCTGCTCACATCTAATAAAATATCTGAGATTCTAGTGGAAGCAGGGTTAAGCTTTAGACTTGATCCATTTGAACCAGTTTGCCCATTAGCCTGTGTACAATCAGGAGTACGGGGCTAGAAGATACACCCTTGCCTGTTGGGCTCAATATCAGTATCACAGGCTAAAATCTAAAGTATTCTCACGCAGAAATGCAGAGTAAATAGGGATATTGGTCCCTGCTGGCCTTAAAAGCTATGAATATATGTCCAGTATAGCCACTTCCAAACAAAGATCATCTACAATGTAATTTTCAGAGCGATTGAAGCCATGGCAAGGATGGGACAAGAATAGCATCAAATAAAGGCAAATATTCCTGAAATCTGTATGCTATTATTTCTGCCCAGAAAAAGGTTCTGCAGGTCCAGGATGGTGGTAGTGGGAAAGAACATCTGGCAGCTGGAAGGTAACCAGAAATAAGGAACATATGGAAGAGGGGCTGTGGAGAGGCGGGGATGGGGTTGTTTCCAATACCCTGTGTCATAATGCCTAACCCCAGATTTAGTAGGGGCCACTGAGCAGGTTTGTGTGGTGTTTGCCAGTGCTTTGTGGAGCATTATTGTTGCTTTGTTTTGTTTCTAAGGNAAAGCTCTATAATTTGATTGCAGATCTATATTTAAATGTGGGAGAAAGTCTAAAGGGGACCTGATACCTCCACTGTAAAAATTCAGATAATACAGACTTTGGGAGTTTAGAGTTCAAGGTATTTACATATTGATGTTTTCCAGCAGTGGTGGAAGCAATCTAACAGCACAGAATTTTCTTCCAAATGACTGTTTGGGTTGGGTTGGGGTTTTTTCAACTCTCATTTAAGTGCGAATTCCTAGATATCTGAATTTACAAAAGCAGGTCCACTGGATTTCCATTTGCATATTTTTGGCAGCAGTCCACCTCATTAATGCAGGAGAGAATCAGCCAATATTATAAGAAAAACACATATGACACTCAAGGGAATTAGAAATATATTGTTAATTTGACGGAGTGTTAATAGGCCCCCTAATGTCACCAGTTTTTCCTAGCAGTTGTCTGCAATGTTTATTTCTTGTTGGACCAACAAAATCCTGGTTCATATTATAGACACGAGCTCTGCGGCGATGCTGGCTCTTTAAGAGAGATGTGCTCTCCAGCGGGTTTTTCAGCATTTAGTGCTCTTCATTTTAATCAAAGAAAAGTCTCTAAGTCAAAGGATGGAGGAAATCAAACTCTAACTTAAATCTCTCATGTAGAAGTAGATATTATTTTTGAATGATGCCTCCTGAGAAACTTTTCATTGACCTCTAAAGCAGAAAGGCTGCAATGGAGCCGTTATCAGGTTTAACTTTTGTGACCCACAGCTGAAATCATTGTAGACTAGTGGCTAGAGGGAGATTAAATTCCGAATGTCCTGCAAGCTGAAAGAAATATGAATCTAAGCAGTGCTCTTTAAGAAGCATTAAAGAGTGTGTATAG
>VZTM01042539.1:1608-17193 GCA_013400555.1 Jacana jacana
GGACAAACAAGTTTTTTTTTCCTTTTTTTTTTTTTTTTGTATTAAATGAGGAGCAGTGCAATTTCATAAGTCTCTTTTTGGGTGTTCCTATCCATTCCTGGAGCTGGTAGATAATTGCAGGCCAGGAGACAGAGTCAGTGGGATAATAATGGGCATACATGAAACCTGGTAAACAATGTAATTGTTCATCTGACAGAAATGTAGTCTGGAGGGAGGGAAAATGAACTACCATGAAAGCAGCTGTTACATCGAAGAAAAGAAATAAAAATAAAAGTAGGCTAGGAGAATATCAAGAGACAAACAGGCTTTTTTTTTTTTTATATCTGTTAAATCCTGTCTTTGCCTTTGCATACTATCCTTAGAAGTCCGTCATCTATTTGTCTTCCAATTCTCACACTTGAGTGGATGGTATTCCAAAACACACTGTTTCTCAGGTAGGCATAAAAAAGACATTTTATCTTTTCTGCCAACATCTTGCTAGTGTCCTTTTGCTTCTGAAGTGACTTGTGGATTTTAGGAGGAGCAGAACACAGATCTGCCTTAGGTTTCCCAGCTTTCGTTGGTCTATAAGGTAAGTAAAGGGCATGCTCTGAAGTTTGAACTTGTCTCATAATTAATCTGATTTAAGAGAAGGACTCAATCAAGAGTTTGCCACCGGTATAGGTAGATAGAATACTCCATCTTATGTCTGACACACATAAATCTATATGAGAGAATATTCATGCATCAGGCCATAAACCACTTTTTTTACCATAATGTTAGGAAAAACCTGTCACATTGCAGAACTACTGATTATTTTTACACTAAAATATTGGATGCAAGCCATGTTCAGAAATAGACATTAGTAGATGTAGCTCTTTGACTTTCAAGCTCCTATGATGACTTCCAAATCAGGATCAGATGTGCCAAGTTTTTGTAGTGTACCCTTGTCTGCATCATCAACTGCTGTTAGCATCCCAGCTGCTCTGCAGTGTTAAATCTTTGCTCTTGTGGCTGTGAACATCTATTGAGCACCATCAATGGGTAAGCCCAATCATTTATGAAGCTTACAATGAAGTAAAGTCTGTGTCAAAATATGTGTCTCCATATATATTTTATTTTAAAGGCATGCCAAAGCAATATAGGGATGTGAAGTAAATCAATATATAAATTATTATGGTGATTTCTTCCTTCAGTCTTGAAATGCAGCCATATTCTGGTAAGATACCATCATACATACCAAAATTAACCTGTGGTTTTGGAAGAAGAACAAAAGAAGTTATATCCCAGTGGGAACAGAACATATATCTTGCAGTTTCCAGTCTCCAGGGATACTAAATACCAAAAGCTTTGCTTTCGCCTTTATGAACAGCTGCAATGCTTTTGTGTTCCTAGACTGAGTATCATCATCTTCTGAGACTGTAACTGCTGTATCCATAAAAAACTGCAACAAACTACATCTGTACAAAGCTGGTACACTTCAAACTAGATCTGTGTTCAAAGTGCCCTTCTTTAAAACAAAATTCCTAAAGTCTCATTCAATTCTCACATACTATCTACTGCTCTCTGAGGATATAAGAAGGCTCCACAATATCCTAAACTTCTCTGTAAGAAAGGATTAAAATAACAACTTTACTGCATTTTGATTCGTACAAAGGTAATCAGAAAGTGTTATCGTGCACATTGGATAGTAGACAAACCTTTTAGGACAAAACATTTTTATTGTTAATATTAATTTAGCAAAACACCCAAACATGCCCACGCTATAAATTAGGGTCTAGCATAGGCTCTTTGCTGTCTAAACAGGTGAGGAACTAGCCTTGAAGGAGTGTTTTATTTATTGTGGAAAATTAATCTGTGATGAAATTTTGTGAGAGACAACTACCCGATATATTGCTTCGTAAGCCCTGGTAAAACAGTGTAAAGTATACTTTTGGGGCACAGTTGAGGTCATAGATAATAATTCTTTGTTCTCTAAGCAGTTCTGTAACTAAGAAATTTTTTTTCTAGTCTGCCAAAGCATTACTAGAGAAACTACTGGCCTGCAGTTGGAATCTCATCCAGAGGCATCATCCAAAATGGATAGCTATGTAACTGCATACTGTAATGGTACATCTTCTGTTGTATTTATCTTTCCCTTTTTTTCCTGTATTATACCATCTGATCTGCAATGTAGCCTTAATATAGTTATAAGGCTTTCAGGTCAAACCTAGTTCATAGCTATCCAGCTGAGAGCATAATCAAACTTGCTTAAGTCTGACTTTACCCCATAAATGTATTCATAGGGGATATTTTAATAAAAAATAAGTTCTGACAAATGTTAACTGTTGCTACCATGTCTGTAGGACAGTTTTGGTGCTTTTTATATATTCCAATTTGAAGTGATGCTGCAGATCATTACAGGATGCAAAAATACCTTTGCAGAACTAAGAGTCCAATAAAACCCAAAGGCAAAGGTGTGTGACAAAACCACTTCAAAACAGCAGCAGAAGCCATCCTTAACTAACTTCCATTAAGAGTTCAGCATCTCCTGCTTACTTCTGTGTTTGGAAATCTTTCTCTTGTAACAAAATATGGCACTGGATAAAGGATACAAAAAGGAAGGACAGTGTTTTGCATTTCTTCTAAGAAGTCTCCAAGTGAAAATACATTTCCAAGGGGGATTTCATGGTCTGGTTCCTGGCTGGGTGTGGACACAGACAGCTGGTGGTTAGGGGGCTCATAAATGTGTAGCACACTCCAGAAGACGGTCAGGCTATAGTGGATCTGAGATGGTGGCGGGGCAGGAAGCTGGCTGTCCCAGCTCATCGTGGTCTTTGTGCTGCTCCCACTTAATTCTTGCTTGGTTCTTAGTTCTTGTTCCTCCAGAGAGAGAAATCAACACCTTCTTTACAGTGCAAGAGAACTATACAGCCTCTGCATTTTAGACAAAAGCTAATGTCACAATTTCCCTAGTAATTTCTGGACACTTTATTTCCCACTGGCAGGCTAAACAATGGCTAAGAAATAATTCAAAATCCATTTAAGTAGGAACAATGCAGTCTCTTGACACACAGAGAGACTGAGTGTGGTATGTTGTTGTTGAATTGAGCAATTGATATGAAAATAAATCCTAGAAAAGCACATTATATATGTATTCAATATTCTATTAAAATCCTCTTCTACATTCATTGTGATTTTTAGATCCTGATGTAATTCTGAAGTCATAAACACACGTTCTTAACAGGGTAACTGTATTCCAGAAAGCTTTTCATCTGCAGACAAAGAAATACATGAGAAACACTTGAGAAGGTAGAAAGGCTGCATACTTTTTTCTCTGTGCATGTTGAAGTGAGATAAATAGATTGTGAGTTCACTTTTGATTACAGATTAATCAGTGGTTTTAGGAGGCTGCTGACAGTCTTGAATCTTTAAGGTTTTGCAGGGGTTTGTTTTGTTTTTTAAAGGCAAGCACAAAATCAAACATCACCTTGGCAACTTCTACAGTATCATTAATCTATATCAAAGACCTTCTACTCTTGAAGCAAATAATTTATGTTTGGGTAGCACTTTGGAGAACTGAAGTTTTTACCATTGCCATGGTTTAACATCTAAACATGACTTGAAATGCAAAGATCATTTGATACATATTTCTTCTCAGAATTTCTCTTGGGACAAACTTGGTCCTACGCTTTTCTTCATAAGGAGAAAATCAAAGCTTATCTCACATGGTGCAAGAAGGAACATATGTTGATATGTAGCACAGCTTAGTTAAAAAGGCTGATTGAAATTTGTTTTCTTAGTAAACACTCAAAAACTTTCCTGGTAATCATAAAGACTTTGCTGCTGAAGTTGGGTTTCTTCAAACGTTTCACTTGGATGCTTAAACTGATAGAAAGTAAAGGATGGAAAATAATGGTGGAGTTTTATGTTTATTGATCCGTCAGGTTAGAAACAGGGAGGATTTTGATCCTATATGGCTCTTTCACTGATTCTAATTGAATAGGCCCCACCTTATGGTAGTCTTGAAAGGAGTTGGGTCTGCAGAAAGAGAAGAATATAGAAATGCATAATGCATAACTGTGGTTTTAAGCGCATGCATGGTGCAAACAGTGAGCAGGAAGGACCTGTGTTAAGGCAGTGTCACAGTAAAGCACAAAGTTAATACAGATATAAGTAGAAACCTAGAACAATAAAACAAATCCCCCACCCTCATTAGAGAAATTGATGCTTGTTTTTGAACTACCACTTACATTTTTAATATAATGTAGGATCCAGTAGAATTTTTTCCCTTCCTCTCTCCATGTTTTTTCTCATTTCTTTCCTTCAGTATGTTCCTAACCATTCTCTCTTTCAGGGGATTTCATGCATACAAAGGAGCAATCCCTTGAATAAGAGCTGAGTGCACACCTCCCACCAATCTGACACCTTTGTGATTTTTCTATGTGTAAAAGCTACTTTGTGACTACAGGGTTATATTTTAACGCTGGCATTGCTGTCAAAACTGCTCCATCAGTGTAAAACTGCTGAATCTGATTTTCAATTCTTGGCATCAGTATGGCAAGATTTATTAAAATAACTCAGTAAATGTCTAAATTTGCATTTACAATTGTAGCTCTTTTATTAAATTTTGAATTGTTCAAAAAATTTCACATTACATGGATTTTTTTTGTAAGATAACACTACACATTGGGCTGCTTAGTCAAGATATATTTTAAAAGGTTCCTCCGAGAAAGAGTTCTTCTAATTTTTTCTGAAGTAATAAATAATTTTCAAAGTTAGGAGGGTGATAAAAGGAGCACAGAAAACTGGTGGCATGTACAGCTGAATTCACTTAATTTTCCGTCATGTACTTAGAACTACTAGAAATTTCCTTCTTTATATGCTTCACACGTGAACCTTTGTCCTTACTGAATTGTTCCATATGCTAACATGAGTGAAGTTATGATTATAATGAAACACATATGGTGTGTGTCAGGAACAGAAGGGAGCTGACAAAAGGTAAACTCAGACTTGACACAGGCTTGTAAATAGAACAGATCAGTTTTAAATTGTTTCTGGGTATGTTACCATGCAGTTCTCACTCAGATAAAACCACACATAACTCAGAGGGACTTAAACTTCACTAAAGATGAAAACAAAGGGCAGTAAGAAATAAAGTAGCATATATGTCATTCAGTCACAAAAAACTTCTACAGAGCAATCAAGAAGAACATTGCTTGAGAAACCATTCCCATAACGCCTTTTTAGAAGGTAATTTTTTTCTATGCAATTTTACGCTTTTTTTACCATCTCTGCAAATTTTTGACTGAAAGAATCTATTTCAAATGTCTTTCATGAAGAAATGTTGGCAGTATCTTCTGCTTTATTTTAAAACTTATGTCTTTATCTTTTTTTTTTTTTTTTGGTAACCTATAAGTGTCATTTAGAGGATGGTTTCACATTACATCCCTCAACACTCTGAGCCACCTCTGGTGCTTCTCTCAATTTCTAATGAACTGAGCCATGGAGTTAAACAAGCCAAAAATCAATTTTACAAGAAAGAAATGAAAAGTGCACTTTGCACCTATTGTCTGCCTCATGTCATTCTAGGGCCAGCTCTGATGAAATGGAAATGGCAGAAATACTAGGCCAAAAATGGACCTTTTCAATGGCAACTGGCTGTTGGATCATTTTAGCTTTAACTGCAAAATGTCAAGGCTGGGGTTATAGTCTTTGTTGGTTGTCTTCATAAAACTCATGGTGAAAAGGATATCTCAACATTTGAATGAAAGTAAAGTAAAAGGTTGTGGCCTGGGGTGAGGAAAACAAATAGCACAGTCTATGGCAAGTTTCAAAATATAAAGAGGTATTTTTAAATGCTCAATGAATAGTAGATGTTAGTATGAGTATCAGTAACAGAGCTAACATTATATTCATGCATCTATATGTTCATTAGTAAGAACATAGGAAAATTAGTAATTGAGCCTTCATTACAAATTGTTCGAAGAAATGTTATCCTTTAAAGAGGTATGTTGAGTTCTTTCACCTTTTGGATAACAAAGTTATCATTAACTGCATTGTATTGGTCTGAAAGCATCATAATTTGTCTAAACACTGAATGATAGAAAAACAATTACAGATTCACTTAGATAGTTATCAGCTCAAAAATTGTCTACATTTCATCCTTTTATTTTTAACCTGAGCTTTTTATATTAATGAAATAAGAATAGAAATTACTTCCCGAATACTGACAATCAGTTACTTTCTCCTTTGTGTTTTTCTAGTGAGCCAAAATATATCTAGCCATAAATTGCTCCAGAAAACACAATATAGAGCACTCTGATAAAGGAAGCTGCAGAAAAGCAATACTTATTCTAATAAACTGTTTAGATTATATTCTTGATTCAAACACATAAGTGTTTTCCACAATAAATGAGGCTTGGATGATATCACTTAGTTGTTACAGATATATTGCATCTATATTCAGGTGTATTTTCCTTTTTAATGTTCAGTTTTTTATCTACTTCCTATGATCTTCCCCCTTAGTAGAGTAAAAAATACATACAAAATAAAACGTATGTTTTGACCTGTAATATGGGAGTCAAATAAGATTACACATTCCTGTTTTTTTTTTTTTAGTGCTTTCCTCTCATTCTAATGAATATTAACCTTAGATCACCTTTGTATTCAGGGGTTATAGCATGGCCAAGCTTACAAACTGAGTTTGATGATTTCATTTGTATTTATCTACCAGTTCCAGATAGTTGAATCTCATTTTCATCTGTCTAAACATGAAGAAGTAATTCAATATTTCCAACAAGTTCTGTCTAAAGTGCACTGTTTTGGGGGAAGGGTCCTCAAAAATTAGCTCAATAGGACACATCAGTGTGTATAATTACATCCTCCGAGATAGCCCTAACTGCAGCAGCATTCCTTGCTATCAATAGAAATGGAGCCTTCTGTAAAAACATGATATTACCAAGAGCACTCAGTAACCTGCGTAGAAACCAGCTCTTCTCATCCCTTAAGAGCAGTGCATCCCTTAAATCACCTAGGTCTCCTGACTGGAAAAATTTCCCCTACTTGACCCACACACAGAGATTGCTGCAGGACTCTATTATTTGATTAGAATCAGTGGCTTCACACCTTAGAAGTCCTGTAAAGTACTCAGTCCCTGATGAAGTAGTAGAGAAAATTACACTTTTGAGGATCTTAGCTGTAGGAGGTACTCATCAGTTTCCCAAAATATCAGAATTGGTATATATCCAACTGTAAGAAAAGAGAGGCATTTTAGGAAGATTTTGAAATCCTTTCCTAATTATGTTACAGTTAGCCCGGGTTTCAGCCCATTGCTGTATAGGATCTACGTGAAATTCTGACTTTTACCTTCAGTAGTTGTCTTTTTGCCTGGTAGATTTTCTAACTCAGCAATTGTTCTACCATTTTGGAATAGTGTCTTCTTTCATTCAGCAGCATAAGATTCATATCTATTCAGAATTATCTGAACTGTACATTTTCCTTCTTTTAACAGTGTGTGTATCAGAAGCAAAAGGAGTTCTTTGTGTACTTACAAATTAGTTTTATTTTAATGAAGCATAAACAGTCCTTATTTAAGAATATCCAGATAACTCAATGCCATATTGTGGTTTCTACTAATTGTAAGAGTCTGAAAATGAAAAATTTAAAAGGGGGAATATACTGCATGCAATATTTTTATTAAAAAAAATAGGAATACTGATGTGCACAATATATGAGTGTTTGTGCCCACATGAGAAGAGACACTCATCTGTGAATTACTCTTACATCATGCATTGTATGACTCAGTTTCAGAGCTGTTCTGTTTCAACTGTGCCCATAGTAAAATAGGTCTAGTGTCTTTTCTTTGAATGTATATGGAAAGAGATGGGCATATCATAAGGACTGGGAATCCCACATGTCAATGATAACTCCTCTATGATCATTAAAATGCAGGTCGTAATATCTTAATTCTATGTCTTTGTCTTTCCCCCTGGAATCTTGGGGAAATCCGAGATCTTCCCCAATGCCCTGGTGACTGTCCCAGGTTGTGGTTTTATAGTACTGAGAAAGATAGAAAAATTTCCTACCAGTGCCAGTTACAAATATAGAGGATGTTAATAAAATTGAGAATCAATAGCATGTCAAGAACCAGGGAATATACTTGCTAAACATGTGGCACCTTCTATTTTGGAACTATCTTTCTGACCTTTCATCAAAAGGTACCAAAGATTCTTGATTATGAATATTTCTTGGTTTATGCTGTTTGGGTTTTTTTGGGCTTTTGGGGGTTTTGTTTGTTTGTTTGTTTTTAATATACATCTATAAATACACCTATCTCTCTGTGTTTGGATGTGTGTATTATTTAAGCATTTCACTACTGTATTATTTAAAGATCACTAAGGAACATATTTTTCACTCTGAGAGACAGAGTAAAATACCCTTGAGGGACTGTCAGTTTGCTACTGATATACAAATAAACTGGAAAACTGAATCCTCCACAGAGAAAGCAGTTACAAATGTGTGAGGTGGTACTTGGGATATATTCTTTATTACATAAAATGCAGCATAAGGAAAACTGATTTCTAAAACATCCGACTGCCTACAGTTTTGTTTTATAGCCAGCAAATCTTGCATAATAGTGGTATACTGACATTCCTGTGTCAGTGTAACTCGTTCCATTTTGTTTGTAGGACTTAGAAGCTAAAAGGACAGTAACAGAGCTGCTTCATCATGACTGATGACTTTACCTTTTAGGAACTGAGCCAAGATTGATGAAAATGTCAGTATCCAGAACTGTGTTTCAACATATTTGTAAGCATGATACCAAGTAGAGACTTAGTATTCCTCACCATGACCTTAAGTTGTACTTTGCACTCTGACAATATCAGCTGTTACTGTTTCTTTTTCGCTCCTGTATGTGTGATTTGTTCTAAGGAACGTGCAAGGAAAAACACATTACTGAAGAATGACAGGAAGGATGATAATGTTTCTGCTAAGACTGACTCAAATGACCTCTCTCTCTAGCCTGTATCAGGTAAACACATACTCTGAGGTGAAGCAAGAAGCTTTTCCTTCAGCTAAGAATCTCTAAGACAGGCAGTAGCTAAAATGTCGCTGCTACAGTTTACCTTGGCTGTGAACATGCTGTAGGACAGCTGAAAGTTCTCAAGTTAACTTTACCAATTTTCTGTATGCAAAACGGAGAAAGCCCTAAGTAAAGAACTGTAGAGTGTCATCCACGTTTCTGATTTGACCTAAAATGTAGTAACCCAGTTTTCCACCATGTTCAATATCCATCTGTCCCATTTACAACTGCTAGTCTCACATGCCTGAAAGCTCTGAAAATCTATTTGCATTAAAGGTCTGGAAGAAGTAGAAAAGAAATTGCTTGATTTTCATATCAGATTTCACAAAGTCTTGCTCAATACTCCAAACATATGGTTGCACCTCAAGCAGTGATACTTGAGCAAGTCTACAACAAACTGATCTAGATTTTAATAACAATTAAGCCTGACTCTTGTAAGGTTGTTTAATCAGCTGGTATGGTAACTTATCTTTCTCCTCTGTCCTTCCTTGTAAAAGTGTTTAATGTATGAGAGTAACATTTAGTGATGGAAGTATGGATGAATATAAACAATTCTATGGGGCCAGATGGGATCCATCTGGGGGTACTGAGGGAGCTGGTGGAAACGCTCACAGAGCCACTTTCCATCATTTACCATCAATCCTGGCAAACCGAGGGGGTTCCTGCTGACTGAGGTCTAGGAAATGCAACACCCATCCACAAGAAGGGTCAGAAGATTATCCGGAGAACTACAGGCCTGTCAGTCTGGCCTTGGAGCCTGGGAATAGTTGGAACAGATCATCCTGAGTTACATTATGCAGGACATGAAGACATTGAGGTGATCCGGCCCAGCCAGCAGCAGGTTCATGAGGAGCGGCTCCTGCTTAACAAACGTGATATTCTTCTATGACAAAGTGACCCACTTGGTGGATGAGGGAAAGGCTGTGGATGTTGTTTACCTGGATTTTAGCAAGACCTTTGATGCAGTCTCCCACAGTATCCTCTTGGAGAAAATGGCTGCCATGGCTTGGACGGAGTACCCTCTACTGGGTTAAAAACTGACTGGAGGGCCAGGTCCAGAGAGTGGTGGTGAATGGAGTTAAATCCAGTTGGTGGCCAGTCATGAATAGTGTTCCCAAGGGCTCGGTATTGGGGCTGGTTCTCTTCAACAGTTTTATCAATGATCTGGACAAGGGGATCGAGTGCACCCTCAGTAAGTTTGCAGATGACACTTAACTAGGTGGGAATGTCGATGTGCTCAAGGGTCGAAAGGCTTTGCAGAGGGATCTGGACAGGCTGGATTGATTGGCCAAGGACAGTGGGATGAGATTCATTAAGGCCAAGTGCCAGGTCCTGAACTTAGGTCACAAGAATCCCATGCAGCACTACAGATTTGGGGAAGAGTGGCTGGAGAGCTGCCTTGCAGAAAAGAACCTGGGGGCATTGGTCAACAGGTGGTTGAACGTGAGCCAGCAGTGTGCCCAGGTGGCCAAGAAGGCTACCAGCATCCTGGCCTGTATCAGGAACAGTGTGGCAAGTAGGACTTCAGAGGTGATCATCAGAGTTTTATCGGAGTTAGGTTGATGGTTGGACTAGATGATCTCAAAGGTCCCTTCCAACCTAGACAGTTCTATGATTCTAAGTTCAGGGAGATCCTTTTCTTCAGCAGAGTGCTAAATAAAAATGATCTCTGGCACTCCTGAATTGTGGTCTTTTTAGGAAAGCTCTTGAGCCTCAGATAATTTTGTCTGGAATCATATCACAGTGAAATATTCTTGTTCTTAAACTCTGCACAAAGCACCCACATGATGCTTTGCGTGGAAAGCACATGCCAGACTAAGTGGGTGTTGGCTTGGTTTGACATGAATCCCAGTCTCATGACTGCAGGGTGACCTAAAAAAAGGCTGGTATACCTGGTCCCAGCATGGGATTTTGGATCGTTCCCCTGCTAGGCACTGAGAGAGCTAACGAGGTTCATAATGGGAAATCAACAATGCAAAATTGTATTAGCACATCTGCTGTATTGAAAGGAGAACTACAGCACTGACGTGGCTAAGGTGCAGCAGCTGGCTAAATGTAGTTAAACTGCGATTGCTGAGCTCACCGTGGCTCACAGGGGTGGTCTCATTTCATCCCTGTCCTTCAGTCACCCTCCTCCTCCTTGTGCCATCTCTGGCACGCATCTCCTTTTCGCCAAGAGGCGTTTAGATTTGTTTGCCTAGAAGTAAACTATTACCTTTTTTCTTTCAGCTTAGCCACTTTAGTACGATATTAGACATACACCACATCTGACGCAGGGAAAGCAGTGAGAGCATTTGGTCAGGAATGGGGTAAGAGAAGGATGGAAGAGGTGAATAAGGTGAAGTGGGGCCTGTTGTTCCTGCTATGAAAAGACATGAGGTCAGCTCATCTGTAGTGTCTCAGTGCTCCCTGAGAGAGTGTATCTGCATCCTGCTGCACTGCTTCACTGCTGATGTAACTGTACTGGAGGAAGTACATGAAGGTAATGTAGCACTGAAATAACAGTACTGTATCTTACTTGATTTGGGGAATAAATAGTTAAATGATGTTAGTATGTTGCTGGGGGCCTGGAACTGAAGCTTTGCCAAGATAAGAAAACAGCCTTGAGCTGTGAGAACAATGTATAAGATAAAGGGGCAGCCTTGATCTGTAAGAGCAGCCTACACGCAAAGGAGGAACTCAGTTGTCTTTGTGAAGCAACCATCTGGTCAGAACCAGCTCTGTGGTTTGGAGTCCAGCCAACTCGGCACTTTGTAGCAAAGGGGAAGAAGACTATGAGCCTTCCTCCAGAAAGCCCTGGCCCATGACGACCGGATGGCAGTACGCATGCGCCAAGAGGAGGAGACTTATGATAATGAGTTCCTGGAAAGAATTACAATAGTTACACCCATGCCCAGAATTAATTGTAATAACCCAGCCTATACTAATGAAGATGCATGCTTTTGTATCATAAATTAACACACGTTTTGTGATATGGTGTGCAAGCTCAGAGGAGCACCTGATGCTGTAATAAACATACCTGCTTTATAGCTCTCCAAGAATTGTAGAGTTCATTTCCACATGTCATACACGGCAGAGATACTGTGAAACAGACTGGCTTTATTTTCACCTCGTCTACTGTGGTTGAAATCTCAAATAGATGGAGCCTGTGTTTAGCCACCTGTAAAACACAGTCATTTCTTTTACACTGCAAGCTATTAAGATTGAGTTTGTTTCTTACTAAAGAATCCTCCAGAAAAAAAAAATAAATCACGATTTGGGAAATCAATCCATTACTGTACTTGTATTGTTAATGTTAACTTGACAGTACATTTCCAGAATTCAGTTGAATCTTACCATTAGTCTCTGATAGTAACGTATATGCTGTTTTGAATAGTGGCTCTGTAGATCTGGTGGCCTTGTTCTGCTTCAGCCTTGCAAGTGCCCACAAATATATTTTAGCAAAGGGCTCTAGATTTTGGGATCTCCTAGATTCCTCTGACAGTTGGGACGATGTGACTTTTCCAGATGTGCACATCCTCTCTCCTAGGGCTGATGCTACTCCAGTTCTTTCACTGTGCCTCTTTCTAACTGTCTTGCTGCATTTTCACCTTCTAATTATAATGAGAAATTAAATTTTCTGTTTTCTGGAAGGCAGATCTGTGTAAGGCAATGTACTTTTTTTGCTAGTATTGGTAATGGTCTTTGTTCTGCAAGCAATACTGAAAAAGAGCAAGCAAAACACGTTCAGCAATTATGTGAAAAGTATCTTTTTACTTTTTACAAGTTTTTGCTCTAATTATATTTTTCTTATCAAGGCCAAACTTCACCACAGCAAAACATCTATTGACTGCAGTAAGTGCTGTGGAGTTTGTTTTTAATTTTATTGTTTAGTTTAGCATCCTATTTTATTTTGGTTTTTAGTTTGCAACCTCAGCAATTGATTTTAAGTTCTTAAATTTTTAGTTTAAGTTTTATTAAGTTTTAGACTTAATTCTCCTCTCAATGCTGAAAGACAGGAATTTTAGGCGGGCTGTTTCTCACAGTAGAGCAGCTGAGAAGAGAATCAAAGTGAAATAATTCAGTAAAATTCAGTGCTATCTGTGGCAAATCTGGGGGGTTTGGTAAGAAATATTCTTCTGAAGTGTCTGTCATATCTATGCCTTCAGCAGAAAGCTTGAGCTAGAAAATTTTCAGGTTGTATAAGATAGTTGCATAGTTTCTGAAATGCCAAACTCTACAGTGTCTTACCCTCTTGTTAAACTTTCAGGGAAGTTTTGACAAGTGATTAAACTGATGCAGACTTCAGAACACTAGAAGCCTGGGACATAAAATGACTAAAACTGAAGGTTTGAAAAGAATGATAAATTTCAATGCTTTTTCACTTCCTAGCTTAAAGGTAGACATGTTATAAAAGGCTTAAATCCAAGCAGCTTCTCTCAATGATGTTTGGAGTTGTTTGGATAAAAATGGATGAGTTACAAATCTTTATCTGGAATATCAAAATAAACCCCAAAGTTTTTCTTTCTGAAAGTGTTCTGGTTTAATATTAACTTTTTTTTTTTTTATGGGATTCTGCCTGTCTTGGACTTCTGCTATCCTCATTAATAACATATCAGGATCAGCGCACCTCTTTGCACAGATTTCTGAGACACTGCATCATCTTGCAGATGCAGAAATAATGTAAAAACAAATAAGAGACTTTCTGTATTTCTTCCAAAATGAACTGGAAAATAACAGAACTATCAAGAGGTATTTTGTTCCACTATGCTTTTCTGTTCTGATCCTAGACCAAAGTTGAAATTAATTTCTGACCCTGTAAACATTTGTTTCAAATAACAGAATTTGTTCATATATAGCCATTGTATAGGACCTGGTAGGAAGAGTGACCTCTCTATTCTCAGTGGTTTCTTCCTTTCCTTCTACCTTCTCCCACCTTCTAGCTAAAGTGATGAGGTACGTATTGGAGGAGAGAACGAAAACCTGGGCAGAAAACTGGCTGGATTGCCAGGCTCAGAGGTACAAAGTCCTACTAAGTGGCTCATTAGGCAAGGAAGTACTACTCATTGCTGATGACTCAGATGATAGGATGGACTGTCTTCTTAGCAAGCCTGTGGTTCCTATCAAATTTGAGGAAGCACTCAGTATGCTAAAACGCAGAGAGACCATGACAGGCAAGCTAACAACACTGTCAGAGGGCTGGAGCACAGGATGTATGAGGAGAGCCTGAGAGAGCTGGTCAGCCTGTGGATGAGAAGACTTGAGGGAGGTCATATTTCTCTCTCCACCTAACTAATATGGGGAGCGTGTGGAGATGACAAAGCTGGAGAGTGGTGCACAGGGGTAGAATAAGCAAGAGTGGTGATTTGGGAAATTACAACTTGATGTAAGAAATTTTTTTTAATAATTTTTTTATTTTACCTGAGGGGTCATCAACAGTGGAACAGGCTTCTTAATGAAGTTACGGGCTTTCTATCCATGGAGATATTAAAAATGCTATTGGACACAGTGCTAAGCAACCTTCTTTATGATTCTGAATAGAGCAGGGGATCAGGCTGCAGATTTTCCTGATTCTGAGGCACATGGATGCTTTTGGGTACTGCTCTTTGTTTGCAAATCCGTTGGCTGTAGATAGTTGCGGAGAAATTTTAAATCCACTTCTAATAATGATGATGATATCACAGCAGAGACCTGTAATCTGTTTGTATCAGCATCTGTGTAGGAATGCCGAATATTTTCTTTTGATTGAAGGCTATACCACTGGCTAAGTTCAATACCTCTGGACTAGAATAATACAAGATGAAGTTCTTCCTTCAAAAGTGAAAGTTGTTAGAGGATACACAGCTCATTTGGTGTACCTTGCACCTGAAATCAGCATTCCACAATCTGCAGTACCTGTTGGCCAAAGTTTCTCAGTGGAGCCCATGGTCCACAAGGCTTCAAAAGGCTTGGATTTCACACCTTCTGGAAGTATGGCTCCTCTTGTGTCCCATATGGTCATATTACTGTCAAGACTGGAACATCTGAGCTGGATTTTACTTAGTAGAAAGGAGACATGATTAATCAACAACAGAAAAGGCAGGCATCTATGTTTTGGGGATTATGTCTGCATAAATGTAAAAAATAGCTCTGTGAGAAAAAAAAAATACCATTTCACTAGAGGAGAGACATGGGCATGCTGTTTGGTTGGTGGTCATTCATGCGGATTGTGACAGAGCAAGTAGCCATGTGCTTTAACTTGTTCTATAAATTAGAAAGTTTTTGTAACAACAGTAACTGATAACTGCAGAAGAAGGAAACTTCATAACCATCTCAGAACTTTAATATCAATGAAAAATAATCATCATTCTTTTTGCTTTTCTCTGGTTTTCATGTGAAGGATATAATAGCACTATATTTCACAGCAGGATAGCTGGAAATAGCTTTACTGCCAAGAGAACATTCGTGAGCAATGAAGCCAAAAGATTTTGCCACCACACTCTGTAGCTGTTTATTAGGATTAAATGCTCAGTCACTTGCTTGAAGGTGATTATGAGATGAAGTGGGGTAGGCTACGATGCATG
>VZTM01042556.1:231-19528 GCA_013400555.1 Jacana jacana
AATTCATTTTCTGTCTTTTACTTGTTGAAATTTAACAATGCACCCCCACTCCACCCCTAAAAAGGAAAAGAAAAAGTGCAGTGATTCTTTGAGAGTGATTTGTTTATTTTATAGTTTCTCTAAAAGTGCACAAGTGAGAGTCCTACAGGTGTCTGGATTACCTTGTTCTTTTCAATGTCAGTGATGTAGATCAAAGGCCGGATCTTAGCCCCGCCGGCTGTGTGCAACAGATGCTGTTACAATGTTAAAGTAATAATTTATCACTGCTGTGTGTTCTCTGCATTACAAACATCGTAATTTCACTTCTGAACTGCATTAATTGATTGTTTGCATTCTTTGCATACTTCTTGGCCGTTTCATCGCATCATTGTCTCCTGTGAAGAGCAGATGAGTAGCTAATTTTTTGGTGATTCTGCTTAGGACATTCGTACAGCCAACCAGTCGTGCTCATCTCTGGTGCTCTCCACTACTTGGGCTATTTTATTTCTGTGAGATCTAAACCAATACACTTTTAATAAAACAAACTGACCCCACAAAAATGCCTTCAACACCTATTGTGAAATCCATGTTTGAGCTCTCTAAAGGAAGTGAAATATTTTGCATGTCTTTTGTTTTCACATTTTATGTTCCTGTTACAATCCTGGCAAAATAATTTTTTTTTTCCCTCTAGGATTATATGGGTTTTGCTCAAAACATGTTTCCATTTAAATTTGTAAGTTAGGGGTTTTTTTTTGGTTGGCTCAGTAATGAAAATACTTATTCTCTTTCTTTAAGAAGAAAATTTGAGAGGATGTTTGCATGTAAGGAAAACTTGTGAGATTTGATGCTGATGTTGAGTTTTAAGGTAGCAGGTATATTATTCTGGAAAAAACTGCCAGATTTGACTTTGTTATTTAGGGAAATTATTTTATTCCTTGATCTCCATTCAAGTTTTGTTTCATTGCAATGGGAAATTTTATGAATTTTGTGCAATACAGTTCTATTAATTGTGTTTACATAGTGGTTAGTTAGAAAAACTGCGGCATTTACAAGGGTAGACAAGTGTGACTTTCATCCTTTATTCCGCACTCATTGAATTGCAAGAGCTTCATGTCAGGGTGATGTTATTGCCAACAGTCATTGGATGAGAAGACAAAATGGAAATTTGCAGAGTGGTAAATCTGGCAGTTAGTTTATTTATCTGTAAACAAAATGAAATTCAGCCAAACACAGTATTACCTTGCAGTGGCCTGCCTTCCTCTTTGTACTGCATGCATGCTAATCCTTCTATCCTGACATTTAGTTATTCTAGTTATTACGGATATATAAGTGAATGAGTGATACCTAGACATGGTTCTGTAGCTCAAAAAAGATTTTAAGCAGTTGTGTAACTCCAGAAAAGGAGGCAAAGTAAGATGCTTGGGTATGCTAAGATACGTGCAGTAAACATGTGCTGGTCCTATGAAAGGACATCCAGAAAGAATTCTAATATATTGTGAGGTCTGAGGGTAGCTTAACTGTTGTGAAACAGGGCATAAGCATACAACAGAGATCCTGTTAGATCTTTCTGTGGATGCTCTTAAATTAATTATTTTTCAGAGGCTGAGCACACAAGGAGTTAATGGTCACAGTTACATTTCATTTAACAGAAAAGTTAAAATGCTGGAGTATGTTCAAATGAGTGTAAGAAATGACAGTAACTGAAGGGTTAAAGATAATTTAGAGCTTTGGAAATACTTTTATGAAGAGTGAATGGTGTGTGTGTGTGAAAAACTGGGAACAAATACTGCAGGCTATACAGGACCTGGTAGATTACTTTTTTGTTGCCTTTTTTTCAGCTTTCAAACTCTTACATTACAATTAAGAGGCAAAGGTGAAGGAAACATAACCTTACATCATGGACCAGAGACCACACAAAAATTCTTAGCAGAGAATTAAACAGTGAGAAGCTAGGGACTGGGGAGGAAGAATTCCGGGCACCGATATAGGCTAGGGGTAGACCTGCTGGAAAACACTTCTGAGGAGAAGGATCTGGGGTCCTGATAGTAAACTATCCATGAGCCAGCAACGTGCCCTTGTCACGAAGTGGGCCAATGGAATCCTGGGCTGCACAGGGAAGAGTGTGGACAGTAGGTTTAGGTAGGTCATTCTCCCCCTCTATTCTGCACTGGTGAGGCCACAACTGGAATACTGTATCCGGTTCTGGGTTCCCCAGTTCAAGAGAGACAGGGAACTACTGGAGAGAGTCCAGTATAAGGCAACAAAGATAACTAAGGGATTGGAGCACCTCCTTTATGAGGAAAGGCTGAGAGACCTGGGGCTCTTTAGCCTGGAGAAGAGACAGCTGAGGGGAGACCTTGTTAATGCGTACAAGTATTTGAAGGGTGAGCTGAAATAGGATGAAGCTGGACTCTTTTCAGTGGTTCCCAGTGACAGGATGAAGGACAATGGGCACAAGCTGGAGCATAAGACGTTCTGTTCAAATATGAGAAAAAACATCTTTACTGTGAGGGTGACAGAGCACAGGCTGCCCAGGGAGGTCATGGAGTCCCCTTCTCTGGAGATTTTCAAGAACTGTCTGGATACAGTCCTGAGCTGTGTGCTGTGGGCAATGCTACTTTAATGGGGGAGTTGGACTAGATGATCTCCTAGGTCATCTGTCCCTCCTAACTTTAACAATTCTGTGATTCTGCGAAGGAAGGCCTTCGGTTTGGGCAGAGGATTAGTGGTGCTGGTTGGGTAACAGTGAGGAAATCCCAGCTTGGTATATTTGCTTTCATGAAAGACTGCTGCCTCACTCCATTGACAGGAAATTTTTAGGACCCAGTGACCTGTGTTGCAATAAGGTAAAATTGATATGAAGCCTAGATTCAGTTTTAAAGTGCAATTACAGGTTGCTTTTGAAATATCTACGGCATTAAGGCTCAGGCCAAATTGTATTTTAGTATACAGATGAGATAAAAACATTGCTAATACACAGGTGCACCTGTGACACTGCTGTTTTAGGCTACATGATATGTCCCTAACATGAAATCCTATTTTTCACATAATATAATAACAATACTGTGGTTGCCAGTGATTGGTATTATAAAATGTGCAGTGAGATAAATGCTGTTATTATGGAAATCCTATTAGCAAGTCCCTATGTACTGTGCATGTAGCACAGATTTATTAACATACCCTTCTGTAGTTACTTTCTTGAAAACAGTTTTACCTCCTGTGAAATACTGTGCAATAATGCCATTAATAAACGTATCTAATTGCAGTATATAACTGTGAAAGCTTGAATGGATTGGAATGGATTGGAAGAGAAGCAGGATTATTGCGGTGGGATGTATTGAACAACATATATTGTACGTCCCTAATTTTTTTTGCTACTGTATGTCAAGAGAGCGAGCATTAAGTATATAGTCAGGCTGCTAATGGAAAACGCAAGCCTTTTTATAAAGAGCTGTCAGTAGATGGCAATGTGACTATTTTATACAGACTTTTTATTCCATGTGAGGCTTAAGACTTGTAATCATCTGCCGTTGCTGCTTAAATTACTATAATTTTTTAAAAAGCTCTAAGAACCCTTTAAAACTATTCTTTAAATAATTGATACTTACAAATGGAAATCTTAGCCCAGAATCTCCAAAAGTGATCAAAGTTGTTTTAATTTTCCAATGGTCAAGTTTGAATAAAAATAATATTGAATAATGTGCCAGTAGTAAACAGGAGATTACTCCATTTATGTCTCGTGTTGCTGTAGGTTCAGTAAACCCATGTTTTATTGATAGCTAGATACTTTGGCCATAACTCATCCGAAAGTGTGGTGCTTATAATGAGCACCAGAAGGAATAACAAAAATGAACATGTTCTTGTGCTGTCAACAATACATCCAGTGTAAGGCTACCAGTGTCTAGTCTTTCCTCGGTTTTTGTAGTGAATTTATCCAGGGAGAAATAAAAATTTGGAACATCAAGTTCGTTGTCTGGCACCAGATTAGACATTACAGTCATACCAAGTATGAACAACTACAGCACAAATGTATATGTTTAGTGTTTTGCTTTTAGTTGCTACTGTTGCTGATATTTCACTGAGAGGAGCGCAGAGAAACATATTAGATGCATGGTGAACAATTTGTATAGCACCCGTTGATTTAAATGACAGCATGTACTTCAAGGACTTGATTTGCCATAGTTTATTTATGTTCTTAAGTATTGGGCCCATACTTTTATTTATAAAAGTACCTCAGAAGGCTGATGTCCGCTTCCTTTTCAAATTTTTTTATAAATCTGTCTGCAAATACCTAAATCACACTAAGAAAACTTTACCTTTGGTCACTGCCTTCAGTAGCACTTGATTTAGGAACAATCTGTCAACATTAAAATGGTCTCATTTATAAATCATACCATGGTGTGAGGCAACATACTGTCTCTGCACAGTATCCACATACCTGCGTAAAGACGCTATTTGTTGAATTTAATCAGTCTGTAATGGGTCTCTAACCTTGTGTGTCTGCGTTCTCAAGCATGTGTGGGAGGCTTGGAAAGATGCAAAACTAGCTGTACTTACTATGCATTTCACATTCAAGTAGGTTGCTATAATAGTGACTCTGGTGAAGGCCCAGGTCCCTTAGGAAGATGCAAGTAAACGTGGTTACCCAACTCTGTCCTTGGGTTTTTGTTGTTGGCTGTTTGCTGGTTGGGGGTTGTGGTTTTTTTTGTTTGTTTAGTTTTATTTTGTTTTGTTTTGTTTTGTTTTTTTTTCCTGTTGGTTTGTCCAAGGCTATATGTAAATGAGGTCTCTATTTTCACTTGAATCATTTGTACTGTCTAAAGGCTATTCACAGTTCACAGTCCATACTTGGGCCTGTGCCTCGTCACCCGCTGCACTGATGGTGGCAAAAAAAACATCGAGGCCTGAAAACGGGCTACTTAGTGAGTGGGGTGAGAGAGATGCTCTAGAGCTCAAGAAAGATGCATTCTCACGTAATTTATAGTAGTAACTCTCTAAATAGGCTGATGCAATATACCGCTGGTTGCAAAGCATCCTTAAAATTCCTTCTGAGTTCCTGGTACCAGGAGTATGACTAATGGCAGAGTGGGTACACCCACCCATCCTAGGGTGCCACTGTGGTGTAGGTGCTTGCCCGGTGAGGAGGATTGATGTGCTTGTCCTGTGGGTGCATGGGAAGATCACAGACCTTACCCTGGCCCGTGTAGCTATGAAAACAGGCAGGCTGCTCTGGGCAGAAGCTTGCGCTGTGGGAGCAACCATCGAGAATGAAGTGCTTTTGACTTTTGAAGCAAGCAGCTCTGGATGGAATTCACAGTGAGAAATTGAACCATCCTTTGATCTCTTAGAGAAAATTAATCCCTTCTTTGTGGGGTGAATGCTGTGAACTGTTGTCTTCAGCCCCTTGCTACTATTAGCTAGGCTTTACTGGTTTGTTTCTGGAGGAGGAGAAACTATTTATATTTGCAGATATTTCTTTGGATTTTTGGTGAATGTACTGTCTTTTCCTAAACACAACAGAAATTAATAATAATGGAGAGCTTTCTTCCTTCAAACTTTTAAACCTGTTTTCCCATTCAGTCCTGCACCCAAGGAAGTCTATTTCTGTTCTCAAGGCCAAGCCTACAACTGTTTTTCTGGCTTCCTGGTGGTTTTCTGCCTACACGTACCAACACATCTACCTCCTGTCAATGCAGGACTCGACATTTTCAATCAATCCCCTGGGCCTTCCCACATGGCTTTCTGTTGTTTCAGCTGTTTTACTCTATTAAAGATCTTAATTCCTCTGAACAAAGGGCTGCTGGCATGTACCTCAGCTTACAAAGCCTGTGATTTCCCATGGATCAGAGGCACACTTGCTGGCAACTATTAACACCTTCCAGCATAACAATGCTCTGCAGCAGCGTGGGGCATGGAAACCCACTGCTCAGATTTAAGAGGCCTTCTGTACTGAAAGCATCTGCCAGGATCCCTCCACAGTTTCCTTGTTCTGGATGGCTGTGCAAGGGATAGGTGCCTTAAAGGACCTTTGAGTAGTTAAAAGGTTATTCATTCAGGACTTCTGTTTCATGCTGCCTGTTAGTTAAATAACATATATAAATAATTGTATTAAACCCTCACTTTGCCCAAATACCTATAATACAGATGGAAAGGTTATTTTTTTCTCTGGCTTTCTACAAATAGTTATAAATGTGTAAAATATTTCTTATATTTATATATAATTTACATGTATGCTGTGTCCTTAAATTTGTGCCTACTGAATATCTGTCTGCCAAAGTCATTTTGAATGAGAAGTTCTGTCCTAAATATGACACACTTCTGATTAGTCTTAAATATGGAATGTTTGGAAAGACTTACAGATTATCAGCCAGAGTTATAGAATATCAGGTATCTACAGCCCAAATATTATTTATTGATTAAATCACAGGAAACATTCCAACACCATACCAGTGTTTTTATACATTTGTATAGAAAGGAAATACAGTTCTTGCTGTGCTTAACAAATTTGAAACAAGAACGTTAAAATATGGTATCTTATTAGTCTCCATTATATTTCTTCACATTCAATAATGCCAACTATTTTATTTTGTTATGGATGTCCCTGTTGTAACATTATAAAAGGGACCCAATGACCCTGCTTCCTCACCAGTCTCCTGAGAGCAATTCTTGAGAGATTCATGAGCAGGATAAAGTTTAGCAGAATTATATGTAATTTGGACTTTCTGAATGGTTGAGCAAGAACTCCTCCTAGATTGTTAAGAGCCGAAGGCTGTGTCTTATGTCATTCCACAGCTAATTTTTCCTAGGTATGTAATAGGATTTTGGATTTAACTTGTGCGCTTAATGTCATGAAGCATTAATTATTATCCATACTTTTGGAAAGGCAGTGTGATAAAAAATTATGCAGTTTTGAAAGAAAACTTTTACTTGAACTTTCCCTGATCTGTTGTTGAAGTTGGGTAGAAGAACTTTTTGTTCTTATTTGCATAGAAATTCCGTCAATAAATCTACCCTGAAAAAATGTATTTTTGTTATCAATCTATGTAGTCTTAGGCTCAGTACATTGCAGTCATAAATGGTTCTGATGAGCTCAAAAAAAATTCAAAAGGTAGGAAACATTGTCTTAATGAGGCCCTTTGCTTTTTGGTTGTGAATTGGTAAGTATTGATCCTCCCTCTTCCCATAAGACAGGCAAATTATTAACTCCCTACTTTAGGTGTGTTCTTTTATCTGTAAGAAAGATGTGTAATACGACAGTAAAAAGGGAAAGAAGTGGCTGGATTTTTTGTTACAAGAATTTTGCCTTTTCTTTGAGATAGTTTAGCTTTCAGAAGCAGGTACAGAATACTATGTTGTGGTTGGTTTTGCCAAGAGTCGTCAGTTAAGGAGAAATGGGCATTACTTTCAGTAGGTTGAAACATCATTCTGACAGGCAGAAAGTAGCTGACAAAGTAAAAAGCTTGACTGTTCTGAAGGAGTTTGATTTAAATCAATAAAATTTTATTTTAATCTTGCAACTCACCTTTGGGAGGTCTTTCAATATTAAACTCAGAAATTAGTAACTGAAGAGGACCAAAACTGAGTATTTTTGCAGCTCTGCCTCCTTTCAGTAATTGTGGTAATTTTCCTGTGTGCGTGACCGTGTTGTGTTTGCAATACTTCCATATGACTTGAGATGTTGCTCTGATGGTTGATTGTTAGACAGATACACCTCTGTTTTTGCTGAGTAGGGCTGGGAAGGTGTTTTTTCCTCCATGAACACCAGGCTGGGTGGAAAAGTGAGGTTGCCATCACATGTTAGTGTAACCTCACTAAGGGCTTCAGTGCACCTGGGTTGTACAGTTAGACTGGGGAAGACCTCTTCATTTTTGTAATGTAGAGGTAGGCAAAGTCACTTGCATTCATAAATAGTTGCAGGACACATCCCAGGCTTGGTTCACTCTGAACCAACAGAAAAACACAGACATCATCTCAATTGAAGGAGTGAGTTCTATATGGGGCCAAGATTACTATAAAGGCTGATTCCACCTCAGACATTAAAAATCACCTTATAATGAGACAGCTCTGAGCTTTTGAACATCATTATGCAGACAAAATAAATTCTGTGCTTTGTGTGTTTGTTATGTTGAAGTTTTAAAAACGGGATGCATTCGTCACATTTAATTCAATACTCTCATTAATTCCTCATACTGAATGCTTTAATGCCAATCATGCAGAAAATATTTAAATATGACAAGTTCTTTTTAAGTATCATGAAATTGTATTACAATAAAAAGCAAAATGCTTGGTTAAGAAATTCAAACAACATAAGCCAATTCATAGTTATATAAACAAATACTGCAAAAATTGCATGCAGAAAAATGTGAGAATAACAAAAAGTCTTTCATTAGGAAATCACTTTTTTCTACTCTCATGTTTCACCTGGGAGATTAAAGATGCTTCTTTTCCAGAAAATGTCTGATTTTTATTTTGTCACAGGGAGGAATCAAATGATTCCCATTAATTTCAATATACATTTTAGTTATGTGAAGTGGAGGGGGTTTTGTTTCCTTTAAACTGAAGATTTCTGTATTATCCACTGTTTGAAGTTAGGGAGTGAGAGAGATGCTAATAGAAGGGGGGAATATACAGCAAACCATATGCAAATATTAATGCATTTTCTTTGATCTTATATGAAAAATATTGTAGACTTCTGAGGGCTAGAAATGTCACAGAAAAAATCAGCACCCTTTCTAATGGTGAACACTGCTTTCATCACTTCCTTGATTTACCAGTACTCTGACTTAAGGTCTCCCAGTTCTGAGACTTGATTTCATAATTTACGTATTTAGTCCAACAGGCGTTAGATCTTGCCACTTCTTCAGTTCCTTTTTAGTCTTCAGATCTATCACTTAATGGGGGGAGAAGAGAGAGACAACATCTAAAGATGTGCTTAAAAGAGGAGTGGGAAAGCTTCACTTTTTATTATCAACTTGCCTCCTGTCAAGAGCTATTTCTGTAAATCAGACCAAAGAGTAAATAGATCATATAGACCTCTTGTTACTTTTGTAGTCTTGGAGGAGCCTGGAATATTTTCCATAGCGTTATGATTTCAAAGGATGCAGCTTGCATATTCTCTTAAATGGCAATTCTCAAACTGCAATCTGGGGATTGCTGGCTCATTCAGCTGGGATCCACTTGATATTGTCCTGCTGCAGCCTTCATCTTTTTCATAGCATTGCATGTAGCTGGAAGTTGTGTCCCCATACAACTCTCACAGTAACATTTGTAGATGCATACAGATGTTTTGTGGCAAGAAGTAGGAATGGAAGGTTAGTGTATAAAAACATTACTTCTCTTGAAGTGTTACTGTTTCTCAAAGGATCTCATCCACCATTTCTAATGTCTTGGCTGGAATTTGCCAATTCATCAAAAGTGTAACATGAAGGAAAAGGGCTCAATTTCAACAAAAATCTGCTTGGATGGCATGATTTCAAGTTATATTTTTCTTTTAAAATATGTCTGATTTCCTGATGATTTTTCCTTCAGACTTCTTATTAATCCACTGAGTAGGCAGAAATTGGTAAACTGGATTCTTGGGCAGTGGCTTCTCCTCGTGGGATGAGGACAAGCCCTCCAATGTAAGGCCTTTTTCCAATTCCTTCTTGTGAGAACTTTGAAAAGCTTCCACCTTTTTCTCAGAATCAGATCTGCCTCCCCACCCACCCAGTTCAAACCACAAAAAAACCCCAAACCTTCTTCCCCCAAAACACCAAACTTCTCTATCATATCAAATCAGCTTTCCATGTACGTTGTCACTGATAAATTGAACAGGAAAGCGTTTGTGAGTGTGAGAGTGTACGTGTGCATGTACAGACAAAATGTAAGTGACTTGGTCAGACGTCAGAGATACAGAAACCTTAGGTTTAATCTCTGCTTATGCTTAATTCAAGATTAAAATGGTGTAGGAACTGCTTTGTCAATTTTGACCAGAAATTTCACCTTGGATATTTTATCAGTGACATTTTTGTGTAACAAAAGCAATAAATTTCTGTAAACGGCAGCACTTTTGCTGTTTTCCAGATAAATCTCATATTAGAGAAATTCTCAGTGCTCTCAAATGTTACAGTGAAAAAAACACACATCAGTGCTTGTCCCAAGGGAAGGCAAGATGAGGCTGAGGGTGACCCCAGCATAAGCAGGACAGCAGTCACAAGAGCAGCAGGGCTCCAGACAGGCTGGTGACAGATGAGATCCATTGACAGTCCAAGGACCATCCTGTAAAGAAAGAGGATGGATCAAATCCCACATCAAGTCCAGCCAGGACCAGGGCTGGTTGGGTTTGGGCACAGGGACTGTGCTGGAGCGAGAGCTGGGATGTGCCCAGCTGAAACGGGACCACTGGGAGATGATCAGGGCCATTAGGGCCTATTAATGGCCTCAGGACCTGAAAAAAACTGCACAAAGAGAGCATTTTTTAAATGCATTGGTCATCCTCCCTCATCTCCCTGCCTTTGCCCAGTCTGTCAGGAAGCTCTGTAGTGATTTACTTAGAGTTTTAAAGCAAGAAAGAGATACTTTGGAAAAAAAAAAAAAGAAAAAAAAAGTAAAAAAAAAGAAGTATTACATAAACTAGTAGTGTCGAGCATTTTTATCATCATCTCAGATGTCTCTCCTAAGTAAGGCTGACAGGGGCGGTGGGAAGTGGTGAGCAGAGTAGGGTGGATGCATGACTGCCTGTACAAGCCTATGCATGATATTCATCACAAATTAATTCAATGTGTGAGCTGGTCTTCTGCTGTGCTACTGATGCATGCTCTTCTTTACAGGCTTTTTCTGCCCAAAGACATACCACTGCTGTTCACAAAGCCTGTGATTGTCGCAACAGCCTACTTCCAGCTCAGATAACGTGCAATGTAATATAAGAGAGGCCATGAATTTTAATGGGAAATAATTCTGTTGATAAGGAGGATAGCAAAACCAGTAAAACAAATGGAATAAGTGTTGAAAAGTGAGCAGTAAGGTGTATCTATTACAAGATTTGTTATGTTTGTTCTGAATCATGAACAACAGATGTAAAATTAGAAATCTTGCATTTTAAAGAAGCTGAAGTTCATCTTTTGCTGCATTTGGTTCTCAACTAATATAATGGAGCGAGCAGGGAAATATCTGTAACACTTTGTTTGCAATAGAGGGGAAGCCTACTCTAAAGTTGACTATATTAGTTTGCCTGTCAAGACATGTTATATCAGTTGGGTAGAGCAGAGAAAACAAAACGGGTATGTTTTCATAAAATATATCTGTAGAACTCTCTGCTGTGCATATTGTTATACAGATATATGACCTGATGATTTCTCTTGTGCAATGTAAAGAAATATGCATGTTTTCTCCTTGGAGGAGTTGTGTTGTAGCATCCTGGTAAAACCAGGGGGTTTTGTACTGTACATAGCTGTAAAAAAGACTTGATGCTTAAACTCAAAGGGTTTAATCTGCTAGTAACATTGATTTAAAGGTGTAATACAAATGCTCAGCGGCCACAGGTTTGTAGGGAATTTGCTTTATATGAAGCCAGTTTATCTTCCAAAATTACAAGGAAATCTCTTTTCTGACATTACTTTACTTCAGTGAAGATCATAGGAGACATTTTTGTGAAGACAACCTAGGACTTCTGTGTATGTGGTAGTTTTCAGCCTAAAAGCATGCTTTTGAAAGAAAACATTTAAATAAGACTATAATGCTTAAAAATACAATGGAGATCACGACTGAATTTGGCATGAATTGCATAAATAAAATAAAATATGTAATCTTCTTACCATCCTATTTCATAATAGAAAATGTAGATGCAACTAAGATTGCAAAACATGAAAATTATTCTGTCATTTTGTTTAGACTACTGCAGTCGTATGGCTTTCTATTTTATAGCGTTCCTCTGAGGGAAGTTAACTTGGGATTTTTTGGTCTTTTTCTTTTTTTTTTTTTTTTTTTAACAAACTGAGGCCTTTCAAGCTCAGAAAATGTAACAAAATGCCAATAGTGATGTTCCTTGATGGGTTTCTAATTTTAAAGTTTTTTGATGGATGATTTGAATGAATAATTCTTATATTAATGAACTTTCAAACTTCACATTTTCATTGAGTGTTCTTCTCTTTATTTATGTTTGTGATTTTGTTGGCCAGCTGGATCAAATAGCATTAGAATGGCTCCCTAAAACTAAAGTAGTTTTTTAATTTTTTTTTCTTAAATTGGAAAATAACTGATGCTTATTTTTGGATGATGAAAAATATTGCAGTAATAAGTGCAGCATTTTTGAAATGGTCTTTAAGAGTTGTGAACATTTTCAAAACTAATAGGTATTAATATTAAATCCTTCAGAATGTCATTCAGTCTTTTCACCCTAGGGATAAGTGGAAAGCTGCTTTAATTCACGAGCACGCAATTTCTGAAGTATATTTATTGTTAAAGTTGATTTTGTGGCTGTTGGGTGCTTTTGGTTTTGGTGGGGTTTTTTTGTTGTGTTGTTTTTTTTTTTTCCATTTATTTTATTATCCCATCCCTCTCAGGAATTGTGCAGCTCCTTTATTTGCAATCTGGTTTTGTTTTCTCGAAAGAGACTTCACAAACTTCAGGTACACATGTTGTCTTCTTAGTACTAGTTCAACTACACCTGGCAATTAAGCTGTCAATTCATAAAAAGTTTGGCTTCCCACTCAAAAATAGTATGTAAAACTGAAGAATATACTGCACTGATCTACTAAGATGCATGTTTGAGATGTGACTTCGTGCATTCGTGTTGGAGACCAAATTTTTAAGAGATCCCATGTCAGCTGGAGAGTGCCATCCTGCTTGTATTTCTGTAGGAAACAATTGATATTTGTATGAAAAACAAGTGGAATTTTAGATTTAATGTAAAGACTGAAGCAAGAATAATCTTTCCCAGTGATTAGTGTGTTGTGTCCCACCATCCATTTCTGCATATCTCCACCTTAGGAACAAGCTAAAACCAGGAGCAAATGATAATGTCAGAGTCTGGAGTTAGCCCAATTATACGTTCTGCTTTCTTGGGCTACGTGCAGTTACATTGCCTGTAAATTTTAACCTGCTGGAGTTGCAGACTGGCTAGTTTTCTTGGAGAGAAAACTAGTGGGTCATAGTTGAAGAATATTTCTTCAGGTTGAAAAAAACGAACAAAAAATGTTCTTATTGGTTGATTTAATTTTTTTAACTGATAGGAGCTGCTCCTCTTGATCACACAGATGCATGAAAAATGTCATGAGCCATATCCTATCAGTGCACTCATCTTCTGAATTCTGCCACTAATGTTATGGAGTAAAATAGGCAGAATTTGGCCCATTGCTCTTCATTGGCATTTGGGACACTCTTGAATTTGTGTCAAGCAAAAGCAGTACCTGTTGTATTATTTCTATAAACATTTTGGGACATTGAACTTTCTGCGGCAGATTTGTCTGAGAAAAAGCCCTACCCCCAAAATTCCCACCCTAAAAAAGTCGGAAAATATTCATTAGAATATTCATTTTTGGGGGGAAGGGAGTGTGTATTTAGTATTAGTCATCAATTTCAGATGGCTTGTAAAGCCTGCACAGAAAAAGACATGTTATGCTGCTCAGTTATTTCAGCTGTGAATTGCCTTGTGTTGAGAGTTTAAATCATACCCTTTTGTCACTTTAATGCAAAGTGGATATTTTTGTATTAAGAAATGTAGACAAAGATGTGATTTAGGATGAATCCCGTCAAGGTGTGTCTCTGTTAAATTCTTGGAGAACTTGGCTGAAGACCAAAACCAATGTGAAAAATATTTATAGTAGGAACTGTATGTCAGTAATACGGACTTTGTGGGTTCTTCCAGCCTCCAGAAGTACACTATTTTGTCAGTTCTCTCACAGTTAAGGCATTTCTGTCAGGTCGTAACTGCTTAAGAAACACCTCTTCACTTAATATTGTGGTATACAGAAATTCTAATTTTCTAAGGGAAGTCATGAAAACTGAGATTATTAGCCTGGAGGGATAAGATAGAAGTTGTCTGACTATCAAAGGAATCCTCTTCTAAGAGGAGCAACCATCAGAAAGTATAGCAGTTTGAATATAAAACTGTACAAACCTTCAAACTCTAAGTATAAAGGAGTGTCAAATTGCTGGTAGTCTTTCTTTTTCTTTCCCTCCCGTTTGAATAGAAGGATCCTTCAGCTGATCAAATGTAAAGAGATGACAAGAAGTAATTTATATGGGATCATATTCACTATGTAAATGATTGCAATGAAAAAATGAAAGCTCATTTCTCCTGTGTGCTTGCATATACAGCAGTTACTCATCACATAATACTTATGGATGGATTCTCTGATTCTGACAGCACATTAGGTACCGAGGTAAAAGCACAAGGGAAATGAATGAAAGAAATAGCATATGCCTAAGATGTTGGTTCAGCCAAGGTATAACAGATTTGTCACCAGAGATAAAACAGTATAATTCAGATGCATCCAAATGTAAGAAGGCTTCACCAAGAAGAAAAAAAAAATGAAAAAGCAAGGATTTTCTTTCTTTCTTCTTTTATTTTTTTTGACTGTTTATTTAAATGAATAATGTGAGGTTGGTCATTGTGGGTGTGCTAGGCGCACTCTGTGATTAAAATTCAGTGGGGCTGAGGTTGCTCTGCTGCATTAGCTCTGAACCTTGGTGTTTCGTGCAGTTGCTTTGTAAAAGGCAAACCAGCATGCACTCATTGTAGAAGCGGCCCAAAATATTCTGTTGAAACTATTTTTTTTAATTAAAATTATTTTCTGTGTGAGAAACGTACTCTTTACTGACAGTAATAAAAAAATGAAGCACTTGAAAACAGAAACTTTCAGCTTTCAGCAAAAAGCTGGAAACCTTTGATTTGAAATGCTGCTGTGCTGGTTCACAAGTGTTGTATTCTGCTAAAGAACCTGTTTCTCAGAAGAAACTGTAATTGAATTCTAGCTCTCATGAGGCTGAATTTGTAATCTGTCTTGGGGATTTTTGTACGTTGAAACAGGGAAATTTTTGTGGAGTGGGGGGAGTAACACCCATTATTGGACATATTTTAATTATGGTAGACCAATTTATAGGCACACATATGTATACAATTTATAATCAACCCTTATTTTAGAATGTACAGAGACCTGATTTTTTTCACTTAAATCACACTTAGCTGTCTTCCTCCTCTCATGCTGTTGAAGAAGTGCTTGATGTATAAGGGACAGGTTGTCAGCAGATGAACTCCTTTTCATCATCACAAATAACTGTAGACATGAAATATTACTCAATTTTCTTGAGCCAGGAAAGGAGCTTTATTTTAAGGGAAGGCTTTAAAAAAATTGTTTCAACATTTCAATCTTCTGTCAGAATATACTGCGCTGTTACATATCTTAACTCCAGCACTTTTGGATAACTTCTGCTAGGTTGAAATTTAGCATTCACCCTCCTTGCAATAATTTATTTTTAGATGAGACGCACTTCGTAGCTCATTATGAGATCGTGAGGCCTGCATTTAGACTTCAAGGCTATGTCCAAATTGCAAAGCTGTAACACCTGGCACTGTTGTGGGCCACAGGTGTCAGTGAGCCCCTAACCCAGGGTGCCTGCACATATGCTGTGTGTGTGGAGAGCCTTCAGTGTGTTCTCACTCTACAGCTGTGCCCCCAAATTGCTTGGCAGAGCAAGACCTGATGCAAGGAGAAGCTGTCCTGGGATGCTGCTGCAGTTTAACCTTACAGGCAACTGTTTTATCGTAACTAGAATTTCTACCAGTGATTCTTAAATTGGTTAGGATAGACTTAGATGGTGTTCCTGGCAATGGCATAATGTAAAGGGTTCGTGTCAGGAGGATGGAGCCAGGCTCTTCTCAGTAACATCCAATGATAGGACAAGGGGTAATGGATGCAAGCTGGAACATAGGAGATTCCAGTTAAATATGAGGAAAATTTCTTCATCGTGAGAGTGACTGAATGCTGGAACAGGCTGCCCAGGGAGGTTGTGGAGTCTTCTTCTCTGGAGACATTCAAAACTTGCCTGGACGCATTCCTGAGTGACCTGCTCTAGGTGTTCCTGCTCTGGCAGGGGAATTGGACTAGATGATCTTTCAAGGTCCCTTCCAATCCCTGATATTCTGTGATTCTGTGATTCTGTAAAAACTGATGTCCTGATCAAATACCACCTTAGGTAATTGAACTGTATCCTGCAGTCTCAGCTGGATAGGTAATTTGATTGTCATCTCAACTGAGCTAGTGTAAATCTAGACTAACTGTACTGAAATAAACAGTTACAGCTGTGTGAAATCAGTGTAAGTGAAGGGCAATCAAGACTACTGTGTGTTAGAGCTGGGCAAAAAGTGTGCAATTTCTATGTTGTTCTTATTTGCGCAAAGTAAGATGCTTCAAACTTTTCAAAAAGTTCTCTAAGGTTGGATTCCAATCTGAAGACCTACAATGATTCTAGTATGTAAGCTAAAAAAAACAAAAAACAAACAAACAAAAAAATTACTTCTAAGTGTCATGCGTTTCTCAACAGGCTTTGATAAAGTCTACTACAAAGTGGTTCTTTCAACATGTTTTCAACCTTTCCATAGCCAGAGTATCAAAGGTGCAGTGAAGCTGGGGTGGATTTTGAACAATGGCTGGGGAATCTAAGAGTAATCATGGAGATTGTGTGTTTATTCTTGAGATATACATCCTCATGTAAACATAGGCATTTTTTTTAATGGAGCTAAGCTAAATGTTTAGATTTTGGTAAATATTTTTCACATTAATATGCTTTCCACGCTGTAAAGAATGACTCGGTTTCTCAGGCAACAAAGAGACATGGGGCATTTATACTTCATTGGCTACTTCAGCGTTTCTTTTGCTCTCCACTATTTAAATTATTTGTTTCATAATCTGGTGCTGATGAAATTTTGACATCAGGCAATTGTAGAAGTACAATTCTGACTTATTAATAACTGTAATGACTCCTATGACATAGACTAGCAGAGTAAAGGCTTTGCTTTTGCAGTGGATTAGTCACCTACTTGAACCAAAGCTTCATTTTACTTTCATGAAATAAGATGGGTGCATTAACACTTTAACATGCTCAGATGTTTCTTACCTTATATTTGCTTGTCACACTAATATTTTGTCCAGATTTTTAAATAAGTACAAGCAAGTCCCACAGTGTTCATGCTGAAGGCTCATTTCTTGTATTTCACTTGGAACTATGCTGGTACGTTGCAGTGCTATTAATCTATAATAAGGAAAAAGAAATTCAAAACAGTGATTTATTGTAGGGTGGTTTTAGATGATTTTACTTTTGCTTTTCCAATTACCAGATATGATTACCAGAAGAAAAGAGGTAATCATCTCCATACCAGAGCAGCAGTAACATCTCTTAGGATGGCTGCCTACAGGTGCACTCTGAGTGACTGATGGCAGAAAACAACGCTTAGAGAGAGCTGTGTGAGCAATTTGAAAGAACAATTAATTTGACTAATGCATGTCTCATTCCTATTTGTGAATAATCCATGTGAAAATTCTGTTTGCATTTTATATTGCTGTTTTAAATTGTCCCTTAAATTTTCACGAAGGGATTTCAGCTGTTGAGGTGATTGTAAACTACTTGCTGTTAGTATTCCCTGGGATTATCTTGTGTTACTGAGAGTCCCTGTTTAGTTCAGTTGAAGGATTTTTTTCTTATACTTTTTCACTAGCAGCCTAGAATGGAAATTTCCAGTTTTGAGGCAATGGATATAATTTATGGCTGTGATTTTAATTAGACTTAGTTCTGGAAGTGAGACTTAGTGTGTCTCAGTTGAGAATAACAAAAATTGCTTAACCTTATTTTTAGAATTATACCAAGTTTCCTATTTTACAATTGGAACAAAGAGAAATTGAGATATTTTAGAAACCTTGCAGAGTCTAGAACCCTAGTTATTGCTTTTTGTTTGCAGCTATTGCAGTTGCACAGCATCTGTATATTAGCTTGATAGTTTAAACCTTCATTTGCAATGCATATATGCCATTTAGTTATTAAAAAGGCATAAAGTACTACTGAGCATTACAATTAGCCTTTAGCTATTCAAGCTTTTTGTATTTATATTATTTATAACAAAACTGTGGCTATCCTTTTGCTTGATGCTATGCTTTTCTTGTTATAGCAACAGCAGTACTTTGAAAAATAGCTGCTAAATTCCACTTTCAAAAATGAATATCGAAATTTTTGTATTTGTCCAGATCAAAGAACGTTGTGTCTGAAAAATCCATATGCAAGAAAATGCTGTTCCGAACCAAGGTTTCTCCTAATGGTGGCAAGTTTGCAGTCTAGTTTATTTGGCGGTCCAAGGTTGTTTTCTATCTTTTCTTTTAAAAGGTAACTTTTCTTATAAGATAAGTCTTTTTTTTCAATCAGACAAAAGCATACAAGGGAGGATTTAATAAAAATCTTAGTTTGGTAACATAATTAAGTATTCTTTTTTTCTGCATAAGCCTCTTCAAACTGTGGTTGGATTTTCCCTGTACTTTTTTCGAACCAGTCTGAAATGGTCAGTGTTTCTGAAATTCAAACTATCTGGTCCACGCTCTTCAAGTCCACGTTCTCAGCCAGAAGGTCTAGTAAAGTGCAGATATAGTGTCCTCATAGAATATGTCTGGGTGGTCCCAGTTCCTTGCCTGGAAAGGCAGAATTGTCATTCTGTTACACTGACAGCTCTGAGCGGTTCACACAACTGAAACACTTATTTTCTTCTGATTTTAGTTTATTGTTGCCCTAGACGCCTTAACAGGAGAATCTATCACAGTGGATATGTCCATTGTAACTATTCCTGCAACTCATGTAGAGTCTTTTGAGGAAAAATCTGTGTTTTCTACTTGCCATTCTCTCTGTATAGACATGAACAGGCACAATTTTGTGAGGTGTTTTGTAGGTGGTATCTAGCTATGCCTAATTATAACTGCATGAGTGCTGTTAGGTGTGGAAAGAAGGGAAAGTAATTCTACAGACTATTTGAAAAAACAAATCTGTGAGGTTAGGATTTGGAGGGGATGTGGAGAAGATTGAAGTGTTATTGGAAACACTCCTGGTGCAATGACAGTTGTCTGATGAGTTATATTTTTGCTGTCTAATGATGACACTAATAGAGCAACATGTTAGGCTTCTCTGGCTGTTTGAGTCATGATTAATACTGTGCTTTATTTTATTACCGGAATGTTTGCCCCCCTGGTTTGCTACTAAAACTCAGAGGACTGCTTTGAGCATACAAAAGAGAATCTATACTTTTGTGTCTTTAACTTGGTATTATTGTAACATTTTAATAGAGTGAGAAGATGCTTGTGGACAC
>VZTM01042565.1:0-14494 GCA_013400555.1 Jacana jacana
ATAAATGTACTTTTCTGTGCTTTTAACAGTAAATGTTACACTACTCATAGGTTTAAGTATGAATGATTTCCCATTTTGACCCCTTTCTGGAATGCAGTTTGGGTCAAAAACAAAAAGAAACAAACTCTATTCATGATGCAAATTACTCTATGCACTGATTACATCATCATTAATATTTCATCTGAGACACGGCTAAGGATGATTGGAAGCCTTGGAAGAAATTTCCTACTTTTCAAGAACATGTGGCAATTCTAAAAGATGTTTGATTCTAACTTGGTATAGAAAGACTAATTTTATAATGGACTTTATGCCTCTAAAAATGATTCAAAGTGCTACGGAGGAAGGTATCACAGCTTTTCTTCTCTCTGCTTTGTAATCTACAACAGGGATTCTGCAGTTAGGCCATATGCAGTCAACAAGGGACAAGAGAGTAGTTCAGTAGAAATAAACAAAAATTAATTGTGTTTGTAACTGTGGGAAAGTAGGGATCTTTCAGCAAAATTACAGTACAATTCAGGAAAGGAGTAGAAAACAGAAATGATATTTCAATTGCCATGCCTCTTCTGCCTATTTATGATATTCATTCTACCATGTAAGCTCCCAGAGCCTTCAAGCAGCTAAACATTGTTATTTGGCACTAAAATTGTTATGACCTACAGAATTCAAATAGTCTGTAGTACCATGAGCATGCTTTATTGCCATTGCCAATTTACTTGAATTTCCCAGAGCTCAAAGTAGATGTAACAAAGCAAAAGCATTAATGCCTGCAGCAGCACTAGGGGACTTTCCACTCTAAGAATTGAAGGCCCTCCACCCACAATCCTAAATGTACTGCAGCATGTTAGAAGAGCTTCGTTCCTTGTCTTATTTCTGCCAAGTTATTCCTACCTTTTATTTCCCCAGGTCCACCTTTTATAGGAACTAATTGAAGAGTTATGGTTAATCCACTAGTTGGTCTTATTCAGGGTAAAAAATACCTCCTGTTCAGAGCAGAGATATAAAATAAATCTGGCTCATGCACACCTCAGGTGACCACTGAAATAAATGGCATGAAGAAACAACATTATAACTTCCTTTGTTTGGGTTTTATAAATGACTCCTGGATTCTCTTACGAACTTAGCTTGAAAGCATTCACTTTAGAATTGTGCACATGTCCTGCCAACAAAAACTCACCTACTCAGGTCATTTTCCCTTTTTTTGTAACAACAATTACTTCACTGAAAATTTATTTCTGGTGAATAACTGGGAGGGAACATTAAGAAGAATAAATTATTTTAAATAAATGAACATCATCTGGCCTAGTTTCACTCTGTGGAGAAGCCTCTACATTTTTCTAGCCTAAGGATGGATTGAAAAATGTTACACAGCACTGCTGTACTCTCCTGTCAGTTTCTAATTTTACAGTTCTTTTGGCAAAGGTACGTATTAGAGCCTTATGCGCAGCCATATGTTTATATTCACATATACAAATATACATATATATATATCCCTTTGAATGCACAAAGCAACAATGGATCAGGATTTTTTCCCTCAGTGGAGAAGAGCAAACCTCATGAAAAACAACAGCTCACTTTCTTCTAGTGAGAGGTGAACAGGGCTAATATTTTTATTATTTAGTTATTTTGGATATAAGAAAAAGCTAAATATATTTCTTCTGACACAACTTCACTACTGAAGTCCAAGGCCTGATCAGTCCAGATTTCTCAAACTCCACCTTCTACACTCCTCTCTCATTATTATAACACCAGTCTGTCTCTGCAATAAGAAATGAGCCTTTAGGAATTATTAGGGCTTTACTGAAATAAAGAGTGATGTCAGAATTTACATACTGATTCAATGCTAATTCCACCTGCAAAATAGGTTAGTTTGGATTCAGATTTTTCCAAATGCCAGATCAATCTAAAATTTTCCCTTCCAGAAAGCAAGAATTCTTACTCAGAAAGAGGAATAGAGTCATACAAGTTTTATTCTAGGATCTTTCTTTTAGCTGAGACCGATCTCCAGGAAATGTAACGAAGGGAAGACAAAAGTTTCTCCCTGATATCTTCTTTTAGCTACAAAACATTTCTAAGAGCATCTTCTTAGCTCCCTCAAAAATCTTAGTGCTTCATTAGGCATTTTAATCAAATCCTTCTTCAATTCTATTCATTCCTCATCAGGAAAGGCTGAGAACATGACCCTTTCAGGTGACGTTGTGGTTTCAGCCAAAATCACCAAAAACCAGACCGACAGATGGCCCTTCCTCCTCCCAGAAGAAGAGAGGGGAAACAAATAAAGAGATTTACATGGTTAGAATGAACTAAACTACTTTAATGAAGTACTAAATACTAAAATTAAAGCAAAAACAAAAGGAAGAAAATAGTTAAATAGATGCAACGTATACAAAACCATATGAAGCTCCCAGGATGAGGATCACATCACCAGCAGGCATCAGGAAAAGTCCCAGCCTGGAATCGATGATCGACAGGAGCTGGATTCCAGATCTAAAGACAGGAATGCTTGGATCGGGATCAGAGGCAGATAGACAGGCAGGGTCCTCCTCAGACATCGGCCATTGAAGGAAGAGAGCTGACCCTTTGATCCCTCAGCTTTTATACTGAGCATGATGCGGATGGGATGGAATACCCGAGTTGGTCAATTTTGGGTCACCTGTCCTGGCCGCTCTACAGATGTGACCCCTCTATGGTTTTTTCCGCTTCCGACCCTCCAATGGGGCAAATAACAAAATTACCTGACCTTGGTTGTTATAGCAATAAGTATAAGCAAGAGCCTCTCTGCATACCATTCCTTGGGATAATCAGGTCTTATCACTGTGGGAGAGAACAGTTTCTGAACAAGTTTCTGAACAATGTGATGTTAATTTCAGACTTTAGTTAGTTAGAAGAGGCCCAGTTGAAAATGTAACTGTAAACCGGAAAATAGCTTGTTTTACCTCAAACCAGGACAGGTGAAAATTTGCTGTGTACCGACTGCCTCATGTCTGTACCAAGGTTGCCTTAATCACACAAACTTGAAGACTGAACAGCCAGCTGAAATACAATAATGTGCTTTTTAAAGTGTAGTCATACATATGTAGCACACATATTTTCAAAGTCACTATCTTTTATGGAGGATGATCCTCCAATATGACATCCAGAAAACAGAATTGGTCCTCAATATCAAAGGGAAACTCATCTGTATTAATTCAGTCTTCAGGGTCTTAAAATATTTGCAAGTTGAAAACGTTTATAGAAACACTTATTTACTGTTAAGTCATATAAGGCATCAGTAAATATATAGATTGCAAAGGACAGGAAATTACTTAAAGAATTTTACAAAATTTTTTTACATATCTGTAAATACCTCAAATTAAAGCTTAGTTTCTTCCTAAGTTTTTATAGGATCCAAGCACCCGATTTCTACTAGTGAATTATCACAGTCCCTGTCACATTCACAAATGTATATGCAATATGATAGAGCGTAATTTTATTCTCAAATATTCCCTGATAAATTACTTCTATTTTAAATGGAATATTAGTAACAAATTGATTCAAAAACATACATATATACATCCATAAATGCAAGTACATATATACATGCATTTTTAAAACACTGTTTTTTTCAGGTTCTGTGTCAGTATATTCTTTGAGTTAACCTCTTCCACCTACTCTGTTATGCATTGCAACCATTTAAAGTTCATTATTATAATCTGTGGCAGTGTTTGGCAAAATCTGTGTTGATTTTTTTTTTTATGTTAATGTATAGTATAAAATAGTTCATACATAGTATAATCAATGCTTAGAAGAGAAATCTACACAAGTTTGGTGGTTGGTTTTTTTTTTACATCTAACTAGTTGCAAAATTTTTGCTAATTATAGATATCTTTCAGTGATTGTTCTGTTCTTGTTCACATTATCTTGACATTGCTATTTTTCATAACCATTTTTTCTCCAGAGGGGCCAGCACAAGGTCTGCCAGTTGCATTCTCTAGTTAGGGAAGACTTACTTTTCTTAATTATAGCTAAATCCAGTCCAAAGAGGGATGGAGTTTGGTGGGGTTGATAGTCTCCTGTAACAAATCAAAAAGTTCAGGAAGTTTAGTAGTTAGTCAAGTAACTGACTTACTGTAAAGAGACAACATTTACTTCTCCCTAAAATCTTGTCTACATTATACCATAAATTATTGCAACTACAGCAACACTACTAATTTAAAGCAAGTTTATAGGCATATAGGCTACCAAAAAAAAAGACAACATTAAAACAGTACAGAAAAGAAGACAGCTTAGTTGTTTGCAGTCTCCACTGGAAGTGGAAGAAAAAACAGAAGAGGAGCGCACTCCTAGGAAGGAGTCCAGCTCTTGACTATCTGGCAGACCCAGCAAAGTAGACAGAAAATGTACTGCCTTAATTCTCTAATGCGTGATTAAATCTTTGGCCTTAACAGATTTTTTTCCTAACAGGTATCGAGCTGAAGTGTCCTGCATTAATGCGCATTTCCTGCTGAGAAGGTTGAAGACATTTAGTTGCACATCATCTACATTATGTCTTTCTACAGACTCTTCCAGTCTCAGTGGAATTTGTTAATTTTTGTGTTAAACAACTATTACATAGCAATTACAAGGAGGAACACCATATATTAATAAAAGTAAATGTGTCTAATACAAAACGCTGAACTTCCTAAGTGTAATTTAAATGCTGGTTTTTTATCTCAGTGCTTCTAAAAGCATTAGTTACGACTGGTAATTTTTTTCTACATCACTCATGGGGACTTTTTTTGCAGAAGTCAATACTTTTCAGCTGCATAAATACTTACTTTTTGTTTGTACTACTGGTATAATTTTAAAAAAAAAGATTCCAAGAGCAGAAAAAAAAGATTAAAAATGTTAAAAGATAATAAACCTCATGGATGCACATCTGTACAATTTTGACTTTTTTTTAGTAGAAATTAATAAAGAAAATATTTCTGCCTGAGTTTAGAGTTATATTGTGACTTTTGTCCTTCTAGTATCTAAATAACAAACCCCAACATTAAGAAGAAATTTAGATTTAGACTTGGATTTAAGGAATTTTCTGTCTCAAATTCAGTAGAGTTTGTTGATAAGCTCACTGAGCGTGTTATATGAAGTTTTTTCTTAAACCCATCTCCATCTTAAAGGAAGAAACCATCAAAGGTAACTGTGCCAGTAAATGTTCAGTAACAACTTGTTCTTATTGAGTTGATCTATCTCTCCTCTTATTTTTGTCTTATTGAAGATACAGTTTAAGGCCTTTGTATTTTAAAATTCTGAATTTTCATCCAAAAATTATATATTTTTTTAAATCTAATTAAAGAGCATTTCTGGCAAGAAGACTTCAATGATGAACATGTGAAGAGTTTCAAGGAAAGATTTGTCCTTGCTATATCACATGAAGGTCTGTCTACCTGAAGTAACTTTTATCTTTAAAGAAAAGATATGTCATATCCTTAAGCACATCTTTACCTTAACATCTGTGATCAAAGTAGGTTGTAAAATGATGAATGAAAGTAATATGGATGATTTTCAAAATTAGATATCTATCCACTCAGCATCTGAGATATAAACACTGGTTATTCCTACCTCTCACTGTCTTTCTGATGGCTTTATATGTGACTTCTTTCACACACCCAGCTGGCATGGGTAAAAAAGGTATTTGAATTTTTTCTTCAGGCTATTAGAAATAGAAATATAGACAACCCACATACACACTGAAATCCTCACCAAATTGGTACTATACTTCTATGTATAAGCTTTCTCCATTTTAACTAATGAAAATCTTTAAGGCAGCATGAGAATGATTCAAGAATAAGTGCACACAGAAATATTTGCATTTTCATAAAATCATGGATTTTTCTTGGTTGGAAGGGACCTTTGAGATCATCTAGTCCAGCCATCAACATAACTCTGATAATAAATAACAACCATCACCTATTGCCTATGACTTGGGAGAAGAGACCGATCCCCAACTCTCTACAACCTCTTTTCAGGGAGTTGTAGAGAGTGATAAGGTCTTCCCTCAGCCTCCTCTTCTCCAGGCTGAACAACCCCAGCTCACTCAGCGTCTCCTCATAAGGCTTACTCCCCAGACCCCTCACTGTCTTTGTTGCCTTTCTCTGTACCTGCTTCAGCACCTCAATGCTTTTTTCATGGTAAGGGGCCCAAAATGGTATACAGTACTGGAGATGGGGCCACACCAGTGCTGAGTAGATGGAGACAATTACCTCCTGAGTCCCACTCATCATGCTGTTCCTGATACAGGCGAGGATGCTCTTGGCCTTCTTGGCCACCTGGGCACACTGCTGGCTCATGTTCAACCAGCTGTTGACCAATNCAGTGCCCTTTCAAGCAGTTGTAGAGAGTGATGAGGTCTCCCCTCAGCCTCCTCTTCCTCAGACTAAACAACCCCAACTCCCTCAATCGATCCTCATAAGCCTTGTTCTCCAGGCCTCTCACCAGCTTTGTTGCCCTCCTCTGTACTCGCTCCAGCACCTCGATATCTCTCTTGTGCTGAGGTGCCCAGAACTGGACACAATACTCAAGGTGCGAATTCGTTCGAATTCGTTCCCAAGACAGTAGCGCCACATGGGGTTGTTGTGACCCAAGTGCAGGACCCAGCACCTGGCTTTATTTAACCTCATCCCATTAGCCCCAGCCCATCAATCCAGCTTGTCCTGATCCCTTGCAAAGTCTTTCTCCACTCAAGCAGGTTGACACTCCCACCTAGTTTAGCATCATCTGCAAACAGACTGAAGGTTCACTCAATCCACTTACCCAGATTATTGATAAAGACATTAAAGAGAACCAGACCAAATACCAAGCCCTGGGGGACACCACTCGTGACCATGCGCCAACTGGATTTAACTCCACTCACCACCATTCTCTGGGCACAGCCCTCCATCCAGTTTTTAAGCCAGTGGAGAATACTCCCATCCAAGCTATGGGCAGTGAGTTTCTTCAGGAGGATACTGTGGGAGACTGTATCAAAGTCCAGGTAATTTTGCCATAGAAGAACAGGTTTGTCAAGCAGGATTTGCCTTTCATGAACCCATGCTGTCTGGACCTGATCACCTGGATGTCCTTCATGTGCTGCATAATGGCACTCAAGATGATCTCTTCCATGACCTTCCAAGGTCAGACTGACAGTACTGTAGTTTACATGTTTCAGTTATCATTCCACAACAGGGATTGCCCAAGAATCTCTTCATGAGGTTGTAAAAAATAGAGACAATTGTGTTCTGCACCTACACAAGTTTTAGTATTCGAATATTCTGGACCAAGTCCAGCAGAGTAGCAGTGGGAGGGTCATGGGCTGGAGCACCTTTCTCTAAGGACAGGCAGAGGAACTTGGATTTATTCAGCCTGCAGAAGAAATTCCTTTGAAGGCACATAGTATCTGATCTTGCCCTGGAAGGCTGTGCAGTCTCCACCCTTGAAAGTTTGTAAGACCCTATTTGCAATGTGGTCTGAATCTACTGTGGAGTCTGCTTTGAGCAGGAGGGTCACCTAAGAGACCCAAAAAGCTCCATCCTACCCTGAATTATTCTGCAATTCTGTGATTTCAAAATGCCATACCTTGCCACAAGTTAGTTTAATCCTCTGACTATGAATTAGTGTTCTAACTTCTGAACATATGGTCAACATTTAGAATTTTTCTCTTAATTGAATTTCAAGAGAAATACATGTAAACAGAAAGTATCTAGAAACAAATCTTTTAATATATTGAGATCTCAGATAGCAATACAGACAGGAAAGACAACCCTGACATAAGTTTGGGTGCAGGTCAGAATTTCTAACTTAAATCTGTAGCTCTCTACTAACTCATGAGAACGTTATATAGCTTCTTCAACTAAGTAATCTAGAAAATAAGATGCATTTAAAATGATTGACCAATAACTAGAACTAGACTTCTTTTTGCAACTTCTTTTCAATTATTTTTTACTTTATCTTAAAAGTCAGTCCTATTGCACCGCATCCAGAATGAAATCCTAATACCAGTGAAGCCATTTTTGAAATTTAAATTTATTTTGGTAAAACCAGAAATTCATCTCTGGATAAAGCTGGAATACACCTTAAGATTTTAGAGTCTGTAAATACTATCTTGCCCAGAGTATGGTGAATAACCTTGCACTTTTCATGTTTGATGTGTTGTACAGACAGACTTCCAGCTAAAAAAACCTGGAAAGAGCTCTATAAACTATGATATTAAAGACATACATTTAATTACTGCAACAGTAGATACCTAGCACACTGGATTAATGAAAATAACAATGAACAGATTTGAATTGCACTAGGATTTATTTTTTAATTTTACCTATACATAAGCCAATTTCAGTAGTGGTTTCTTCTTCACTAAAGTTAATAGCTTTACTATAAAGGCACTGGGACTAGTGTTAGTTTACTATCTACTTAACTTAAATGAATTTATCACATACTTAACAGTATGGTAAAAAGTGACATAACTTATTTTACATATTTCAGTGTACACCTTTTACACTTTTCTCCCAGAAATGCATTTAGTCGTCATCAGAATAACAAAGAATAGTGAGATAAAATTTCAGGCAAGCTAAAAAGTAAGGATATGGCATAGTAAAAAGCTAAAATTCGAGAATGGCACTCAAGGCTAACGAATTAATTCATTCTTTGCAACCCAGTTATCATGAGTTCTGTTAAATAGTATTTCTTGTCTAGGTGCTATGAAAGCTTATGTTTTTGTCTGTTGTGCTGTGTTTTCACCACTTATGTATGTGAAAGGATGTATTTCCAAGTTCATTTAAATATTTATATAATGAAAGTTCTGGATTTACATGTTAGTGAAAATATTGTGTGTTAAATGTTTGTGATATGAAAGGTGATTCAGCTTTCGGCTGGGTACTGCAAAGTGGTACATTTGCATCAGGTAAACAGTCAGTGACAAGTCATGTGATAACACGATTGGGACCACCCACCATGTGACAGCATTCCAGAAATATCTCTGCATAGCAAAACTTAATTCTCTATTAGTCAATTTTACATTAGCAGAAAATTCATAAACTGAGTTTAGTTAGTAAGATGCTGGGTTAAATAAATCTACTGTAGATTTCATTATGTATAAATATACCTTTGAGAGTTTCCTATAATCCACTAATGAAACCAGAGGTTCCCTACAACAGACTTGCCCCAAACAAAGATATTTGTTCTGATGCTGTATCTTCAACTGGGTTATATCTGCTATAAGCCTCTACCAAGCTATAAAAGTATGTCAGTGAATCCCAGAATAATGCAGAGTGGGCAATTTGGATTTTAGCAACAAACAAAATGCTTCTCTTCCTGCAGTTACTTTTTGGGTTTTCTTTGAACGCATTACTGAAGTCAACACTGTTAACGCCAATTGAAGAGAGGCTTGTCAAAGGCTCAGTAGCATGAAGCAAGGCAATAGGAAGAAAATACTAAACTCTGGAATCACTTGTTAGTTGTAAAACCTAAATAAAAGTCTAAGTTCCTTTTTATTACAGTAAAATTGTCCCTACATTTCATGCACTGAAGGTCCCAAAAAATTGTCAGAGTAATATATTTATTTGCTATTTTTTTTTGTTACACAATGAATATGAAGACAAACATGGTGTCTCCAAAGTGAACATGACAGCTAAAAAGCATAATCAAGAGATACGTTTGAGAAAGTCTGCTGTATGGGGAGCTTTAGATCACACAACTGGCAGTACCACACCTGGGAGCCAAAATATAAATTGAGCTCAGAAACATTATGGCATCATGTACAATGAACTATTTTTGAAATATTTATCAAATATGTTCAGAACAAAAAGGTCTTTCTGAAGGAGCTGAAAAACATACCTCCTATTTCTGCTACACTATTTATAATTTGTTTGTTTGCTTACTTAAGATCCTGTGTACAAAAATAAAAACAATTTTATGGAAACAGCCATGGCTCAGCTATTTTCTCAGCCATTTCAATTACATTCTTGTAAGAAACTTACGTACATAAAGATGCATGATATATTCACCTGTAAACTATATAGATTTTCTTCTGAACTAAATAGGAGGAGTTTGAGCTACTGAGTGACCTCACTTGGTACTGACTGTAGTTTTGTCTCACAGTTTCTTCAGACCTTGTATCCAGTTTTCTGGGCAAAAACAGAACTTATTATTAACAGGTCTGAATGCCAGTACAAAGATTCATAGTCTTTCAAATATTTTGACTACTTGGATTTCCTGTCTTTTATTACAAAACACAGAATTAGTTTCAGAAACTTCCATTAACACAGGTAAATACATTAAAGGCAAATTTATTTATAAAAGCTGAAAATTACCTCTTTGCAATGGAAATAAATCACAACAGGAATGTAATTGTTGTCATTCTAATCTTTATAGCCATTTACTCTTTAAGACATAACTCATGTAATTACGCTGCTATTGTTTTGGTTTTTTTTTATGTTTCCTTGTACAGTTGGCTAGTACTTGTGAAGCATGCTATGTTATGCTGATATCTCCACAGGCTAATTTTTCTCTGGTATGTGAAATACGCTGGCGTGCAAGTTTTGAAATCCTCATACCATATTCTATAGAAGACTACCAGTGTACATATTTGTAACTTGCCTAGATAATGAATACTCCATTACCTATGTTCTGTACAATATAATTAGAATAAATGACATTATCAGTGTACATAAAATTGCTTTAAAGTGAAATTTCGAAATGCTTTTGTTCATTTATTGAAATAGTTTACTACTTCTTCAGCCTCCTTAATGCACCTCAGCCTCTTGACTTTCTCTCACAGCTCTGTCTCCAGGCTGAGCAGACCATTCACCCATTCACAATGCACACAGCGGTTCTCATGGCTGCCACCCATTAACAGTGAAACATTCTGGTACTCCCTGCAGTCTGTGACCTGGACAGCTGTATGCTTCAGCAGGAGCTCTGTCTGGTTTCTCACATCCATTCTGGTTGAGGCTGAGTATAATCTTCTTCTGAGTTGAGACCATAGCCAAGTTCCTTCCAAGAGGGTGATGACCACCAGCAGAACTCACTTGTCAAACTGGCAGAGTTACAGTGCCTTCCTGTGTGCCCTTCCCTGCTCCCTGAACCTTGTGGTGGTTCACCCAGGTGGCACCCTGGGTGACACCCACTCATTGCTACTCTCTCAAAAAGCTTCTTTATGAGGCAGAAAGTGATCTTGGAAAGTACATTTCATTTAGATCTGCAACCAGTGGTGTTGGCTCTGCCCACGCCACCTCAGCCGCTCAGCCATGAGCTGCAGTTTCTGGCATGGGCTGGCCGCTTTGCCCAGTTTCACAAGGCACTCAAAAATAGGCGCTTGCTGACCATTTTTGCTGCGATTCCCTTCCCCAGTGTAGACTTACCTGCACTTCCATTCCTGGAAGTGCTTAAGACCAGACTGGATGGTGCTTTTGAGCACTCGGGTCTAATGGGAGGTGTCCCTGCTCATGGCAGGGGCATCGGAACTAAGATGGCTCTTATAGGTCCCTTCCAACCCAAATGATTCTATGATTCTATGAAATAGGTTATATTTGCAAATTATGTTGAACCAAATGTTTTTGGTACTTTAAATTATTATTTCTCCTCTATCTTCAAAAAGCCAGATGGAGAAAAGTTTGACAAGAACATTCAGAATGTGTTATATCATTGTTGCATTTTCTAGTTAACCCTGCAGCAAATGAACCGTGTGTTGGTACTTTCAGTTGTAGACAAAGGGTAATGGGCATTATCTGTTGCAGATCAGCATCAACATTTTCATTACCTTTTGTTCATGGTAATTTATCACACATGCTTTTCTAAGACCACAATGCCCCTGACTATTTAGATTTAAATTTTTTCCTGCTTCTGATTGTGTATTTATATGGCACTTGGAATTATGAGGCCAGCACTGACTAACATATCCAAGAACTTGTATTACACATATGGAAATTAAGGTAAAAATTATAAACATAATTTAAAAAATATATTTGCCCATAAATTAAATTACTACAAGGCAGTGATGATGAAGGCTGTATACTCCAAACAGTATCATCAATCCGTATGAAAGTGGTTAAACTGTTCTTTTAATTCTAACACTCATGTTGGCTCTACTTGGAGGTCCATAACAGACTGTTTTTTCCTGTTGCTTTGTCTGAAGGATAAATGTGCCTTCCCTCTTCATACTTCACTGAACAGCATTCTTGGAAATGTTAGTGTAATGCCTTAGCTAGATTGGGGCCTTAGTAAATATTAAGGATGCTACTGGAGATCTGAAAAGCTTTTGGCAAAGGAGTTTCATCTTTAGTCATCTTCAGGCTTTAATCATCGTTAGGCTTTAGTCATCTTCTCAAAACTGAAGAGTTTATTTTTAATAAAATGTGAAGTTGAATGTTAGTAAATATTTATCCATTTGATTTGACTAGTGGGTATTGAACTTTTTTACTGAGCATTGTTATTTTGAATCTAAGCTACAAACCAAATCCCAAAGTTGAAGCAGCAGTGCTCTGTGTTCAGCTGCATGTTTACATATGAACATCTGCCTCCATGACTCAGACCATACATATGTATAGAAGAACTATGTGCAGATTTGCACTTGCACTTTAAAAGCTTTGCCTCACCTATGCGAACTATGTTTTTACAACATGGTATAATGTTATTACAAAATAGCAGTGCATAGCATATCTTTACTAAAGTGAATTCATCATGCTTGGTAATAGTAAAGTGAACGCATCAAATTTTTTTTTTTGTATGTAAGAAATAATTTTTAACACCTTTCGCAATATTTATCATGACAGAGACTTTAGATGCTATTCTAAAGTGGTGCATTATATATATCATTTAAATGAATGATATCAGAATTACACTCTGTTTCATTGGATTTATATAGTATATAAATATTTTAAATAAAATATGTATGTAAGCATACGTATGTGAATAAATACATTGATATACATATACACTTACTCAACTTCTCTCAAAGCCAACCAAGGCTGATCAAGGCTAATTCAATCTCTAAGATTCTGGTTACTGTTTCTAAGTCTTCTGTATTTTTCTTTAAAAAGATAATTAAAAGATATTCCACGGCACATAATATATTCTGTTGCTGTTTTCACAGATTGTCAGACTTCAAACATGTACTGAACTCCTCCACTGGAGTGACTTTAGCACTTTAAATACCATACAGCTCAAAGTACCATACAGCATATACCCTTCATGGTATATGTTCCAAGTCTGTAGAATGCATTTTAGAAAGTTATACTGATATTAACCATTTTGCTTAAGTACAGGAAAATATTTTTTATTGAGAATTCTACAAAACATCCACCCTGGAGTTTTTAACTAGTGAACTCTTTAAATACTACGTATAAATAGACATGTCTTCACATAGCATTTCCTTATTTATAAAATAATCAAATTTCATAAGTCAGTCCTTTTACAACAAATGGAAGATGACACTACTACTTTTACCAGTACTCGCAATCAAAAAAACGACCCGTGAGAATATTATTTAAGGTTAAAGNTGGATTGCACTATAATAACTCTTTTAAATTCTTGTTTTAGGTAACAGTAATAGTTATACCTTGGGCTGGCACCATTTCCTCTCTAAAAGTTAAGTAAATTTAGTTAGTCATGCAGAAATTTGTGGTTGCCAGAAGAAGAGGAATAATTTCAGTTGTATCCAGCTATTTAGATACATCATGGGCTCCTTTGGTATATAATGGACAACAGAACCAGTTCCTTCAACTTTTCTAACTACCCACTGGTATTTTCTGGGCAGTAGAATAATAGAACACTTTAATGCTTTTTCCTTCCCTTCCCCCTTTTTCTTTTTTTTTTACTTAGACTGTGTAAATCTGACAATAACAGCTGGAGAAAGTCCTAAAAATATTCCTTGTAAAAGGAATTCAGCAAGTATTTCTCCCTTTCATCTTGATCATGCTGTATATCCTGCCTTCTCCTCGCAGAGTCACAAATGTAATGACACTACAACAAGAGTATTTTCAGGAGAAGAGCAGTGTAACTTTTCATGGCCACCACACCAGAAAAAAGAGCAAGAAAACATTGGCCTTCTGGGCCCAATGGCAAGGGCTTCTCACCTTTCTCCAAGCAGCCTGGAAGCGCTGCTGCTTTTAGAGGGGTAGAGATGAAGAGTAGCTGCAGAGTCATTTCTCCATCACAGGCAGAAATAGATGTGGGCAACTGTCCTCTCTTTATTTATCCCAGTAATTCACAGGTATGTTTTGGAGGAGTAGGACCTACTGTAGTTTTTGCCCCTTTCAATATACAAAATGTCCTGTTGAAGTATTGTTTGGGATTTCCAGAAATAACATGTTTAGAAGTATCTTTTCCATTGAAACTGCTCCACTGAGCACTGTGTATCCTTAGCTGTATTGTCTAACATTCCCCACAGGTTTAGAAAATTTCACTACGTCAGTTGCTTACCTAATGCATTTTCAGGCTTGTGTTTGTGACTACACAAGCTGGATCCTGACATAATTGCATGATTCCCCAAGGATGCACACGCAGT
>VZTM01042567.1:1711-16569 GCA_013400555.1 Jacana jacana
GTGCCTGGGCTATGGCAAATAAATGAATTTTTCAAAGGTGAATTGGTTATATCCACTGGGTGCACCTACTTTGTGCCTGCTGCTCTGTGGCAGTTCGTTATTAAATTCCTTTCACCTTTCTGATGTGGGAAGCAGGGATGGCCACATTCAGCTAATCCTAAAAAGGATATTAAGAATTAAATGGCAACCTGGAAAAAAAAAAAATCTTGTTTTGGAGCACGAAAACCGTTGGGACTCTTTACCTTTGACAGGAGAGGCAGGAGAAGAGACACTGTGCAAAAATCTATCAATAAATGATCTGGAGCATGCAGATGCATGCATTTCCACTCTAGAAAGATCATCAGGAAAGTGTGAGGGGGCATTAAGTAAAGTGAAAAGGTGGAAAAAAATCCAGAATGATAAAAAAAAACCCAATAAAGTCTTAGACACAAGATGTAAAAACTGTGAAACCTCTTATCACAGAGGCTCTTGGAGGACAAGAAAGTAATAGGATTTGAAAGGGATTAGACGTTTATATGCATATCTGGAAGAGTCAGAGGTATAATTAAAGATACCAAACATTTCAGAAAGGCTATTAAGCCTTGCATTCAAGCCTTACACCAGCCTCTATTAATGATGGTATTTCTAGATGGGCTCTTGAAATCAGACATGAGCTATCCCACACTTCAAGAAAGCATGCACAACACAAGGCCTGGAACTCCTGCTGTATCATATTTATTTTTCTCTCTGGGCTTTGGCAAATTTATTAATGCCCCTTTTGTCCGTGGCTGCAACAGTGAAACAGCTGCTGCAGTAAACACCACGTCTTCAAAAGGTGGCTTAAATTTCTCAAAATCAAATTAATATTTAGTTGCTTCTATAATTTAGTCCCAGAGCTATTGTATATTCAAGAAGAGTTTTTTCTCTCTCCAAACTGCTACAGATACTTGCCTGGCAGGAAAGAGGAAATATGTTTCCATAGACATGAAAATAAGTAATCTACAGCTTTTTTTCTAGGTTTGATAATGTGACTTTTGATACCCTCTCCAGCTGACTAATGTAACAGCACAGAGAGGATGAACACTACTTAGGGACTGTGTCCATCGCTGGGACTTAACACAGGCAATGCCTGAGCTGGGGAGAGGAGGAACCAAACTTCCTCCTGCAATGCTCATATGGGTGCAGAAGGAACATACTGTAATAATCTGTGCTGTACTCATTGGCGGAAAGCGTTGGACAAGACCTACAAAACTAGTAGGTTCTGTAGTCTAAGCCAACGGACTGTCTTTCAGAAGCTAGACGGGATGTTTCACCATACTCTTTGCCAAGATCGTTTCTCTGTGGTACCTACAATGTAGTTCTTGATCATGTTTTCAATTGCAAAACTTGGGTTCTTTTCTTCCCTGTTAATTTTTGTGGATATGGCAGCCTTCCAGTACCTAAAAGGGGCCTACAGGAGAGATGGGGAGGGACTCTTTATGAGGGAGTGGAGTAACAGGCCAAGACGTAATGGTTTTAAACTGAAAGAGGGGAGATTGAAATGAGATGTAAGGAAGAATTCTTTGCTGTGAGGGTGGTGGGACCCTGTCCCAGTTTGCCCAGAGAAGCTGTGGCTGTCCCATCCCTGGAGGGGTTCAAGGCCAGGTTGGAGGGGGCTTGGAGCCACCTGGTGTGGTGGGAGGTGTCCCTGCCCAGGGTAGGAGGGTTAGAACTTGATGGTCTTTAAGGTCCCTTCCAACTCTAACCATAGGTTCTATGATTCTATCATATGCTTTTGGTTCCAACATTGTCTTGGTTCCTTTGCAAGATGAGCCGACCAACTGTGTGCTGCACCCTGTCATTAAAATGTGACCAACGCCCCATTCAAGTTAACTTTGGCCTACTCAAGCTGATGGATATGAGCCTGATTGCAGGTCTACTGCACTATGCTAACAGCACATGGCATTGGACTGTTACTTGATCACATTGTTGCTTTCTTACTCATTCCATAGTGCAGAATTATGCAATTTCATTGCATCGTTGAGGACATAATGCATACTTGATGAAGAAAGTGCCATTTAAGAATTACACAATAACTGTACATTGAGATGGATGAGGGTTTTAATACAGATGTATTAATAGACAAAGGATATCATAAAACATAAGGGCTTCTTCAGTGAGAACTGGTTTTGGAGATAATAACCCAGAAGATGCACTAGTGAATTAAAGTGATATATTGAATTTTTGCCAGTTTGCGCTGCATTCAGATCAAGCTTCCAGCTTCAACCTGGCAAGGTTAGGGTAGCCCGGTGGTTATGACACCAAATATCCCTTGGATTGAGTTCCTGGAATGGCTGCAACCTCTGAGAGGGGCAAATCCCTTTGCTCTTCTGTTCCAGAAGGTAGGAGTATTAACACCGTATTACTTGACGATGAATATAAACGACTGTGTGAGCACACATCTGTAAGGGGCCGTGTGTCATGTGAATACTGCAATAACTGGGAGCAGACCAACTGCAGGAGCCACAGTCACTCAAATCTGTGGAGGCGGTTTGGTCACCATGGGAAATCAGTCAGCAAAGTCTGTGTAACCCAATGCAGGAACGTCCCAGAATAAACGGCCTTCTTTAGCACCGTTTTCACAGGGAGCTGTGGGAGAAAGTGGCAAGAGTCTTTCTCCCTGCAACCAAGCTAAAATCTAAATGTAATTCAAGAGAAGGCCAGGACTGCATTAGTATGAAGTTGAGTAACGTTGAACTGCTGACAACTCTTCCATGTCTACTTGGCTGACCTCAGCCGTCAGATTTATGGAAATTGAGACATTCCACAAATGATAACTCTTCTGTTTTTTTCCAAAGTGTGGGCAGTTTTGTCACAGTTGTTCAGGCAGTATCTCTGTTGTGGATGTGATTTACCAGTTTGCTTGCAGGCAAGGATGGCAGCAGAAGCACGTTCACAATGATGGTCCTCAGTGCTCTCCCAAGTGCCAGACCAGACCTATCCATACACAGAGGAACGAATTAGGACAGATTAGAACCACTTGGAACTTTAATCCATCAACCTTTGTTGAACATAGCACAGCTGTAGGTAATGGTGGTCTAATTTCAAATTTTATATGAACTTCCGCAGCTTGGTGGAGACCAAGAAGAGTCTAGAAGACAACGGGAGAGATTCACACCAGGCATACCAACATCCTACCTGTAAATACTTAACAGCCTTCACTGTGTACCCACCACAATCACAAAGCTTTTTGATGATGTCTGTAATGCTTGTCCATCTATGTCTTTCATAGAAGCATATGGTTCTGCTGGGGGGCTCCCATAGCAACTGGGCAAGTTTTGTTTGTTGTCATCAGCCTGCACTTTTTTGCCCATCTGTTATTTTTTGCTGGACAACACATGGGTGAAACGCATGGCCTTGCAGGTTGGCTGCTTCCCCAGCAGTAAATGCTGTCTGAAACGGCCACAGCAGGGCAATAGCCCCCTGATACAGGTAACAAGCCCTTAATGCCAGTTACCTCTTGTGGAGATCTAGCCTTCACTTCCTCTAGGTGCACAGCCTCTGCCAAAATTATTGGGCGCACACAGTGATACAGGCAATCTTTTGGTGTACTGGGAGGGGGATCCAGCCTACTGGTGGGGAAAGGGAGAGTGGCAGAGAAAACCACCCAGAAAATTCTGTGCTTGCTTATGAAATCCCTTTTCTCCCTTTCAGAGCACCCATTGCTTTCTCACAGGTTGGTGTTTTTTTCTTCCTACTGATGCTGAATGCTGATAAGACCATTCTCAGCACAGCCTCTGGAACTCAGCTGCTGAACAAACCAATGGACTTTCCCTTTACACTAGATTATAGTAAATTGCCTGATTTATACACACTTCTAGCCAAATACCACCTCAGTAATGCCAGTATAAATCCCCAATAATACCACTTACGTTGGCAAATATGGCACAGGATTTACAGGGGAAATGCAAGAGTGCCAACACCACAATAAACTGAGTTAGCTACTTTAACACCATATTTAAAAATAAACCTGCTTTCTGTTGATACCTGTGTTTCTGTTGCCCTCTATAGCACCATAAAGTCTGCTATAGAGCAACCTGCTTTTAATTGGCATTCAATAAAGCAGATCTTGCATACAGTTACTTCGGCTATCTGGACTTAAGTTTGTCACCAGGCAAAACTATGATATGAAATTACTGCATAGTAATTATTATTATAATATTTTTCCTGAGATTTAATACTAGTTTACTTATTCTCATATTAAATACGGGCAAGAATCGTTGAGGTTGTGCAGTCCTGAAGCTTCATGCAGGTCGGTGGTGGGGAAGGCTGCAAAAACCTGGTGTTTTAGTGGGACCAGTAGATCTGAGTTCCTCCAAGTTCATGGGGTAGAAGAGCTGCTCACCCAAGGTCCCATAAAACTCTGCGTCAGCCGTGAATGAATCATACACTCGGTTTAAGTGGAAACATTATTTTTTCGAATGTGAAAGGATTCAATATGTCCTGATTTTGCACTGATCAAAACTTCACTGGCTTCTGTCAGAGTAAGGCAGGGGATCTGAACAAAAGAAGCCCACATAAAAGTAAATCTAGCAGAGAGAATACATGAAATAAATGGCGTGTTAGCTGAGTACAGTCCTCCAAAATGGATTAAGGGATCAGGTCACCCAGTGCCTCGAGACAACTTCTCAAATCTGAAACACCCTGGTGTTCTCTGTCAGTAAATGTCCTGATGGAGGCTTCTTAAAAAACGGGAACCCTAACTGATCATCCCCTCTGGAAATGTACATAAAAGTCACAGAAACAGTTTAAAAAATAATAACAGAAGAATAGGTTATTTACAAGTCAGTCTTTGACCAAAGGCCAAATCTCCATCTGCTGATGTGGAGTGGCAGTTCTTGAAACCTTAGGCTAACATGTTGCTGTATTCCCAAGCTTTAAATAATTTTCCTTTGAAACAGGGAGTTTAAAACCTCCGGTAAAGTATGCATGCACAGCCTTCACGCTGAAATCCAAATCTGAACTGCTTGCTCCACAAAGCATTTTGTATTACACACCTGGGGCATAACATACATGAAAGGCTCCATGAGATTCACCTCCCCTCCCCGCATAACCTTGTATTTTTTTAATCTTTTCACTTAGTGAGAACAGAAAGATCACTTGTAAAGATTACAGGGGAAAAAAGATACCCAAACAAACCCCAAACTAGAATCTAGAAAATGGCTTTTTTTTTTTTTTTGCTTTAGGAGTAAACAGGGGGTGGTTAAATCTCGTTGTTTATCTCAAACTTTATACCAGCTTTGCTGTGGGCTTGTTCACAGATCTTCTTTCCTGCCATCAGGATGAGCCAAAGAGCCTAGGTTTGCACGAGCATATGTCCCCGTAACGGGTCTGAGGGGTTCCCCATGCGAATAACATCGCGCATCCCCTGCGAACGGGACTAAACACGACCGAACGGGCCAAAAACGACTGATTCAAAGTCTTGACAGGTAGGATATTAAGCAGAGAAATGGAGAACAAGACGAGCAGTTTTCCACACAGGCACCTGATTTCCTCTTCCAACTTAAAGCTAAATCTCATTCGTCCAAAGAACACCCTGCCAACGTGTGATTCGTTTTGAATAGGAGCAAATAGTTTAATCCGGTTTGTTCTCCGCATTCAGTAGGAAGCATTTTTGGCAACTAGCAGCTTGCTAGTGCACAGGTCTCTCCCAGCCCAGCAACTACTAAGGAAAAAAATAACTATTTGCAGCTATATGAAAAACATCTGATCACATCACCTTTTATCATCAGGAGAATAAGATATCACCTCTTAAGAAGGGAAAGAGCAGACTCCAGGTTGTTCTTCACCTGCACTTCAAGCAGGTAAACGGTTGTTTTGCCCAACCTACTGTGATCAGTCCATGCAGCCCACAACAGAAGGGATGGCTATTGTCCATCGTGATGCCAATGAGCTGCTCTGTATTAGGGAAACTTCAAGGGTGATCATAAGGTTGCCTGATACAGTAACGTCAAATAAATACGTGAAGTCCAGACCCGATATCGCCATCCTGCCTTTAACTCTTGTTTCTAGTTGTAGAAGACACTGCACGGGCTCAGCCTTGCACAATACAGGGCTCTATAAGTTGGTAAAAGAAGGTGTGACAATGCCACATGTGAGGGTGAGTGGATACCCCAAATTCGGAATGCTGTTGACTTCAGCCCAGGTTGTTTTGTCCGTCGCATCCTTTGCCAGGGGTGTAGAAGCCGCCCTACTCCTGGCAGCACCAGTGCTTGGCAATATTGCTCCTTACTGGAAAACTTGCATGAAAGATTAAGGATTGAAGAGAAAACCAGTCAGGAATGAGGCTTTACATCCATTGGCATTCCCTGCAAATTAGTTTAAAAAAGCAGAGCCACAAAGAAAAAGATTAAAACCAGTAGCAGCCTGTGACTGACTGGAAGTCAGCGAGGCGGAGGGGTGGGAAGGAGATAGCTGTAAATCACCTTTGCTCCTCTCTTAATTTAGTGCTGGTCTTGCTCTAGTTTAAATTGGAGAATCCTGACGGCTGCTCTGAGTTACAGGAGTTGCCAGCGTTCTCAGGAGGTTTTCTTCTGTCTGCTGTTTGCAAAGTGAAAGTCACGCAAGGAAAGTATCTCGTGTCAATCACGGGCTGGGATTCCTTTGATGCTGGCATTTACTTAAACTTTTATACTATTTTAATATTTTACAGCTAACTTGTGACAAGGGCAATAACAATTAAATTAAAGCAAATAAACTGGCTGGCTTTAGATGTACCTTATCAATCCCAGTCCTTCCACACATCTCTTAACGATTTTGCCACTGAACTGTCAAAGACATGATTAAAAAAAGGTGGCTGCTAAAAGTCCTAGTGGTGATGAATTTGATCCCGAGCACTCTGTTCCTACTCAGCGCAAATGCTAAGCAATTAATTCTTAGCCATGACTGATGCCACTGTCAATTAAAGCAGGGTCTGGCACAAGAATTTTTGAAAACAAAACCACACCGAAACCCCAAACATTTTTTTTGGTGTTGTTTCACCACATTGTGCTGGTTGGTTTGTTTTTTGTTTTTTGTTTTTTTTTTATCCCTCTGGCAGAAATAGAAAATATATAAGTGAAATGGATGAGGAAGGGAAAGAAGAATGGGCATGAGGTTCAAGGAGAAAGTAGGTCAGCATTTTCTGATTTTCTGGGGATTCCTGTGTTTTGGGTTTTTTTTTTCAGATAGCACATGGACTACCCACCCTGTGCCCTGCAAACACAGAGTGTTAATTTGGTCATCGTTGCTGAGTGTCGAGAAGATACAGCTTTCCCTTTGGTGGGGCAATCCTGTGCCTCTTCTCAACAGTGAAATTAGGTCATTACCCAGTTTCGTGTTCATTCTCTAATTCAAAAGGTCATTTAAGCACACACCTAGATCTGGCCATTTTCACACAGGTCTTAGCACCTCTGTGGTTTTAAACGTGCCCTAAAGCTGGTGATTTCAGCGTGGTTTAGAGATGTGATCCAGGACGTGTCAAGACCAGGGATGCTGTCAGGAGTAGGACAGGTACCAAATGGTGTTGAAGTGATGCTGCAGGTCAAGTAACTGGGCACCAGCGTGTCCTCTAGCCAGATACCAGTCCTGACTTCCAACAGCAAGCTGTTCCTCCAGTTGTCTGACTGTGGACGTGAAAATTGAATTATAGAATTTACCTTTGATGATACTGGCAATTCCCTGTTTTTACTAGACCTGGTAAAATTGCAGGAAATATTATTTTTAAAAATTATTTCACAATTAGGAGTGTTGGTGGAGGCAGGGTGATATATGAAGCACTTCCTTATTTATGTGGTTGTTTTCTTTTAGAGACCAGAAAAAGCACTTAATTCATCCTCACCAAACCCTTGTGAAAGGCTCTAAGAGAGTTCTTCTGGAACTTCTGTTCATGTCTCTTAAAGAAATAATCATACTTTACACTTATATAGCACCCTGCATGTGAGGAAGTCAAAAAAGGCAAGGAAGAGCAGATTCCTGAGATTTTGACAGAAGAAACCAGAGAAATTCTCATGGGACTCGGAGAGTTGCCGAGCAGGGATAGAAAATAAAAAGAGTGAGAAGATATTTTTTCAGGTTCTGCATCTTAGCGAAAATAGAAGTTCTCTGGGGGACTTCTCTGAAACTTGTCACAAAACTGCGATCTAGCCATCCTAGGCTAATGACAGTCATCAATGAAACTTGATTTTCTTTCAACTGTCAGGTTGAAGAACTAGCTAAAAGCAAGAGTGGAAAGATATATTCTTTTTTATTTTCAGGTTTTTGGGTTACTATTACCCAATGACGATCATTTTGCAGAAGATACTCAATTGATGCTATAAGAGTATTTGCACGGGCAACCAATCTGTCATGATTATGGTTGTTTCAGGCAAATCTATGAGGTTGCACAGAGAAATGATAATATTTTTTAGGATTCCTGCCCAGCTGGTAAGGAAAGTTCTTTAATTATGGGAAACTCGTGGCTTCTTGGAAGATCTAGCTCTCTTTTGACCCCATTACAAATGTAGCTTCTACAGTGTCATAAAATAGCGTAAGAAAATGTTTTCCCTCTCCTAGCATTTCTAAGTATAGTTTCAGAACCCAGCTCATACCTGGTCTTTTACAGTGGAAAGTAATTTAAACAATAGGCAGTGGAAAATTGCTACTGCATTATTTGAAAAAAATTCAGAGTTTACATATGCTACGAAGGTTTTCAGATTTTTTTAAGCTTAGTTATTATTATCACAAGTATAATAAATTTCATTTCCTTAATTAACCATCACTTTAGAAAGTTTACCATTCCTATTTTATTTTAACTTCACTCATTTTTAACAGATGTCACAACTCAGAAAAGTTCTATAAATAAGTACACCGAGCAATTTAAAACTGAACTTTATTCTGAACCACCTGGTTGCAAAATAATATTTACGTACAAATGTGCATTTAATTTAAAAATATTATCCTACAGTCACATTTTGTGTCATATAAAAGTTAAATTAACACCCTAAGTTTTGTTTATGAGACATTTTTTAATTTTGAAGTTAAAAGAAAATGATAAATTATTTCAGCCATCCTAGAGCTTGCTGTATATAATATGAAACATACGGCTCCTTAAAAAACATCAAACAGGCTGCCCCTGCGAAACACAGACTTACTGCCTGATCCTTCCAAGGTCAGCAGGGCCGGGAGTTGTGTTTGGGCTCTGGCTGAAGTAAAACAAGAGGTGAAATCAGTCTCCAGGTTTGGGTTCTGAGCCTTGGGAAAACAGAGGAATTTTGTGTTTTGGACATCCATACCCACAGCCGGTGCCACTGAGGGGGACTTCAACTCCTCCTGTGCACCCATGTTGGTGTAAGCACACGCTTCACACCACTTTTGGTGAACCTGGCTTATCAGGATAGGCACAGAGCCCTAAAGAAGCACCCTGTGATAGGCTTCAATACATTTGAGGGATACGGTGCAGGGGAGAACTTTGTAGAGTGGGGCTGATGGTTGGACTCCATGATCCCAAGGGTCTCTTCCAACCAAAATGATTCTATGATTCTATTAGATTCTATGATTAACCCCCCCTTTTACTTTTTTTTTTTTAATTTGTACATAAAAGTGGATGAGACTTGAGCAGGAACCCTACAGGACATGGCCATGTCAGGTGTGTGAACCTTCATCCCAACAGCATCAAAGTGTGGTGTCTCTTCAAATGCTTCCAAGAGGGCATTATTCTTAGCTGTTTCTTTCTGCTCTTTCCCTTCTAGTAAACAGTCCTTTTTATTTCCCTTATTCTTTTCCTCACTACCAAATTCAAACATCGTTGATTATAGATTGTCAGTGAGCCATGGGAGCTGGCTTTTGGCCCTGCTGAAGTGTCTAACCTCCTTCTCACCCGTTTCTGCTGGGCCTTTTGGGCCTCTGGAGGTGTGAGCCCTCATGGGATGGAAAGGCTGATATGACCGTAGGTTTTATCCACGGTCTGCTTGGAGAGCACCAAGCCAGTTTTCACACATGCTACAACCACGCTGGTTGGTGTAAGAAAAAAAATATTGTCTCCCCTTCCACGACTGTTGTCTTCTCCTTGGTCTTTCCCCTCAGATGGGCAGAGATTCTCAGCCTGCTTGCATGCTTGTCTTTGTTCATTTCAACGTCTAATGTCATTGCAAAGAACATGTAGGCTTGTGTTTGGAGTTGTGAAGGAGGTCATCCACACTGGTGCACGGGTCACTACCATACGACCAAGAAACCCAGCTCTCAGCATGACCCTCATGTTACTCCATCTCCACGTTCCTCCCCCTTTCCAACATGCCCGTGTCAGGAAGTTCTTCTCATCTCCCATGACCCAGGGAGCTGATGGTGTCAGGGCTGTAATTTGTACCCAACTCTTCCCCACCAAGTCACAGCCGGGTGAGACCACCTTGTTGCTGATGCTTTAATAGATAAAATAAAATCGTGACACCAACAGTGCACTAAAGTAATAGGAAAACCAGTGCAGCAGTGACAAATTTTGTTGTTTTGATGCTGCTCATTACTCCTCCTGGTTCTACAGCTCCTGCTGCTCTTTGGACATCTCTGAATTTCATCTGGCTTTCCGTATTGCAGCAACAGGACATCATGAGCATGAAGCTGAGGTTCAGAGACCAACAAAACCCCTTTTGCCGTGGTGGTTCTCAAAACTTTAGCTCATTTCTGTATGAAATGGGAAAAGCTGAGGAATTTGGAATTGGAATTGGGATTGTGCTGAAGGCCAGTAAGCTCTGGCTTCGGGGTGACCAAACAGACTCACGTGCCCCGTTTCTGCGCAGAAGAGTCTGAAAGGTGACCAAGGAAGGTAACAAGGAGCTTCAAAAAGTGATGAGGAGTATTAAGGGCAGACAGTGCCTCTTCGGAGGTACCCTGAATCCAAGCACACTCCTCTCACCTCCGCAACTGCCAGGCAGATGCTTCCCAGCCTTTATTCGTTCCTGGGAATTGGGGGAACACTGAGAGGTCTCCTCATGTTTTACTGTCTTTTCTGCGTTCCCCTTTCATCTCTCCAGACGCGGTGTTCCGAAACCTGATGTTTCAGGGCTGGAAGTGGTGTGTCACGATTGTTTCACCGGCGCTTGAACAGTGTTCCTGGAAGCTGTTTCATAAGGCATAGTGTTTCTGGAAGTAATATGTGCAGTGCAGGAGTTATATGAGGGATTCAGACATGCAATCAATAGCGAGAAGCGCGGAAGAACTTCAGATGCCTGCGTTCCTTCAAAGGAACCAGGAAAATCATTTTCTAGTGTCACGTGGCAAATGTTCACCCAGTGTCTTGCTGGGATCTCCGAGCCACACTGAGCGAGACCCCCTGACCAGTGACATTAGTGCCAAATGGGCCAAAATCACCCCCTTTTATCCCATTCTCCAGAACACGGGAAGACCTTCGATGTCAACAGCTGGACTCCCAGAGGCAGGAGATAGAGATCTCAAAGTTTGTGAAAATGGTGTTGGTTTTACAAAGATAAAACTTACCAATTGACATCTGCAACCCCAAAATCACACTGTTGCAGTTGACTTTTTAGGGCATGTTTAAAAAAGCATTGTTTTTCCTCCTGTCACAGACATAAGAGGTGGAGGTACATCCTCCAAGAGCCAAACCCCTTCTACGGTCCATTCACTTACTTGAGAGACCTCTGAAAAGACCAACCAAAGTGTAACATTTCCCAGGCATCGTACCAAAGAGTAGAAAAATATGCTAGATCTCCTCTAAAAGCTTATCTGGAAATGAAACAAAGCTTTTAGGCAAATAAATATCTAGTGAATCCAAAGATGAAATTAAATTTTTTTTTTTAGGTAACCTGAATAGAAGAAAAAGAGAAGAACAGTTAAAAATAGATTAAAAAAAAGGAAAGAAAATAACCCTAAAATATCTTTCAAAACCCAGCTGAGTCCCTGACAAACAGAGCTGAATTAGTTAAAAGGAATAATCTGATAAAAAATACAATTACGGTACCCCAAGGTTATCTGTTTATCAGATTTCCATCGTACACTTTCCATGTGTACCTCGCCTTGTACCTCAGCAGATCCTTCCCAATATTTTAAGCAATTTCTCTGAGCTAATAACTGCCCTTCCTGTATTTTTCTGTGGCCCCTTATTTCCTCATATTTCTGTCGTAGCTCTTTCATGCAGCAGCCTGCAGCTGGAGCAGAGAGGGCCAGTGAAGGTATTTCCCCCTCTGGAAACATGCAGGTCCCTCTCTCATCTCTCTCATTTTTTAGAACTATTTTTTTTTTTTTTTTTTTTTTGGGGGGGGGGGGGGTTTGTTTTTTGTTTAACTTGTAAATTTTTTTTTTTTAATGTGAAGATTTGCCTATTTCAGGACAGCAACCACAAAGCTCTGAATGGCAAATTCAACAACCAGACCTGTAAAGCTGATATATTTAAGATGAAGAAAATCTGTTTATTGTTATTTTAACTGCATGTATCCTTAACAATATGTATTAATGTTAATAACATCATCATTAAGAACGCAATGGGTATGTAAGTTTTCTAATTCCTAGACACCATCCGTGCTGTTTTCATCCCTGTTGGGAAAAGAGTCAAGCGTTATAAGCAGGTTGATGCTTCCAGGCCTTTCTGCCTGGTGGTTTGTACAGATGACGATGTGAACATGCCCTGCCAGAGAATCAAATGTTTTGTTTTTCTTCTCCTTGGGGTGACCATTGTCTCCAGCTGGTTCTATACAGAATGAGTCATTAATTAAACCCGGATTCTTTGCAAGTGGCCCATTGCAGGGCTGTGGTTTATTCTTGCTTGTTCTGCTCCCGCGAACAATATTTTGGGGGATTTCAGGCTGATGTTATTTTTATGATTTCACATTTTCTTCTCTCTTCCTTCTGCCTCAAGTGTTCCTCCAAGAGACAGAAAGTGAAAGGCTCGGTTAAGAAAAACACAGCCACCTCCAAAGTGCTAAAACTGCAATAAACCCATCATCTCTAACAACAGCGGAGCATGAAAAGATAAAAAACAGCCTGCCAAGAATGTAGTAACCACCCATTCACTTTTAAATGCTCTCCACACTTCAATGCACAGACCTAATTACTTTTCTGCATTCCCAAATCCACTTTGCAGCGCTGCAATCAGAAACCTGGCGTTAAAATATTTTAGACTCTAAGGATCAAGACTAATTATGGGCCTAAGCTGCACCTTTTGGTTTCCTTACGAGCCAGCCTGACCCCCCCAACCCCTGCCCCTTCCCTCCCCCAGCCTCTCCACCCCTTTCCCTTCTTTTGGGATGCTTTAAAGCACGCTCCACTAGAAGAAAGGCTGTCCAGTCTCAGTCGGGGGTGAAGTAAAGAGAGAATAAAACAAAAAGCAACTCAGTCCAATTCAGTAAGCTTCAATGAAGCTGGTATATTTAATGTGAGCCCAGGGTTAGCCTACAGAATTGTGGCAGAATGCAATATTCTCAACAAAAAAAGATGTGTTTAAAGTCGGGCAAGGCCCCATAAGGCTGTTGTTGGTGTTTAAGCAGTACACCGAGGTATTTAGCTCTGAGGGTTTCTAAACATTCCAGCTGAGAATAAAACCACAGCTTTACAGTAGCTTCTTAAAGGTTTGGGGGGCTGGGAATGTTCACTCCCCCTTGCATTGAAAAGTCAATAAACAGTAGGAAAGATCATGTCATAACAAAGATGAAGCCACCTATTACAGGGTATAGTGATGGCTAATGGCGCTATCAGAAGGACTAATCCCATATATTAAATGCTGTAATTGTTATAATAATATCATGGTTATTAGAACACCCAGGCGTGGGGCATTTTTCATTTTGTGTGGCAAAAAAACCCGCTGACGACCATCTGCCCTTCCTATGGTGGGCCCTTGCTAAAATATGGAAATATTAGATAATGACGTCAACGACGCGGGCGGCAGCGTATCTTACGGTTCGTGGCATTTACTGAGCTCCTTTAGGTCATTTTGTCCACAGCTAAGGTCCTAAAAAGCTTCCATTCGCCCCAAAGAACTGTCTGCAAAAGCAGGCACTGGTGTTTTACCCCCATGCAGCACTTTTAGTTCCACTTATTTAACAATGGTGATAGCAGTAAGAATAATAGAAAAAGTAATGTACTTGTTGCTTGTCACCATACAGGTGGCAAGTCTGTTCTAAGGACCTTAAGGAGAAAAAAAACCCAAAAGAAAATATTAAGTTCTATGAAGTCTCCCCCCTTCCCCTTTACACACACCTCCACAGGCTCAGATTGTTAGGAATCCCATAGTTATGGACACAGAAGTGTTTTAAACCCTGGTCCAGTTTAGGATAATCGAAATTAAATAGTCATCCACAGCTGCTGTTACAAGGGGAAGGGTTAAAACAACAAGGCGGTCTGCGGGGTGATAGTTCACATGAAGGTTTAAGAAAAATAATAAGGGAGTTAGCAGAGAGCATGCACATTGGCTTGCAACTACCAATTAACCCTCCTTGTTAGATAGGTAATTTATTCCACTCAGCAGCATCAAATATCAGACAAAAAGGTGGCCAAAACAGTAATTATCTTCATGGAATTCAAAGGCTTGAAAGCCATAATTCCTAAGAAATAAAAACAGAGTTCTTTTCATAGTGTATGCCTCATCTAAAGACTGTAATAAGAGCCAGGCCCTAGCTGTGACCCTTTACACTTCAAGGTGAAAAAGTAGGTTAAAGAAAGTAATGGCAATAATCACGGGGCTTTTCTACATAAAACAGTCTCTGAGTGGAGGTCAAAGATCAAACACTCGGGGCACTACCTGCGTCACACAAAGATCTCTTCCACAATAGAAATGAAGAGCAAGACTGGCAGGAAAGAGCAATAAGACTAATCAATTCTAAAATTATTAGGAAAAGAAAGAGACACCCTCCCTGCTCCCCCACCTCCCCTCTGCCCCCCTC
>VZTM01042567.1:16574-28497 GCA_013400555.1 Jacana jacana
CCCCCCACCTCCCCTCTGCCCCCCTCTGCCAAAAAAAAAGAGAAAAAGAAAAAAAAAGCAAAAAAAAAGAGGCAGATTTCGAAAAGTCTGGATGAGATTAAAAAGAAAGGCGCCCATTCTCTCCTTAATTTTTTGAAAAAAATAAGTCTGAGGATTTCCTGCACTTCACAGAGAGCTTCTATCAGGAATGAACGTTAAATATTTCCATTTCATCTTCATCCCCACCTACCAGCTACGTTTTTTTACACCATCCAAAATGGGCTTTATGTTCTTTTTTGTACTGGTTTGGACACTGTTACAGAGAACTGAAGATATCTATCTCTCGGGATTATATTATAATTTTGGGGTTTTTTTTTTGTGTTAAAGATTTGGATGATTTTTGCACCAGATGATTTTTGTCAGATCCCCAGTCTGAGCCTGTATGTTACAAGAATGTGTTTCACATTGGATATTGTCAAGTGGAACACACTTTCTGCTGCCCTCCATCACTCCAGCACTTTGAGAGTTCAAAGGTAGATCCCCACAATGGCATGTAAGACCTATCTGGACTCGCTGTATATCCTGGGGAGCATGGTGTCAAGGATTTAATAATAATAAAGATATTTCTTATTTTTCACTTGAGAAATGTGAATTTCTCAAGTGAAAAGATTTAAATTATTTTTTATTTAAATTTCAATAAATTTCAATTATTTAAATTTCAATTATTTTTTATTTTAAAACTTTATTATAAGTTTTGTAGGTTACACTTAAACATGTAAATACCACCCCATTGACCTTACTGGGCTTTCTACCTTTCTTTAGGCTGGGCAGACGTCAAAATTTTGCTGGAAGAGGAGCAAACTGCTCAGCAGTGAGCAGGATCCAGCACCAGCAGAGCAGAGGGAGCTGCAGGGCACTCAGGCACAAAGAGGTTGCTTGCCCAGCTCTTTTTTTTTTTAACCTTTGGTCTTCCTTGAGTTTCAGTTGTTTAAGGATCTACTCTTTCCCTCTGATAGATCCTTCCCTACGATTGAGCTGTTGTATGAGAGGTTGACCTGCTCCACAAGCAGGATGGTGGACCCCCCCACCTCCACCTGAAGTTTTGCTGTGAGATATAAAGCTGGTGAGGTAAAGAAACCCAGAATAAGGTGCTCAGGTACCGAGGACCGTCCATTGACAAGGAGCTGTGTGTCCCTCCCAAAAACGTTACTGCAAACATCACCTTTAAGACATACAGTGGTATACAAACAACATGTAGCATTAATTAGCCAGCCGCTGATTAGCTGACAACTGACTAAGCTGTCGTCCTGATTTCTGAACGGATAGCAGAACAGAAAATTAAAATAAGTAAAAATCAACCATGGTGTTTCTGGCGTCACATCGTGGGAGTATTTTATGGCCAACTTTAAAAGGCACGTAGCGTATATACTACTGCTTCCCATTCTCTCAGTAGAACACAACAAAATAGGTAGATTCCCAGTTGTTTTTTTTTTTTTATAGACGGTGGTAATGACAAAAGACTTCTCTCATTCTTTGCTGCTTCTATGGAATAGTCAAAATCTCCTTGGATGTCTGAACATTTTATATCACATAATCTAATAATTCAGTATAGCATCAGGTCACAGAAGGCTGATTCATCTATCTGACACATTCAGCTATCTATTAGATATATGCTAACCCTTATGCCCATACTGTACAGAGCACATTCTGTAAAAACTGAAGGAAAATATGACTTGACTTTATTTTTTCTAACGGGTCAGAGAGGTCACAGGGGTGAAAGACAGAAACATAGGTGCATTGTTCATCTAATATTTATTATGTTGAGTGCATACAGATTCTGCCAACATTTGCTGTTTGCTGAACTGTCTCCCCAAGATTTTGAGATAGGCCAAGAGGATCTGAGACAGGAAAATGCGTTCATTTATTCTGCAATGTTACTTCTTGGAAACTGGCTGTCTCGAGTTTTCTCCACATGCGGGTCTTACAGCATCCTCTGACGTATGTCACCGCAGATATATCCCTAATTATTAAATTGCCTTTAATGTGTTTAAGTCAAATATTTGCATTCGTTGTCAGATACCAGAATTCACTTCCTTCTGATGGAGTTCCAATTAGCAATTACTGTCTGATGACTCCTTAGGAAAAAAAAAAAAAGGAGGCCTTAATAGCCACCGCGCTAGAAGGTATAATGATGGCTACGTCGGCCTATTGTTTGAGATCTTGGCCAACTAGCAGAAGGTCACTGAGCCTCATACCATTGATGTGATCTGACTGAGCATGAAGTTAAAATTATAGTCTCACAATGAGCTGTGATGTTTTGGGCTTGCGATGCTTGCAATTAGCCACAATGTGACCTTCATGTTTCATCCCTTAAAAGCAGGGTTACACTATTGATTATTATTCCTGGCATGGCTGCCGTTTATTAGTTTTGTCAGATTTACTTTTTATTTGGTTATTTGCCACATGAGGATTATGTGGCAAGTCATGGAGTATGTGCCACAATTATTTTCAAAATTTCTTTTTTTTTTTTTTTTTTTTTTTAAATTTTATTACAGCAGATGTTCCTAAAATAGATGTAAGCTTCTCTGCAAAAAGCAGCCCCTCTGTGCCAAATTCCAGCTTCTGCTAATGTGGGAACCCAGTAGGATGAGAGAAGGAGTATAAAGAACCTTTATCCGTCGCTGCCGGGATGACAGTTGCTGAGTTTTGCAAAGGGGTTGCAGGGAGCTGCAAAGAGCACGGGGAAGGCTGAGGCCAGACCCTGTCTTTGCCCTGCTCTCTGCAGCATCCATTCTGCCCTGGAGTACAGCATGGCAGAGAGAGTTATTATTAATGCAGCGCACTCTCTCCCTGACTGCATTGCAGGAATATTTTGTCAAAATTCAACCAATATGCTGCAGAGAGACTTTGCCTTGTGTACATAGACCTCAACAAGTGGCCGTATTTTTTTCTCCAAACTCACTCATTTGAGGTGCGGTGAAAATACCTAACTCTGTGACCTGGCATCTTCTCCTACCATATTTCATCCCATTATCTTACTACAGCTTGCAGTTAAGAATGCAGATCTTTTGAAATTATCTTTTATTCTCCCTCCGTATTGAAGATGTCACCAAAATGGCCTGGATGAGCGTACGATCTGCTGGATCCAGCACTGGCTGGAAGGACGGTCCCAAAGGCTGGTGCTCAATGGAGTTCAATCCAGCTGGCAGCCAGTCACAAGTGCTCTTCCTCAGGGCTCAGTATTGGGGCCTTTCCTTTTTAATATCTTCATTGATGATGTCAATAGGGACATAGAAAACACCATCAGTGAGTTTGCGGATGATACCAAGTTGGGTGGGAGTGTTGATCTGCTTGACGGCAGGGATGCTCTACAGAGGGACTTAGATAGACTGGATAGATGGGCCAATGTTAATAGCATGACATTCAGTGAGGCCAAGTGCCAGGTCCTGCACTTGGGCCACAACAACCCCATGGATGACTACAGGCTTGGGGCAGTGTGGCTGGAGCTGCCTGGCAGAANTAGTGACAGAACTAGAGGGAATGGCTGCAAGCTGCAGCAGGGTAGGGTTAGGTTGGACATTAGGAAAAAATTTTTCCCAGAGAGAGTGGTCAGTCAGTGGAATCAGCTTCCCAGGGAAGTGGTGGAGTCCCCATTCCTGACTGTGTTTAAGAGTAGATTAGATGTGGTGTTGAGGGATCTGGTGTAGGGGAGAACTTGTAGAGTAGGGCTGATGGTTGGACTTGATGATCCCAAGGGTCTCTTCCAACTTAAATGATTCTATGATTCTATGAAAACATCTATTATCAGCACATAGCAGCTTTTTCCTCAAACTTTAATGAGAGTTTTAAGTAAGTTTCTTCTGAAGAAGAAATCTAGAGAAACTTCAATAAAAACTTCCCTCCAAGGCAATAATTCAGTTTAAACCATTTTAGTTTTTGCATTCAACACTGAGGAGTGTTTCTTGCTCCAGTTCCTCCAGCTTCACCGATGATATTTACATGACACAGTATCAGGTTCTTTCCTGATGCCTGGTTAGTTGGGATTTATCTCATTTCTTTTGTCCAAGTGAGTCAGGCATCATTTCCAAAAGATCTGTCATTTTGCCTGGCAGGATCTTCATTTGGTTAATCAAATTCTACTTAAGGTTGTTTTTTACATGATATCTGATGAATCAGATGAATAGGCTCTAAAGTCTGTTCTGATGTTATTATCAAAATGAAAATGGGTTATTTTAAGACCTCTTGATGAAGCAGGACTGCAGGGCTGAGCAGGGATAATCTAGACTGGCAGTAGGACTGGTAAGAGTAGTAGAACTGCTAGGAGTTTTCCCTCTGCTGTGCACTGGTGATGCCACAACTGGAATCCTGCCTTCAGTTCTGGGCTCCCCAGTTCAAGAGAGACAGGTAGATGCTGGAGAGAGTCCAGTGTAGGGCAACAAAGACGCTGGAGGGATTGAGCATCTCCCTGATGAGGAAAGGCTGAGAGAGCTGGTACTCTTTAGCCTGGAGAAGAGAAGGCTGAGGGGAGACCTTATTCATGCTCACAAGGATCTGAAGGCGGGGTTGAAGGAGGATGGAGCCAGTCTCTTCTCAGTGGTTCCCAGTGACAGGATGAGGGGCAATGGGCACAAGCTGGAACACAGGAAGTTCCATTCAAAGATGAGGAAAAACTTCTTTGGGTTGAAGGTGGCAGAGCCCTGGAAGAGGCTGCCCAGGGAGGGTATAGTGTCTCCTTCTCTGTAGACCTTCAAGCCCTGCCTGGATGCAGCCCTGAGTGATGTGCTCTGGGCAATCCTGCTTCAGCAGGGGAGTTGGACTGGATGATATCTAGAGGTCCCTTCCAACTCTGGCAATTCTGTGATTCTGTGAACTAGTGGGCTTTGCTATGCCAATTTCTGACTGTGGAGGTAGGAAAACTAGTTAGAACGTCCAGGGAAATTTTACTCATGACTCTGAACCTATAGACAGGTACATAATCTGTTTGTCCCTTGTGCCCCCTAAGTGTGAGCCTAAACACAAATGTTTCTAATACTGCATTCAGCTGTGCTCCCCTGGTTTTCAAAATCTTACTCTAGCCTGTACCGAGGCCCTGGCAAGTTGTCAACATCTTCTGGGAAACAGTGCCATTTCCCTCAACAATGTGAAAGTCCTGCCCAATAGGACGTGTTGCTATTTTTAGGAGAAGCAAGCACAGAACAGATAGGAATTTCAGGCCAGCCTTGTAATTTCCAGGCCGAGGAAGAAAAAGAGCATCCCAAAGCGAGCCACTTGCTGTTCTTAACTCAAAGTGAGATATAGGAAGGTCAGAAAACTATGCATGCAAGACCAACTGCAGGCTAAAACTCCCACCCAGCGTCCAAATAAAATTGAATAGCTGTAAGAGCCCATGGTGGAGCAGTTCTGACTTCCTGGAGGTCCAGTCAGGCACATCAGCCTGCAGAGGGAATGAAATTTGATTTTGGAATAGAAAGGAAGGAAAGAAGGAGGGGGAAAGAAAGCAAGATGCTGCGCTTGATAAGGGACAAGTTGTTTTACCAAGACTTGAAGAGGAGTTCAGAAGAAGTTTCATGTTACAAGTGGCTTCAGTAGATTCTTAGTGGGTTAAATAGGCAAATTGGAGCTGGAGAAACAATGACAGGCTCTGTATACATTTATATGCCCAGTAGACTCGCTCCCTGACAGCTGACAGTAAACACTCTTCAAAAAGAGAGCATTCCCACCAGAGATTTCCCAAGTTTCAGTTGAAATATTACTGTATCTCAGCAATGGAAGAAGGAGTCGTCAGGTTGGAAGTTCTGCCAACAGGGCTTGTGAGGTAATGAGGTAATAGGCCATGTGTTGTGTGACAAATCAGCTCAGGTTGGGAGGCAGCGATGATACGACCCCATTTGGCAGCAGGGGAAGGCAGAGAGATTAAATTCCACCTGCTGTCAGTTAAGCTTTTGCATCACTTAGCTTGTGTTTGCCAGGATATCCACAAGCCTACGCCAATAAAAAGATGAATATGTGCTTTCTGAACTGGATTGTAGCATTTCGTAAGAAGTTTATTAAGGATTTAGTCCAAGTTCTTCGGTTATTGCTAAAGACTGAAGTGTGTTTCATTATTGACTCTTAAATTATTCAAGTTGAAGTACTCTTCCTGAATGTTTCCCTGGCTCACAACGTTTTTCTTCTGGCTTTGCAGTGAGCAGCACCCAATGGGGATGCTCCAGGTACATGTTCCTGTTGCTCTGCCTTTTTTGGTTTCTCATTCCCAGCTCACGCTTCACACCTGTGTTTAGTTCATAGGCATGTCAATAAATGCCCTTCCAGGCCAGGATGATCTTCTGTAGATGTTTCCTAGCAGCACTTGGCCTTCTCACGTTGACAACAGCCTCTTTGGTGCCAGTGCTGTGGATGTACAGCTTTGGTGTTTCCATCCACAGACAGCCCCCACCTTGCAAATGTCTTTCCAGTGCATCGTCTGTGAAAGGAAACTTTCCAACTGCAATCAGGCAAATAATGAAATTCACCTTCTTTATATCACCAGGACACTTTTTGTATATTGGATTCAATGCTGGTTGCTGTTGCTCAGCAGTTCTGAAAAGGCAGGTAAATTGTGGAGCATTGACTTATTTGAATTATAAAAGCTCCGAAGAGATGCTTATAGATAGTTTGTGGAGCCAGCTGTAAAATAACTGTTATAATGAAATCTTAAATACAATGGGCTATTGTGTTCAACACAACAAAAGTAGAAGATTAAAAAAAGCCTCCTCTGGTATGCAATACTCCATAAATGCTACTGCATCTGGACCCTGGTGGGTATTGACTTTGAGAGCTGAGGACTACTTTCTGCAAAGTGCCATTACTTGTAATTCTGTGCCACTTAAATTGTCTTCAGAATTCATGTTGTCAAATTGTTCCAGAGATTTGCTGGAAGGAAAAATAAAACTCTTCCCACGCTCATGCCACCACTCTAATTCCCCTTGGACTACCATGGAGCCAGGTCTTTCCAGAGATGGTTAGGAAGCAGCAATATTTCCTGAAGCAGGTCTGCCCGTCTAGACAGAAAAAAATAATCCGCCACTACATCCCACACTGTTTTCTAATTTCAAAACACATGGAGTCCTCTATTTTGCTGCCTACGCTGACAGCCATGTCAGGCTGCAGCACCAAGCAGCCTTGCTGAAATGCAGGAATCCCATGCTGTCCCTGGGCTGCTCAAACTTGGCAAAGAGAGAAAGAGAAGGAGCTGTTGGAGAGGGTACAGCAAAGGCCTATGAAGACGATGAGAGACTGGAGCATCTCTCTGCTGAGGGAAGGCTGAGAGATCTGGGGCTGGTCAGTCTGGAGAAGAGAAGACTGAGGCGGGGTGTCATCAATTTTTATCAATATCTAAAGGGCAGGTGGCAAGAGGATGAGGAGTCTTCTCAGTGGTGCCTGGTGGCAGGGCAAGGGGCAACAGGCACAAGGTGGAACACCAAAAACTCCATCCCAACATGAGGATGAACTTCTTTCCTTTGAGGGTGGCAGAAACCTGGAAAAGGCTGCCCTGAGAGAAGGTGGAGTCTCCTTCTCTGGAGACATTAAAATGATGCCTGGGCATGTTCCTGTCCAACCTGCTCTGGGTGGCTCTGCTTTGGCAGGCAGTTGGACTGGATGATCACTGAAGGTCCCTTCCAAGGCCAGTCATTCTGTGGTTCTATAAATGCCCTGTGAGGAACCACTCATATATTTTCCATGAGCTCTGAAAGCTTTAGACAAAAATGACCCCTACCAAAATCTAACCATTCTTTTGTTGACACTGGGGTGCTTAAGGGTCAGTGGCTGCAGAGAATATTCTTAGGTCATCTTTGCAGATCTGGTGCAATCCAAATGATTTCTGACCACAGCTGGGTGAGCTGGGGATGCCCCTTTGTCTCAATGGGCATGGGGTGGGAGGAGCAGCAGCAAACCCATAGCTTCAGAGTAACCCTTTTTCCAGCCACGGTCCCTCATGGGAGATGTGCTGACATTCTAGGACACCACTGAAAGACCTGGGCATTTGTTTAGGCTGGTTAGGAAAGGGTGGAGGAATTCTGCCTGGGTTTTTTTTTTGGTTGCTTTCCCAATTAATTTTTAATCTCTGATAGCAGATGGGACAAAGTAGTGGGGGCTCTGAGAGCCGGCCTCCGATTTGGTTCAGATTTTGTCTGGTGGTTTGTAAAGCAAAGAATGGCACAAAAGGGAGACCCTCATGTTGGTGCATCCCAGCCTAGAGGGTGGCCATGTGGAACAGCGACCTTGGCAGCCTTTTCCTTGGCAGGCTGGTGTGTAAGAAGGTGGAAGGGGAGGGGGGGTGGGATGGGGACGGAGAGGAAATTCACCCTCATTGATTCATGTTCCCATGTTTGGGTTTTTAAAATAAACCCGCTCACCTGTACACAGGGGCTGTCTGCAGAAGGAGCACCTGCCTCATATATTTCATGTGTAACCTTGAGGGCTTCCAGTAAGGTAATTCTCGTGCTGGGATGAGCTAATCTAGCACAAAATGCTACACCTGCTTCGTTCTGCTAACAAATAGGCCTCTGCCTGCCGAAGACTGCCTGACCTGACTTATTATACCTTCCCCATCAGCAGAAAGACTCATATCATCACTGGGCCAAAGGTGAATTGCCTGGAGACAAAGTTGGAATGAATTTTTTGCAGTCCCATTTCGCCAGGCATTCAAACCACTTCATCCTGAGGAGCGAAGACCTTTAGCTGTGTCACATTTATATATGCTTATAAGGACGGAGCGGGTTCTCCCCCGCAAAGAGGCTGTGGGTGAATGTATCAAAAACAGGTAAGCTGGAGGAAAGCAGTTTTTGCCTCTCCTGCCCTTTGTTCAGTGACGCTATCACCCAAGAGGAAGAGAAGACATGGAAGCCCACCCGTAGCGCTGATGCTCCCCGTGTCTGTTACCACCTCCTGGAGTTAAACGAGCAAAGCGTGCCCCAACAACCTGCTAAAGCCACTCAGATATTCAAATTCACACACAATGCCAGGAGAGTGAGGAAGGGAAGCAAAGAATTATGGGCTTACATTTGGTTTCTGGTCCAGAAAAACGTCGAGATGCTTCCAGCCGATGCCAGTTTTCCATTTGAAATGTTGCTTTGTATTTATAGTTTTCTTAATCCCTAAAGCAAAAGAGTCTAATATTCATTTAAAACCCAATAACAATTAAAATCCCCAATAACAATTAAAACCTACAATGAACAACTGCTCTAGCTTTGTTTATTGCACGCATAAATAATCATACTTCAATGAACATGTTAGTATCTATGATCCCTTCCCAGATTAAGGTTGCCTCGAGACTGCTTGCTTTGGCTACTGTAAATGTGACATGAATTACACTCAGGAAAATGTGTCTTACATGCTGGGTTTGAAGTAAATTATTTTCTTCTAATATACCTACACAACTGTCACAAGGAATTACACTGCAGATTTAGTGATGTTAAGTGTCAATTGTAATTTGGTGACAGCCATTTTATTGGCTATGCATATTGCTCTGCGAGGACCTGCTTCTCAGTATGGAGGCCACCGTATCATTAAAAACCAGTGATCCTTCACTGATGACATAATTTGACTGGCAGAGAGAGGAGCAGTGAGGGGCTTGCTTCCACCTGCACGGAATCTGCTGTGTGTCAGAGATGAATTTGCCTTCAAATTAGAAACAGCACAGCAGACTGGTGGCTGTGATTTTGCTTGATTTCTTTGAAGGAGTTTCACTGGAATGGTTACTGAGCAGCTGATAGGAGTCTGCTTTAATATGTCAAACGTATGTATTATGCAGCCTGTAAACATTTCAAATATTTTTAGACACAGTGTACAGTGAGTTATCAGTGGAATACTTTCAGCTGAATTGAGCCACAGGCTCCCTCCCTTCTCCTTCTGCACGCTCATCCATCCATCCGCCCGCCCATCCATCCATCCATCCTTCTGTCCATCCATCCACCCTTCCATCCTTTTGTCTGTGAGCCTGCCTCTGCAATAGGCTGAGGGGACTAAATTTATGTGCTCAAAAAGGAGGAATAAAAAAAAAAAACAAAAAAAGAAGTTAACGTAAAACCAGTGTTTCAACAGATAAAATAAATCATACAAGCTGTGTAAAAATTTAGAGTAAGAACAGAACCATAATCATACATTCTGAAAATTTTATAAACTGACAATTCAAGTTATGTGTTTTATGCTAATACACGTAGTGGTAGCTTCTAACAAACTGTGATTCGCACATAAGGAGTAGAAAAGTTGAAGGTATTATATATGTAATATCTATTTTTCACATGTACATCTTTATATATACATTATGTACTTATTCTGAGAAAGAGGAAATAGATTCTGAGACTTTCTTAGCAAATTTAAATCAATATAGCTGCCTTTCCATTTTCAGTATTTAAATTAAATTTTTTGCTGCAAGGCACTGCAAGGAACAAAGCAAAGTACCTTAAAAGAAAGTGTTTCCCTAGTAATTTCACCTCATTTCACACCTATTTGGCAGCTTTTCTTAGCCAATTGGTTTCATTGAAAATGCTGACAATGTTCACCTATTAGAATTGTCCGTACATAAGGTGTGCTTTTCCCTTAGATTCACTTTATTAACTTTAAATGTAGAAAATAACTTTTTTTTTTTTCCTTAAGACTACCAACATCCCTCAATATATACTTTTGCCTGTCTCCCATTTTTTTTCTTCACACTGCTTGTTCTACTTTTTTTGAAAAATCTTTACTGAACAATAAACAGCATAAATTATTCAGCCAATTTCAGTCCAGTAGCATAAATCATACTCTAGCAGACATGCTACTTATGACAAATGCTTTGTCTAAGAGAAACATACCACTGAAGGTTTAATCAGAAGCTCTAAACATTTCAGACTTGCTCAATTTTATTCTTGGCAAGAAGCAGTGTTTTTTGCTATATCTTCCAAAGCTTTGGGAGAATGTTCATTTTTCCCATGAGAATACTGAGGCCATTTTTACCCACTCCAGGAAAGGGGAGGGTGTTAATAAAAGAGCACTTTCCTCAAGAAAAATTCAAATGGGATCGGCTAAACTTCTTCCTCTTGAAAGCTCGTTTTGGAGGCAGCCTTGGATGTTTTAAGTGCTTCCTATATGATGAAGTATTGGGACTTGCATAGTGTCCCTTTTGAAAGCATAAACAGCATGTATGAAAACGTAACCTTTTATGGGATAAAAGGTTTCTTAAGATTTTATTAGCACACTTTGAAAAAAAAATAATCCAACAATAAAAANCTGCTTTATTGACTGGCAGCGCTTTTGTTTCAGCATCATCTAAAATGTCAGCTGAGGTCCTGGAATAAGGCTCTGCTTCCTGGATGGCTACCTCTTGCACAGCCAAGAAAAACACTGTGGAGTCAAATTTATATAAAACAGCAACCTGAAAAAATGCTGGGATAACAGAATGGTGGGAAGAGAATTGCAGATAAACTACTGTCATCAGCACAGTGCAGAGCTTGCGCATAGTTGAGTGAACGCAACACAAATTATGGGTAGTTTTCAACTAAAGAGCAGAACATGTAAAATATATAGGCTCAGGATCTAGATGACCTTACCCGCTGGATTAAAACAATCCCAAAAGAAACCGTATATAGAGGCAAAACAGCTAACATCTCCTTTTAAAGAAAAGTCGTTTTTTGTTATTTTTAAGTTCTGGCTGAAAGGGAGACAGTTGAAAGGACGACAGCCAAATAGAGAAGGACCAGACACAAAACCCCTATGCCAGTTTTTGTTATTTTAGGTCTTACTAGTCAGCACCAAATAAACGGGAACATAAGCATTGACGACCTAAATCAAGGCTGTGGTCCACTGAGTCTCGTGGGTGCTTTCATGGAAGAAAAAAATGAGCCCCTTGTCACAGTGAGAGGGTCTGTTACTTACTAGTGTTTCTCCATGTGTCCCGAGAGTGGGTGATTTGCATAAACCTTTG
>VZTM01042569.1:7023-33553 GCA_013400555.1 Jacana jacana
GGGGGGCCGTCGCCGTCCCCGTCCCCTCAGGCGGACGGGGCGATCTTACGGCCCGCGTCTGAGCGTCTGTCTGACCGTCTGTCTGTCTGTGCAGCACTTTCGACGTGGCGGTGGTGGGCGCGGGCATCGTGGGTCTGGCCTCAGCCCGGGAGCTCGTCCGGCGGCACCCCTCGCTGGCCTTCGCCGTGCTGGAGAAGGAGCAGGAGCTAGGTATGGCGGTAGGGCGCCGGTGGGGCATCTTCTGCCGTGGGCTCGGGGTTACCTGGTGTGCCAGCCCGTCAGGAATCCGTGCTAAAGGCACACACCTCGAAGCTTGTTTTCTGGGTGGACAAGGAGCCATGGGAGAGCATCTGTCCTTGTCGCTGGAATGGGAGAAGAGAAGGCTCCAGGGAGACCTTATAGCCTCCCCCTGTCCCTAGAGGGTACAACAAAGCTGTGGAGAGGGGCCCGTCCCAAGGGCATGTAGTGATGAGAGGTAATGGCTTCAAACTGGATGAGGGGAGATGGAGATGGGATCTCAGGGAGAACCTCTTGGCTGTGAGGGTGGTGAGAGCCTGGGGCCCAGGTTGCCCAGAGAAGCTGTGGCTGCCCCATCCCTGGAGGGGTTCAAGGCCAGGCTGGATGACGGGGTTTGGAGCAGCCTGGTGTGGTGGGAGGTGTCCCTGCCCAGGGCAGGGGGCTTGGAACTGGCTGATCTTTAAGGTCCCTTCCAACCCAAACCATTCTGTGATTCCCCCTGGGAAGAGCATCTTCCTTCCTGGCCTTGCCCTGACGGGGTATTTCTTCCTCGCTTTGCCCAAGGACACGTCCTTCGGTGGAGAAGCAGAGCGAGCTGCCATCAGCCCGTGCTTTGCTGCTCTCACTTCAAGTTGGGACTTTAAATGGAGAAAGACTGAGTGTTGCTGCTTCGTTGTTTGAAAGAGGCTGGTCCTGCTGGCCTGGGATTTCAGGGACAAGGGCAAGGAAGGTGAACCTCTCCAGTAAGGACCAGTGCTGGCTGCAGAGGGGCAAGGACAGGTCTGGTTTAGTGCCACATGGGGCAGGAGGCAGAGGATCAGCTGAGAAACGGTGCCAGGACAGCTTTTTGATGGGACACGAGTGGAGAAGTGACCAAGAAAAGGTGATGGTTGGTGGGTGGAGAGGGAGGGCCGGGAGGTAGAGCTGCTTGAAAGCGTCTGGGAGCTGTTGGTCTGGGCAAAGTCTACAGCTGGCCATTAATTGCCAGAAGAGTGAACCGGAGCCCTGTGTTTCTGGCTCTCCCTGTGTGTGTTTGCACGGCGGGTTGGAGGCCAAGGGTGAACACAGGGGTCGCTGGGAAGATATCTCTGATGGCTGACCCCACGTTAGCTGGGGTAAACTGGCTCAGTGCCCAGTGCTGCCTGCTTCCACAGGACGTGGGAAGTCTTGAGGCACGCTCCACCCGAGCTCTGAAATGGGAAAGAAGGAGCCCTGTTACTCCATAGTTGGAAAGCTCAGGTTCCTTGTAAGGAATCTCCACACCCAGTCGCTCAGGAGCAACCCCAAGTGATTGTGTCAGCAGATAACCCAAAATAAGACCTGTCAGCCCAAGCTCTCACTGGAAATAGCCCCACCAGCCAGGCCAGAGGTTGCTCCAGAGACGTTACATGTGTGATACGAGGTGGCTTTTTATCCCCAAGATGAGACATGCACCAAAGTCCATATCAGCCGTGTGTGTGCCCAGCAGGAGTGACCTTTGGGTGCCAGTATGTCAAGAGGGAGAACCCGCCCAAATTACTTCGGTGAAAATCTTTGTGGTGTTTTCCACCTCTAATTTTCCTTTAGTTACAAGGAGGAAATAGTGACCTGATCCAGTTCCCAAACACCCAAAAAGCTCACCAGCCCTGCCAGCACGGCCAAGGAAACGGGGGAGTGCACGGCCACTGTCATAGAATCCTAGAACCACTCAGGCTGGAAGAGACCCTTGGGATCATCAAGTCCAACCATCAGCCCTACTCTACAAGTTTCCCCCTACACCAGATCCCCCAACACCACATCTCATCCACTCTGAAACACAGTCAGGGATGGGGACTCCACCCCCTCCCTGGACAGCCCAGTCCAGGCTCTGACCATTCTTGCTGGGAAGGATTCTTTCCTGATTTAGAGTTTATGTGAGATAAGGCCTTTAAGGGTGCCATTCATTTAAAACCCCCGAATATCTTAATTTTGCCATGTAGAAAATTTGGATGGATTGGCCCCCAGTTGTAGCTGTTGGAGGAAAAAATTGGGATTTTTTTCCTTTTTTGATAATTTTTCTTTCCCCTTTTCCTCTTTTTTCATTCCTTTTTCATTCCCCATGAGGAGCTGTGATGGTTCATCATTAACTCAGTCTCGCTGTGTCAGCGTTTCTCCAGCCGTTGAGGGAGGAACGGTGTTTGCCAGGTGGTTACCCTGTTTGGGCAAAGCGCTGTGGTAGGGCAGGCCCTCCAGTGGGCCCTCCCCTGGGACAGCTGGAGTCCTGCAGATGTGAAGCACGGGGGGGCTGTGTATTTCAGTGAGCTCTTTCTCTTTCTCTTTAGCTCATCACCAGAGCGGACGGAACAGCGGCGTGATTCACAGCGGGATTTACTACCAGCCGGGGTCTCTGAAAGCCAAGCTGTGCGTGCAGGGGGCAGCCCTCTGCTACCAGTACTGTGACCAGAAGGGAATACCCTACAAACGGTGTGGGAAGGTACAGGCACCGCTCCCTGTTTCGTTCTGCCTTTGGAAACGGAGAGTGTGTAACGGCTGTTCCAGTGCACAGCACAGACCCGCTCGTGGCCTTTCTCCCCGCAGAGGAGGAGTTTCTGCAGCACTTGCTGCCCACAGCATCAAAGCACCTCTTTGTTTTCTTCTTTCCAGCAAATCAAAGCAGTTCCTTTTCTGGGCATAAATAATGCTCGTCCTTATCTGGGGGGAGAAGGGGGTGAACCCAGATAAAAGGTGGAATCCAGGCCCCAGGGAGGGGCATCTGGGTAATTCCAAGGCACACAGAGTCACAGGATCATGCAGGGCTGGAAGGGACCTCTGGAGATCATCTAGGCCAACCCCCTGCCAAAGCCAGAGCAGGTCCCACAGGAACGTGTCCAGGCAGGGTTTGAATGTCTTCAGATAAGGAGACTCCAGCACCTCTCTGGGCAGCCCCTGCCAGGGCTCAGCCAAGAAGTTCCTCCTCATGTTTAGAGGGAACTTGTTATGTTCTAGTTGGTGCCTGTTCCCTCTTGTCCTGTCACTGGGCACCAATGAAGAAAGCCTGGCCCCATCCTCCTGACACCCACCCTCTCAGTATTTTTGGGGGTTGATGAGATGTGCCCTTGGTGGCTCTCGGGGGCCCTCAGTGTGTACATGCCACACTTCTTGGCATATCAAGCTCCAAAAAGACTCTGTGACTTGAAAGCAGCTCCAGGTGTCACCCAGCTACGCGTGTTTATGCCATGTCACACCCAGCTAACTCAGCCTGAGAGGCTGAGGCTGAGAATGGCTGCACTGATTCAGCCTGGGGTCTGCCCACCCCCTGTCTCCTGGTTCTGGAAGCGTCCATAAGCAGAGACCAGGGAAGGAACGAGAACAGCACCAGCAAGTTATTACTTCTCCCAGCTTCCAACTTTTTCCAGCCAAGGTTATTTCGTGAGCCTGATCTGTAGTGACTCTCATTGGATCTCTCCTCCAAGTGTTTGTCAATGAAAAGCTTTTGCCTCAGAGCACTGTGGAGATGAACAACCCGCTGCACAAAGAGCTACGTCATTCTGAAAGGGGCTCCTACGAGCCTCCTCCGGTGGCCCCTGCCCCTTTTGAGGGGGGTGAGCAGTTGATCTGTGCTCGTGCTTTCCACGTGGCACGTCATTCTATGTCCCCTCTTCCCCCAGAGTCACCCCTTCCCGCCGGTGAGTCTTCATCTGCTCAGCTGTTCCCCTTGGAGAAGCTTTTCCGTGACTGTTTTCCACCCTGTTGTCGCTCTGTGGACCGTTTCTCGTTGAATGGCTCTTTGATGGGAGGTGCAGACCACAGCTGCACCCAGCATTCCAGCTGTGGTCGCGCTGGATTTTTGCCATGAAATTGCAGAGCTCTCTGAATTATCCTGTAGCCTTTTCCCAGTTGTTCCTAACGTTCAGTTCAGGGTTTTCCAGCTGTCACTAGGCATTGAGCTGATGTTTCCACAGGATTGTCCCTAACCCTAACCCCAAAATCTTGGTCCTGAGTGATAACTTGGAACTTAGAATCCATCATTTGGTACCTGAGGCTCCAGCTGCTTTTCCTGGCATCATCCTTCCACGTTATTCTGCGTTGAGCTTCATCTGTGGCTTCGTTAGTCGCTCCCGCAGCTCGGAAGGTCCCTCTGCTGTCCTTCATGGTCACCTCTTGTCTGAAGCACCCTGAGTCACTTTAAGCCATGGTTGGGCTCTCCCACCTCCCTGCCCCTTGCCAGGTTGCTCATAAACCTCTTGGACAGCGTAAGCCTTTCCCTTAAAAGAGCGATGCTGATGTGACAGGGGCCCCTTCAACGTCCCCCAGCTCCGTGCTCACTGGGAGCTGGGTGCAGATCCCTGCCAGCTCTGGGGGTGCAGATGTGACAGTGTCCCTGGGCCCCCACTCCAGGGCCGATGGCCCTTGTCCACAGTTGGTGCTGAGCTCCCTCCGACAGCGGCACTGGTCACAAGGTGGCACTGTGGATTTGCTCAGCCATGCACCTGGAGTTAGAAGCCTCCTCTCTGGAAGAAGCAACCAAACCAGCAGGATTGCTCTGTAGGAACCAGTTTGAGCTTGGGCAAGGCTGTCACTGACCCAGCAGCACTGTTGGTCCTTTGCTGGCACCGGATTTGTGCACTTCTGCATCGCCTTCCCTGCAGCCTTTATACCAGGGAAGATGAAGCTCCATCTCGAGTGCTGTGTCTAATTCTGGGCCACTCACAACCCAAAAGCCATTGAGGGGCTGGAGCGTGTCCAGAGAAGGGACACAGAGCTGGTAGAGGGCTCTGGAGCACAAGCCTTATGAGGAGCAGCTGAGGGAGCTGGGGGTGTTCAGCCTGGAGACAAAGGAGGCTGAGGGGAGACCTTCTGGCTCTCTCCAACTCCCTGAAAGGAGGGTGTAGCAAGTGATGGGACAAGAGGAAACAACCTCAAATTGCACCAGAGAGGTTTTGGATGGATATTGGGGAAAAGTTCTTCACTGAAAGGATTATCAAACATTGGAAGAGGCTGCCCAGGGCAGTGGTGGAGTCGCCATCCCTGGAGGTGTTTAAAACCTGGACAGACGTGGTGCTGAGGTGTATGGGTTAGGGGTGGGTTTTGTCAGGATTGGTGGATGGTTGAACTCAATGATCTGAAAGGTCCCTTCCAACCCAGACAATTCTCTGATGTTGAGGCTTTACAGGTTGTTTTACAGAAAGCAGCCCCAGGTTTGGAGATCCTGGTGCCTCCTCAGTGCAAAGGTGCCCGTGTTGGCAGACCCGAGCAGGCCCTGGCAGTTGTATGGTCTGGGCAAACTCGGCACAGACAACTCCTCGCCTGGATAAGCCTCTCGTGCTGGTTGTGAGCTGACCGTGTGGTGGGGCAGTTCAGTTTAGGCAGTGTGCTGGGACAACTCCCCGCTCTTGTATCGAGGCTGTTTGGGATTTGTACATCTTGGGCTGAGGTCAGGGTTATTTTGGGAAGATCTGTGGCTCTGTACAATCACGTTCTCTTCTTTCACGTTCACATTTGTAGTCCCGTGGTACTTTTAGCAGATATTGTCCATTCTTAGTAACTTTAACTACAGTTTAGTGTTTGTTTTTCACTCTCCTTAATGTATTTGGGCTTTCTTAGTAATAATAGGTATTTCTAGAACCTCGTGCCACTAATGGCACAAACCACATTGCCGTCCCCGTCCCCCCCGACCCCTGAATTACAATTTACTGTTCACTCATTCACTGGGGCTTGGCTGGGGCTTGGTGCCCATCCTGAACTGGTGCTGTCTGGTTTGCTCACTGGTGTGCCTTGTTATCTTTTCTGAAGCTCATTGTAGCCGTTGAACAAGATGAAATTCCAAGACTCAAAGCTCTGTATGAACGGGGGCTGCAGAACAACGTCCCGGGTCTGAAGCTGATCGGGCCGAAGGAGATACAGGCGAAAGAACCCTTCTGCAGGGTAAGGGACCTGCTTCTTTTCCTTGGTGTACAGACCTCTGCTGCTCAGGGGATGTCATAATTTAGTTTAATGTAACTGTGTTCCCAGCCTTGAGGTAACTGGGATGGTTAAAGAGCCTCAGAGCCCAGGAGAACCACAATCCTCCCCAAAAACTAACGTATCCATTTATTTCTGGAAGTTTTTATCCTTCCTATGCCATTGCTGTTCTGCACTCTCAGACCAGGTCTAACCAGGGGATCCTCCAGAGTCTTCCTTGGTGACACTTTCACCTGGGGTTTTTCCTGCTGGCCCCTTCTCATCTCCAAGCTCCTTAGTTCTTCGTCTCCAGAGAGCTCCCCAGTGACCATCGGAGGGTAGAGTTGTGTAGTGTGTGTGCAAAACACGTGTGTGTCAGCTGTATGTGTTTTGGGATTGTTTAGTTTGAGGAAGAGGAGGCTGAGGGGAGACCTCATCCCTCTCTACAACTGCTTGAAAGGGCATTGCAGAGAGGTTGGTGCTGGTCTCTTCTCACGGGCAATGAGCGATAGAAGGAGAGGGAATGGCTGCAAGCTGCAGCAGGGTAGGGTTAGGCTGGACATGAGGCAAGAATTCTTCCCAGCAAGAGTGGTCAGTCAGTGGAATCAGCTGCCCAGGGAGGTGGTGGAGTCCCCATCCCTGACTGTGTTTCAGAGTGGATGAGATGTGGTGTTGAGGGATCTGGTGTAGGGGAGAACTTGTAGAGTAGGGCTGATGGTTGGACTGGATGATCCCAAGGGTCTCCTCCAACCTAAAGGATTCTAGGATTCTATGAAGCTGAGGTTAGGGAACCTCTTTTATCACTACCTGCTCTGTGGAGAAGACTTGTTTATGCTGTGCTTAGACAATCACTTGGTCTACACTGAGTAGTTTTACCCATATTGGTTGTCAGCCAACACAAACACTGGGGCTGGCCCGTGGAGGGACTAAGAAGAAGCAGCCAGGGGTTAAGAGACAACTTTACTCCTTTCTCAACAGCAACACACGTTATTCTGGGTGAAATAGTCTGTATTGACGACCAAAGCCCATGTACAGCCTTCACTGTTCTTCTTCTGTACCTTAATACTCTTCCAGGGTCTGATGGCCCTTGATTCTCCGTACACCGGCATCGTGAATTACAAGCAAGTGGCCCAGTCCTGTGCTGAAGACTTCCAGGAAGGAGGTGGGACCATCTTGACTGATTTTGAAGTTACAAACATGGAGATGGCTAAAGAAAGTTCTTTGGAAAGTGAAGATGGTAAGGCAGGGTTTGTTTTTTTTCCTTCTATTTCCTCCAGTCCTGCCAAAGATCTTGCTCAAAACACATTTGCTTTAACTGAAATCACGTTTCTGAACCTTTGTGTCTCACAGGACAGAGACAATAAGCAAAATCATGTGGAGTATTGAGCAAGCTCATTTGTTTTTTCTCAGGAAGGTCACCCTTCAGATGAAACACTTAATGCTGGTGAAATGATAGGACAAGGGGTAATGGGGGCAAGCTGGAGCAGAGGAGGTTCCACTTGAATATGAGGAAAAACTTCTTCAGGGTGAGGGTGAGGGAACCCTGGCAGGGGCTGCCCAGGGAGGTGGTGGAGTCTCCTTCTCTGGAGACATCCCAAACTCTGTTCCACGCGTTCCTCTGTGATGTGCTCTGGGTGTTCCTGCTCCAGCAGGGGATTGGACTAGATGATCTTTCAAGCTCCCTTCCAGTCCCTGAGATTCTGTGATTCTGTGAAATAAAAGGACTGTAAAAGAGAGAAAGTAGATTGTTGTCTCCTGTTCAAATCAGATTTAGCTGAATATCGCATGTGTATTCTTGAGATAGTGTTTGTTCTTTACCCTGGAAGGTTGGTTGGACCTGGGCTGGTACATCTGTGGGAGAATTAAAAAAACCACCCTGTTTAATCCCTAAAAGCAGTTACATCCAACAATAGCAGGTACATTCACAGTAGTTGCTCCGTGGCTTGGAGATCTCCCAGTGGAAGAACCCTTTAACGGTGACGAGTGGCTTGTTCTGTCAGTTTTCTCCCGCATCCTCTGTTAATCTCTTCCATCTAATTCTGTTGCAGGACTGAGATACCCAGTCGTTGTTAGGAACTCGAAGGTAAGAGCTAAGACCAAGAATTAATTGCTTAATTGGAAGCTGTTTCTCTTTCTCTTGAGAATTCTTTGTGTTGCCCCTGGGGATTAATCAGCTCTCTCGCACACGTTGCTGTCACCTAGGGCTGCTCCTGTGACACAACTGCAGAGAGCAATAACAACAACAGCAGAACTTTCACTTTCTGCTGCCTGGCTCCTGTTTGAGTGTGTTATCTTCTTGATTTGCACATTCTTCTTCCCTGTGTCGTTTCCAAGCACCCCTTTTATCACCTATTTCTGAGGAACACCCGTTTTTCATGTTTGCTTTGGGTCTTCGATATGGAGGCGGCTGGAGGCATTCTACCAGCAGAAAGCCCCCAGGAGGAAATACCTGGGCTCTTGGTTTTTGGGGTGATGGGTGGCTTTTTAACAGATCTGTTGAATTTTTTTGTGTGTGGTTTTGTCTTTCTTCGCTGTTGGTTGTTTTCCACAGGGTGAGGAAATCTACTGTCGGCACGTGGTGACCTGTGCAGGCCTTTACTCAGACCGGCTCTCGGAGATCAGCGGCTGCAGCCCCGAACCTCGTATCGTGCCCTTCCGTGGAGACTATTTGGTGCTAAAACCAGAAAAGTGCTATATGGTTAAAGGAAACATTTATCCGGTACGTATTTATCCGGTCTCCTCTCAGGAACTGCTCAAACTACAGAAATAAGGGCAATATCACACGGGTCTCTGCGTTAGGCTGCAGGCAGCGATGGCAGGGACACCTGTGGACGTAGACGCAGTGACAGAACACCTTGGGTTTGTTAATTCTTGAGGAATGGGTAGAAGCACCATGTGGGAAATTATTGCCAGTTGGGGTTTTTCTTTGTTTGTGTTTTGGTTTTCTGCTAAGGAAAGAATGAAATGTTTGGCCTGAAAGCTCCATGCCCACAAAAGCCTGGCTTCGTTCTTCGTAGAATCATAGAACCATTCAGGTTGGAGGAGACCCTTGGGATCATCCAGTCCAACCATCAGCCCTACTCTACAAGTTCTCCCCTACACCAGATCCCTCAACACCACATCCAATCTACTCTTGAACACAGTCAGGGATGGGGACTCCACCACCTCCCTGGGCAGCTGATTCCACTGACTGACCACTCTCTCTGGGAAAAACTGTTTCCTCATGTCCAGCCTAACCCTACCCTGCTGCAGCTTGCAGCCATTCCCTCTCCTTCTATCGCTCATTGCCCGTGAGAAGAGACCAGCACCAACCTCTCTGCAATGCCCTTTCAAGCAGTTGTAGAGAGGGATGAGGTCTCCCCTCAGCCTCCTCTTCCTCAAACTAAACAATCCCATGTTATTCATGTTATAGGATAAATCTGCTGTCAGGATTCAGAAGTCAATGAGGGACAACAGTAAATAATTAAGTACTTAAATGTAGGGTTTAACCTTGTGTCCTAATACCCAAAGCTGGGATTGAGATATTTGCCTCCCAGCCTCAGCTCTGGATGAACTTTGTATGACAAAAGATAGAGGTGGGAGGGAAATGACGAGCTTTCACCCATCTATTATAGACAGTGTGATGGAGAGAGGGGAGCCCAGAGAGAAAACAGAGTTAGCAAGCAAGAAGAGAGAATTCTATTAATTCTGGTGTCCCTGCCCAGGGCAGGGGGTTGGAACTTGATGATCTTTAAGGTCCCTTCCAACCCAAACTGTTCTGTGAGTCTATGATTCTAAATCCTGGGGCAGCATTTTAGTTCATTTCTGCAGGATGTTGAAATACTGCTGTTCTGAAACTTAGATTGGCCTGCTAGAAAATGGCACAATTCTTGGTGAGGTGTAACTGGAAATGTGATAGTTTGTGGAGTGGTTGCACGAAGCTTCAAAAGCATTAAGGGCCTATTTTTAACGGGAAAATCGGCGCATGGAATATGGAAAAGGAACGTCCTTAAAGCACCTTTCATATAATCCTAGAATCATTCAGGTTGGGGTCATGGAGTCCCACCATCAGCCCCACTCTACAAGTTCTCCCCTACACCAGATCCCCCAACACCACATCTCATCCACTCTGAAACACAGTCGGGATGGGGACTCCACCCCATCCCTGGGCAGCCCAGTCCAGGCTCTGACCACTCTTGCTGGGAAGGATTCTTGCCTCATGTCCAGCCTAACCCTACCCTGCTGCAGCTTGCAGCCATTCCCTCTCCTTCTATCGCTCATTGCCCGTGAGAAGAGACCAGCACCAACCTCTCTGCAATGCCCTTTCAAGCAGTTGTAGAGAGGGATGAGGTCTCACCTCAGCCTCCTCTTCCTCAGCCTAACCAGTCCCCACCTTTTAGTCATAGCAACGCTGGGGTTTGGGAACTACCATACACTTGCTTATTTTCAGGCTGTAACAGTCACCTCTGCAGTCAGCTTTTCTCACCAGCTGACGATCTCAAGGCACCAGCACACGTAGAGGGGTGTTTATTTACTACTCCCGCCTGCACAGAGGCCTTATTTCTGTTTCAGGCTTCACGCTGTGTGCCGTTTGCAAGCGAAAAGGGAACTGCAGATGGGTATTATTAGCATTCCCCAGGGCTGGTAACTGCAGGTTGTTCTGAGCAGCACGGGAACGGTGAGGTTTTCCTAGTATTTTATAACCCATTTTATTGCAGTATAATTACTTCTGGTGAATAGCATTAGGGTGTCACTGGTTTTGTTGTGGGTTGATTTATATCCTGAGAAATCACGTGCACTTGGGTTTTTTTCCCCTGCTGTTGTTTGTTTTTGCTTTTGCCTTCCTTGGCCCTCCTCAGTGCTTCAGTGCTTTAAACTAGCTGTGTGCTGTGACTGCACAGTTAACAACCAGCAGAAGAACCGGGGCAGGAGCCAACTGTATGGTTACGTGACTTGGATTTCGTTGCAGTGATTGAAAACGAAATGGCAAATTTAATTTACCTCCTTTTTCACTTCTTCATTTAAAAACACTCATTTCCCTTTATGGGGAGGGCAACTCCTGCACTCTCCCGGGGGCTGTTTTATTCACTCTCTCACACAATAACCTGTAAAAATGTCTATACTTTCCTCCTCACAAAAGTGTCCCAGGTTTCCTGGATGAGTCTGTTGTGTCCCCCTTTAGGTTCCCAATCCTCGCTTCCCTTTCCTGGGCTTTCATTTCACGCCGAGGATGGACGGCAGCGTTTGGCTCGGCCCCAACGCGGTTCTCGCCTTCAAGCGAGAGGGCTACAGCTTCCTTGACTTCAGCCCCGGAGAGTTTTTAGATGCGGTGACGTACAGGTACTACCTTCTCTCTTCACCTGCTGAGGGCAGGTATTGAAATGTCAGCTGGGGACCACGTGGGAGCTACTTAGAATCCCAGAATCATTTAGGTTGGAAGAGACCCTTGGGATCATCAAGTCCAACCATCAGCCCTACTCTACAAGTTCTCCCCTACACCAGATCCCTCAACACCACATCCAGTCTACTCTGAAACACAGTCAGGGATGGGGCCTCCACCACCTCCCTGGGCAGCTGATTCCACTGACTGACCACTCTCTCTGGGAAAAACTCTTTCCTCATGTCCAGCCTAACCCTCCCCTGCTGCAGCTTGCAGCCATTCCCTCTCCTTCTATCGCTCATTGCCCGTGAGAAGAGACCAGCACCAACCTCTCTGCAATGCCCTTTCAAGCAGTTGGCCATCCATGGGGTTGGTGTGGCCCAAGTGCAGGACCTGGCACTTGGCCTCGTTGAAGGCCATGCCATTAACATTGGCCCATCTATCCAGTCTATCCCAGTCCCTCTGTAGAGCATCCCTGCCCTCAAGCAGATCAACACTCCCACCCAACTTGGTGTCATCTGCAAACTCACTGACAGTGTTTTCTATGTCCCTACTTCTCCGAATGCTGGCTTTCGCCAAGGTTTTGGTGTGTTTAACGACAGTTGTGCTGAGGAGGGTGAACTTCTCCAAGATGCTTGACTTTATGTGATCTGATATTTGAATTTTCATAAACTACCCAGACGTGTCTCAGCTGGTCTGAGCATGTGGCTGCTCATTGGAAGGTGCCGGTGAGCCCTGGTGCTACTGGTGGTGCTCTTCCAGGACTGGTTTTGGCCTGATGCCGTGTAACATCTTAATCAACCTCGACAGTGTGGTTAAAATACCTGCAGAGGATGCTCGGAAGAGAGAGCCCAGACTGGTCTGAGTTGCTGTGTTAAATGTCAGACCATCCAATATGCATTTAAAAAATGCCCAAGTGCAAGGAAATACGTGAAGGGCCACGAACGCCTGTCAGAGACATTAGGAATCATTGCAAAAAAATTGCAAACAGAAATGAACAGAGTATCTGTGGAAGGTGAGAGAGATCTTGCTTCTCTGTGAAGGTCTCAACAGACCATTACCAGGTGCTCAGTTTTAGAAATTAGACATTAGAATGTGCAAGTACTGGGGAGGATCCAAGGAGAGGCTGCAGAACAGGTCAGGGAATGTGTCAAGAAACCCGTTCTGGCCAACAGCTCAACTTAAGGCACTTTAATAAAGAGGTGAAAGCATCTTGCTCGTTGCTGATAGATTTCTATACTGGAAGATGGAGGAAAGCAAAGCAAGCAAACAGGATCTGCAAAGACACGGCGAGCTTCATCGACTGAAAGCTGAGGGCTGTAGGTGTGTGACCGTCTTTCCAAAATTATTGGGGAAAAAGAGTCTCGAGGTTTTCAGTCTCTTTCCATTTGACTGGACCAGAGAAACAGCCCAGACATAGGAAGGATGGGTCCAGAGTCAGTTCTCCAAGAAAGAACCTAAATGTGACACTGCGGGTCCCTAAACAAGGTCTGTTGAAGCAGAGAAGGGCAAACACCTATTTCTCAAGTAGAAACATGACGGGTAGCTGATGTGGGGAGCGGGACCTTTTGCTGTGCAGTTCCATCCTCTGCCTTCTTAGCCAGTGCTGGTTTGACATGGCAGCACTTACTGTGGAAGCTGTGCTCTTACTGGGGTGGTTTTTTTCTCTCAACAGCGGGTTATGGAAGCTTGTGCTGAGCAACCTGTCGTACGGCCTGAGCGAGATGTACAGAGCCTGCTTCCTTAGTGCGCAGGTGAAGCAGCTGCAGAAGTTCATCCCCGAGGTCACCGTCAGTGACGTGCTCAGGTAAAGAAAGTCCTGGTTAGTAACACCCAGTGGCTTGTTAAATCTCTTCTTTTTTAACAGTAGCAAATGTAGCATCAGCTTATTCCCTCCCTGCACCAAAATCTGCTACTGAAGCCTAGAAGCATTTAGATACTTGCTAGAGGAAGTCCTTTTCTATTGTGTTTGCTTGTGGATAGGCAAGTTTGATGAATATTTGTGTGACTTTCCACACTCTCTGTAGGCTGAAATTCACAGTTGTGACATACTGACCAAAAAGAAAAAGCCTCTTTATCCAAGCAAAAGCGTTCAGTAGCCTGAAAATAATCTGAGTCCACAAAGAAAGCAAAACACTAATGAAATTCAGAGGGGAAGCCAGACTGTGGGTTGCTGCTGAGTGAATATTGACTTAGTTTAATCATCTCAGTAAAATCATATTCAGCTTCTTACTGTGTGGAGAGAGAGAAGCTAATTCAAAGGAGTTTAGAAATGCCGAGGAACTGAAGAGACTTGTGAGGAAGGACGAGGCCTTTAAGTACATGGAGGTGGCTTTAACTGTCCAGCAATTTGCAGGGAGAACATCCAGAATAAGGAAAGCTGGAGCACAGTAAAAGGGAGTTACCCAGCCCAGGCAGCATACCACTGGCGTGAAATTCATGTCTGACAAGGCTTGCTCTTTCAAACCAGAGAGTTTCCTTTCTGAAAAGACATGGCATGTCTGGGGGGGGAGGAGTGTAACTTCACAACCAGGAGAGATACAGAAGATCCTCTGCTTGGCTTCCTGCCCTTGTTTTACGGAAACGACTGCGAGACATTTCCCACTCTGCCTCACGAGTGTTAAACTTCCCATTCATAGAATCATAGAATCATTTAGGTTGGAAGAGACCCTTGAGATCATCAAGTCCAACCATCAGCCCTAATCTATAAGTTCTCCCCTACACCAGATCCCTCAACACCACAGAAGAGACCAGCACCAATCTCTCTACAATGCCCTTTCAAGCAGTTGTAGAGGGTGATGAGGTCTCCCCTCAGCCTCCTCTTCCTCAAACTAAACAACCCCAACACCCTCAATCGATCCTCATAAGCCTTATTCTCCAGGCCTCTCACCAGCTTCGTTGCCCTCCTCTGTACTCGCTCCCCCAAGAGCCTGACGGGGCTTTTGACTCCATGGTCTGTCTTCCTCACTCTTTTCCCTGGGCACCTTCACAAGGTCAGCACGGATTTTCTGCCTTGAGAAGACCTTTTCTTGCTAAGTGAGCTGCTCTCTTTCGCAGGGGCCCATCCGGAGTGAGAGCTCAAGCTCTGGACAGTGACGGCAATTTGGTAGACGACTTTGTCTTCGACGGAGGCAGCGGAGATATCGGAAGCCGAATTCTTCATGTCAGAAACGCCCCGTCTCCTGCTGCTACCTCCTCCCTGGCCATTGCAAAAATGATTGCAGATGAAGTGAAGCGAAGGTTTGAGCTGTGAACGGTTGCCAAGCCTAGCGCGAGTTACCCCTCTTGTGTGTGTAGCAGCTTGTCTGCACCGAACGGACTCTGTTGCAGCCTTTAACGACACAGGATTAAAAGGGCAAGGTGTTGCTTGCGAGAGCGGCGCTGGCGTAGCTGTGCTGTGCAAAACCAGGCTCTGGAATGATTGCCAGCCCACAGCCTCTCAGCTTGGGGAGTGAAGGAGCTACGGTACCTTGGTGCGGTACCGGCGTCTGCGAGGAAGAAGCGAACAGCCCCAGTGGCAGTGAAGGTTTGTCCACCTGCGTTGAAGGGAGCAGCCGGCTCCAGGCACAACGTGAAGGTCTCTCCAAGCCTAGCGGGCCGTTGGGTGGAGCAGGAAGAGCCTCTGGGGTGGGGTTGCCCACACGGACTTCCCAGGTCTCTGCTCTAAAGGTTGTCTCCTCCTCGTGCTCTGGGGGAGGCGGTCGATGCTCTGAGAAACCACAAGCGCGGGGTTGGTTCGCTGTGTGCTTTCTCTCCGGCTCCGTTTCAGCTGGAGCCCGTGGTGCTGTAGCTTACGTTAAAGTAATGGGAGATAGAAGGATAAACCCTGATTAAGGGTTCTGCTGATACGGAATTAAGGGCTTTGCCAGAGGCTGAAAACAATATTCAGAGCCTTCGACGCGAACATAGAGTATTTCAGAGAAAAATGAGCCTAACAAGGGATTACCAAATCCAGGCCAATTTAGATATGCCATTCAGATACGCTGTCTGTCTCATCTCTGTCTCTAGTCTTTTATAGAGCTGAAATTAAAATGTACACATCCACAGTCATTCTTCATTTAACTTAAATCTGGGGAGTCAGCACCCATCAGGAACCACTTCAGCCGTTTGGGGTTATTTTCTGCCCTTTGAGTACCGGTAGTGCAGAAGGAGCTTATCTCTGCACAGCCTGTTGAGCAACCCAGTGGAAATGGTCTCTGTGAAAGCAAATGTGAAGGCAGGGAAGCTACAGAAACCTGTCTGTATTGAGTCATGTTGCACAGCGCGCTTCCCTTGGAGCCCAAAGAGCAGTGAGTCAGGGAAGCTGCCCGTTTCCCACATGGCTGCCACGAGGGCAGCTCAGAAAGGGCTGGTTACTCTTCTGAGCCCTTCTTGATGCTTGGAGTTGCATCAAAGGTACACCTGGAGGAGGGGTCTGTGTGGAGAAGGAGCTTCAAACTAGAGAGAGGCGTTAAGCAGGTTTGGTCCCGAGCTAACCGAGCAGCTCGGTCTGTTCTGAGTAATTGCTCCAAAAAAGAATTATGTGGCCCCAGGGACAAAGTGCCTGAGAACACTTCTAGAGCAGATGTTCACAGGATGTTGGGTAACACAGACAATTGTGGGTAGTTTGCTACCAGGCAGTTTGCCATACCCTTTTTTGTTTTGTTTTTTTTTAAAGTTACTTTCTGTACTCCCCTGTAACGCAGGAGGGAGAGTGTTAGCACAGATGGGGTGTGCTAGCTGGTGCTTCTCATAGAATCATAGAATCATTCAGGTTGGAAGAGACCCCTGGGATCATCCAGTCCAACCATCAGCCCTACTCTACATGTTCTCCCCTACACCAGATCCCTCAACACCACATCCAATCTACTCTGAAACACAGTCAGGGATGGGGACTCCACCCCCTCCCTAGGCAGCCCAGTCCAGGCTGTGACCACTCTTGCTGGGAAGAATTATTGCCTCCTGTCCAGCCTAACCCTCCCCTGCTGCAGCTTGCAGCCATCCCCTCTCCTTCTATCGCTCATTGCCCGTGAGAAGAGACCAGCACCAACCTCTCTGCAATGCCCTTTCAAGCAGCTGTAGAGAGGGATGAGGTCCCCCCTCAGCCTCCTCTTCCTCAAACTACACAATCTTTTGCTGTATAGAGCTGAGCCTCTTTTGGGAGAGAAAGGGCTTAACCTGCCTCTGTTTTTCTTTCCCTTTTGTTTTTCTTTCCTGGTGACATCTGCTTTACCAAATAGTGACTCCCGTATAAGGGCAACCTGGAAACTCAAGTAATAAGCCCTTCAAAGAAAAGCTTTGGACGTTATTCTTAGCCCCAGTGACAGGAGACAGAGATTCAGATATTCCAAATGCTGAAATGCCACACGGCCCTGTAAAAGTCCTGCCCTCACAATGGAACAATCGTATCTTCGCTCCCCGCCAGAAGTGTTGCCTATCAACAGTAAATACTACAAAAGGATTGCAAAAGCAACTTCCTCCCACACGAGGTGTGGCCCTAACATGTATTAACAGAATAAAGAACATTAAAATGTAAAGCAGTCACACACTCTGGCGAATCTCAAGTCAGCACATTTACCTCCGCAGCCTGCTGGCCTTTTTACTCTCGGGGGGGTGGTTATTTTGGGGGAGAGTTTAGCTGAAGCTTTGGCACAGGATGCTACCTAAAGATTCACAATTTAAGATTTGTATTTTCAGAGATAAAAGTTACAAACCTTTTTTAAAATCAGGAACTTCAGGGAATTACAACAGTGGGGTTTCATACCTCAATCTTGTTGCCCGTGAAGTGTGAAAAGGAATGAATGTATTTTCTGAAAGAGCTTTCTAAAAGCGCAAGCCGTTCACTTGGGTGGCTTCACAACTGTGCCTTTCTCTACCGTGATTAAAACTGTGTGGTGGGTTATTTTCTTAATTGCTCTAAGGTCTGTGTATTTCTCCTGACTGTTACAGTCAAGTTTCACTGCTATTTGCTACTTCTCTTTAAAAATCCTGTGTGACCTCGAGGTGTTCCTGCTCCGGCAGGGGGATCGGACTAGATGAGCTTTCAAGGTCCCTTCCAATCCCTGAGATTCTGTGATTCTCATCTGAATTAGGCAGGATATAGCTCTGTGTAATAGGAATTACTTTATTGGGGGGGGGGGAGGCAGGACGGGACATGACACTTGACCAAACTTGTCTTTCCAACGTACCTGCCGTCTCGTCTGTCCTTATCGCACTCCCCAGCCCTTTCTCAGGCAGGAATGTCTGCAGCGGATGGAAGGAGGCTTAAGCCCCAGCTGGACCTGTAATGGCACGTGGAATGGTAATTCTTGAAATTCTGAATAAACACATTAGGACAGCTCTGCAGGAACACAATTTCTTTCCCCCAAAGCCTCCTGTAAGATCAGCCCTAAACTCTGGGAAGGATACGGCGTATGGGGTTTGTTAAAGCGCCGCACGGAGCGATGCGGTGCTGCGCAGCATGGCTTCTCGGGTGGCTGCTTTGGGGAAAATCAGCTCCTTTAGGGCACTTTGCTGTGCCTGCTCGCCAGCCTCCCACCTTGGAGCAGCTCGGGCTGGCTGGAGGAGAGCGGGATGTCACCTCCTGAGGAACACGGGGGTTTCGGGGCTGTGGTGGTGGTGACACGGTGCCAGGTGAAGGGGCTCACCTCAGCGGGGACATCAGCTTCCCCCATCTTGCCACCCTTACTCAGAAATCGCGTTCGGGATTACCTTTTTCCTCACAGTTTGGGTCTGACGAGCAAGTTTTTTCTCACAGAAGTACATATTTTGTTGGGACCCTCACAGCCCCTCTGGCAGGGCAGGCAGGCCGAGACCGCGGCACAAAAGGAGCTGCCACAACCTCTGCGAGCACCGTCTCCTCGAGGAAACCGGTCACCACACGGGATCGCTGGCAGAAAAGCACTTTCCCCACACCCCGATTTAATTTATCGAGTTTTGAACGCAAAAATGGAAATTATTTCGCCCCAGCCGGGCTCCGGCTGCTGTGGAGAGGTCGCTGTTCCCGGGCGCGGCCGCCAGGGGGCGCCGCGGCGGTGGGCGGGCAGCATAGTGGTGGCGGCGGCGCATGNTTCGTGCCCGCCCTGCGCAAGGTCAGTCCGGCGGTGGGGAGGGACGGGCGGCACCTGCGCCTCACGCCGCCCCCGGGAGCGCCCCTTCCCCGCCCGCAGGCCCTTCTCCCCGGGTAGCCGAACCGCTACCTACGGCTGCCTTCTCCCGGGGTAGCCTGAGGGCATCTGGGCCCTGCGGGACACCCTCCGTCCCTTCCCGTCTTGTCCCTTCGCCCGTCACGGCGGGGCGGAGGCGGGAAGGGGCCTGCGGAGGTCCTCATGGCCGACCCCCTGCTGAGGCAGGGTCTCTCGCCTCACGCCCACCCCCCTAATAGTGCCCTTGCTCCTGTCGTGCCCCCCTTTGTGCGGGGGATGCTGCCAGGTGCCGGTGTGTCCCCGGCCGCCTCCTGTCACAGGCTGCTTCTCCTCCTTCGCCCCTTCGGCCGGCCCTTGCCGTTAGCCATCTGCTTCCGAGGTCTGCTGGGAAGGGCGGCCTGCCGTCCCTTCCCTTTGCCCCTTCCTTCTCCAGCCGTCCCCCTCCCCAAGCGGGCTGCCTTCCACGCCCACCCCCTTGAGGTGCTTCAGACCCGCCGTCGGTCACATCTCTGTGAGGGATCGGGGTAAAGTCAGCCCGCGTTCTCCTGAGAGAGAGAAACAACCGCCCGCCGCCTAAACGGGGTGATGGACTGCGTGGGAAAGCGCCTGGCCTCTCACGGGGGAGGAATTTTACCTTTTTATGGCGTGTTTTGCTTAGAAGGGTGGTCCCCAGCCTGTCAGCCCCAGGTGGGACAGCCCTGGTAGTGGAGTCTCTGGTGGTGTCGTGCTGCGTGTCACTTGCTTGTCACCATTGCGAAGGGTGAGGACCAGCATGTATTTACCCCATCCCTGGAGGGGTTCAAGGCCAGGTTTGATGACGGGGCTTGGAGCAACCTGTTGTGGTGGGAGGTGTCCCTGCCCAGGGCAGGGGGGTTGGAACTGGATGAGCTTTAAGGTCCCTTCTGACCCGAACCCTTCTGTGATTCTGTAATTCTGAACGTGATGGCATTCTGGTCTGGATCTGTGGTGCTGGGCAGTGCTGTGACAGGAGTAATGGCAGGCACTCATCTGAGTGGTGGGCTTTTGGTTGGCTTGGTTTTTTTGTTGTTTGGGTTTTTTTTTCCCCAAGACTAGATTTAAGTGATGGTGTGGGGTAATGATCTGCATTTGTTTTGGGTCCCTGTGTCACTGGTAGTAAAAGCCACTGGAGGCAGCTAAGTAGTCTTGTGGCCAGCATAAAAACCACTAATAGCCTGTCTGAAGAATCCTGGATTTTCTACTCTTTACTCCTGAGCCTCCTGCCCTTCACAGTAGGTGCTTTTCCAGTGTGTCTCGGGAAGCTGGTCTGTTCCTGATCACTGGAGCTCAACACAAAGCGGCACCTTGGCACCCACCAGCATCCACCCAGACGTGAGGTATAGCTCTATCCATTCAACCAGAGGGATTTCTTTAAAACCCTAAAGGTTTTCTCGTCATTCTAACGTGGAAATAATCTGAAAATTGGTGGATTAACGCCGCTCTTACCAATTCTTACTGTCTTGGTGAAAAGAGAGTAGGAACTTAGACTTTCTAAACAGAGGAAATAAAGTCTTGATATCAGAGACTGTTTGTAAAAATGTGTAGTTTCTTCTAGACAGGTTTTTTGGTTTGTTTTGTTTTGGGTTTTTTTCTTCCTGGGAAAGTTCCCTGTCTGCAGTACCCACCCTTCAGCATGAAGCAATCCTACCCTAACGGGCATTTCTCTTGTGAACGCACAGTATCAGTGAGTCAAAACAAAACTCCATCATTCCTCCAGCTGTTGCAGTCAGGCTGAGGGAGGTGCCCTTGGCTTCAATAGATCCTTCCAAGGATCAAACGCCCTGATCTAAACCCTGGAGGGATTTTAAACCAGAGGGTTGTTAGAAAATGAATGGGTGGTTCTGTTTAACGTCTTGCCTCCGCTCCGCGATACGGGGATGGGAGCCTTTCCGTTGCTCACGGGGGAGCTGGGGAGTGTGGCGCTGTGCCACGAAGCACCCCAGTTTGTGCTGGTTTCGGAACTTGGGACAACGGCACTACCATTCCCAAATAGTTTGCAGTTTTGCTCCGAGGAGGTCTAAAAGCCCACTTGTCAGGCAGCCTAGATGTGATCTTTTTGAGCAGGTTACTTCTGCCATGAAAACGTTAAAAGTCTGAGTTTCGGAAGCTTTTCAGTTAAACACCTGGAATTGGGTGGTTTTTGACCTTGGGAGCTGGGTTTCCATCGCAGTAGCCTGTGCTGTGAGTGCAGAGACAGTACCCTGCTGCCCCTTGTTGAAGGCTCTTCCTTTTAGTGAATTCTTGTTGAGGAAGAGAAACTGACAGTAGAAAAAAGGTTTTCCTTGGGTATGTCAAGGCATAAAGATGTGGAGCTGGGTAGGGAGCCAGTATGGTTCCCTACCAACAGGTAGCATTTCCTTGCTTCTTGAATTAAGTCTATAAGGTGTTTCAAAGTAATCTGCTCTCTTTCATGGTGCATCCAGCAAGTTTAGGGTCATTTCTTTTTATCAATCCGCTTTTAAACCCTTGTGTTTGCTTTAATTCTTTGCCATTGACACTTAACAAATCACGGTCAGGGGATAAAAAACCAAAAGGTAAAACACACTGATTCTTATTTTTATATGTGGAAAGAGAAAGATGAGGATCCATCTTTTGAACAGTGTTCTGTATGCATTTTTAGTGGTCATACTAAATGTTAAGATTATTAGAGAGTGCTAAATTATACCTACCAGTGGGAGACTTCGTGTTTTTAGGGAAAAAAAAAAAACCACAACAGCAGAGCTAAATGCCAGGACATCATTAAACCAGATTTTTTTTTTAATATATTTGTATTGCCAGATCCTTAGCATTGGTACCTTGGAATCTAGTTAGTTGAACATTTTAAAGCAGTTTCATGTATTGTCTTTCCTCCAGTTGGTAGATTTATAAGCATGTCCTTACTCTGAAACCTTTCACTTTCTCCTGTTGCTGTGCTGGACACTTGAGAAGGAAGTGAGCGTTAATAAAACTCGTTGTAAAAGTCCTGTCAGTCCCGAATCGGGGAAAAAAACCCGATATTTTTCTGTGGTGGCTTAAGTCACAGTTCCTGGAGGTGCCCTCTGTGGCGAGTAAGTCAGTTCAAACCCACCTCCTCTCTAAGTTCTCTGAAGGCTTTTAACCTGGGAGCTGACTTGGGTTCTTGAAGGGTCACGGTGTCTCTTTTGAAGGCGTTTGGGCTGGCTGGGGTGTTCCATCCCCGGGGTGTTCAGTGCGGGGCTCAGCGGGGCTGTGCGCTTTTGGGGGGCGAGGGGGCTTTGCTGCTGCCCCCTCCACAGCCGCTGGGTGCTTGCTTCTCCATGAAACCAGGACCACCACCCTGCAGGATTTTCTCCTCTGGTGGGTGCTAGAGAGGAAGGTGGTGTTGGGAAGTTTGCTCTCTCCCCTTTTTCCATGTCTGCAGGTGACTGTTGTTTGGGTGGGTTTGCTTTTCAGCTCTTCCTGCCCCCGTGGTCTTTGTGGGGAAAGATGTCAAATGATGAAACCCCTTTCTAAAGCTGGCATTGGACTTTTGTAACCGGGTTTCCCAACACAGATCTGGGGCCAGAGCTCGTTCTTGGTGACTCTCAACTTTCTTCCAGCTGGAACTTCCAGAATGGGATTGACTTTCCAGAGTGATATCAGTGCTTTGATGCTGTATTTATTAATCTTAGACCGGGATGACAGGGGAGCCCAAGGGAATCCTGTCTCAATCTCGGGGGTAGCGGCTGAGTGTGTAACTCCCACCAACCCACTGAAGGTCCTGGTTTTCATTTGTTGGACAGATGTGCATTGTATAAAACAGGTTTGGGGACCTGTCATTGAAAACTTAGTTTCTGGCAAATATCTCAAGTAGCTTCCATTGCTGCTGCAAATAAACTTCTGTTCCAATTACTTAATTACTTGGAATAAGTTTTCAAAATGAAACAGGTGACTCCACAGAACTAGAGTGTATTTTTGTAAATCATAGAATCCTAGAATCATTNCCTTCCCCAGCTCCGTGTCCCTCCTCTGCACTCGCTCCAGCACCTCCAGATCTCTCTTGTGCTGAGGTGCCCAGAACTGGACACCAGACTCAAGGGGTGGCCTCACCAGTGCTGAGCACAGGGGGACAATCACCTCCCTGCTTCTGCTGGTCACACTATTTTTTATCCAAGCCAGGATGCCCTTGGCCTTCTTGGCCACCTGGGCACACTGCTGGCTCATGTTCAGCCTCCTGTCGACCAGCACCCCTGATATGTATAAATAGTGCATGACATGTTGTTGGATGTGCATATATGGATTTATTTGCCCTAAAACATTCTTGTGTGTTCTTAGTGTGCATTCTCGTCTGTGTGTGCTCTTACAAATCCACAGGCAGGTTAAAAATGCGCTTCTGTGAGCGAGGGCTGGGTGCTCAGCTCCTTTATTTGGTTGGGTTTTTTTCTCAGTGAAGCTCACAAGCGTCTCAGAGGTGACACTGCTTTGGTTTTCCCCGTTATCTACAAATCCAGGCTGTCAAACAGTGAAAGCTGCTGGCTCTGCAGGCCCTGCACAGGCTGCTCTCACCCGGCACTCAGCACTATTTGCATTTTCTACAACAATTCCACTGTTGCTCTGGACTACTCATCAAATTTCTGGAGCATGACTAAAGGGTTTATTCTTAGGAAACGTTGCATACAGAAACAGGAAAGGCCATTTTTGAAGTTGGGGTTAATTCAGTGCTTCTCTCTATTTCGGAGCACGTGGGAGGTGATGTGTAACGACCCAGCTCTCGCGTAAGCTGACGTGCTCAGGGCAAGGTCTCTTCACCGCTCCTGCACCTTCTCTATTGTGGGATCAGGCCCCCTTGGGTTGGAATTATTTAATGCATTGTAGTGTCATTATGATGGATTATTATTTACGCATTCCAATTTAATTAGCATGCATTATTATTTAATGAATTATAATCTCGACTGCAAAGCTCCTTGTTGTGATGGTTTAAAATCAGAGTGATACTTAGTTTTGAAATCCTTTAGGCCATTTAGCCTTTAATAAAGACATTTATTGGATCTCTCAAGCCTGAACCTTTGCCTATTTGCAGTTCCTGGGAACGTGAATGCCTCTGTGGTACCCAGCTTGGGAGAATGGCAGATAGGGGAAGTGCTGGTGATAGTGGGATACGTAGACCCGTACAGGTTTGAAGCCCGGATCCGGCTGCTGCCTCACAAACTGTGCTCACAATCGAGGGGTGGCTGGAGGCGTGGAAAGGAACAGCAAGTCCCTGTGCAGTGGACATTACCGAGCCTTCTGTAAATAACAGACTAATTCTCCCAGGCTTTTTTATTGTTGTTATTCCCAGTAGCAGTTGGGTATTGTTCTAAATCGGTTTTATTCCCTTATAAGTAGACTGGGTTGGGTTTTTTTTGTTCTTACAGAAATACTCACTATAATAAATAACATTTTGAACTGCCCCTTTTACTTAAATCCTATATTTTTTAAGCCCACCCTCACCCCCTCCCAGCTGGTAGACTGTTGAGTTTAAACATTGTCACTGGGATCTGCAGTTGGCAACTGGTGAAGCGAAGGCAGTTGTAAATCCGAGGTGTTTTAAAGTGAGGGGAACAGTGTAATTTCACTTGGCAGCAGCAGCAACACTTCCTACCTGGGTTGCTGAAATGGAACCTTGGGAAGCAGCATTTGCCTTGGCTTCAAGAGTTGCCAGGCCCACCAGGCGTGGGAAGAAGGACCAAAAGGAGCCCCGTGCTGGGAGAACTGGGCAGCACGTGCCACTCCTGCTCCTGTCCCGCCATTCCTCACGTGTTCCCTCACCCTTCTCCCCTCCCGCAGCGTCCTGTTGTCTCCTCCCCACCACCTCTCCTGCTGTCCCTCGGTTTTCACCTCTCCCCCTCTCTGTGCAGCACAAGCACTATCTAATCTCCTCGGGAGAAGCTGTTGAGTCTGTTATTTGTTTTTATAATTACCTCACCAGTTCCCTTACTGCCAGGCTTTTCAGATGAGCACCGTGCTGCCATTCCTTGAGTTCAGCGGGTTAGTCGGCTCAGCAAACCTGCCCAGGATGTCTTTTTTTTCCCCATCTTTTGGCTTCTTTATTCTCCTGACACTTCCCCTAATTTTTTAATGTCATTTCAATGAGTATCTGACTCACAAAGAAATGCCTCTGATAGTCTTCACTCTATCCAAGTTTAAGGTTTGCCTTTTTTTTTTTAATGTTAAGCGCTACATATCTTTCCTTTTGCCATTTATTGTTCCTTATTGCATCTGTTTACTTAGAATATAACCTCAAAGCTCACTGCAGCCACAAAATCTGCTGGCCTGCGGTGGCTCATGAATTAACTTTTAGTTTTTAAATCCTCTAAGGACCTAATGGGAAAGTTACTGGCCTTTTGGAATGATTTTGGTTTATCTGAGCGAGCGGTTCTTCTTGGGAAAGGCCTGATATAAAAAGTGGGGAGCGGGAGCCTGTGGGTGCTGGGGCAGAGCCCAGAGCAGGTCTCAGCTCTGGGGAGCCATGTGTGGAAGGGGCTGGGGGAAAATTTTTAGGTAGAAGCCCAGAAACTATGAAGATGTTGTGAGAAAGAGCGTATGAAGTGTAGGTGAGAAGGGAGGCACGGAGGGGAAATGCCTGCAGGAGAACCTGCTGCTGCCACCTCTCAGGGGAAGCTCTTCTGCAGGGTCCTCAGCCTGAAATCAGTGCTGGTCTCCTCGCTGCCATCCCCTCGTCCCTTCCATCGAGGTGGGTTCCGTGGTGCAGCTCACCCTCACCGCAGAGGAAGATGGGAGAGATGGTGGTCTGCATTTAATTTACAGTTGATGAACCAGCATTTGTGCTGTTCTCAGTGTGTTTTTTCTCTCTGCACCAGCCAGACTTCCCAGTAGATCTTAGAACTGTCCTCGATGCTGTTTGCCCAGAGAAGCTGTGCCTGCCCCATCCCTGGAGGGGTTCAAGGCCCAGTTGGGTGATTGGGCTTGGTGCAACCTGCTGTGGTGGGAGGTGTCCCTGCCCAGGGCAGGGGTTGGGGACTGGGTGGTCTTTAGGGGCTCTTCCAACCCAAACCATTCTGTGATTCTGCTGTTTCAGAGTGCAGATCCCTGTCTGCACCATCCACTGCAGTGCACCCTCCCCTCAGCTAGAAGGTACTAGAGGCGAATAGCAGTTACATAGTTAAAGATGGGGAAAAAATTCCATTTCCACTGAAGTGGTGGTGCAGGTGACAACTTAATGCCCCTTTGTGCCATCAGGTAACAGCAGTGGGTGTTCCTGAGGTGGGACATCTGAGGGATGAGCTGCACCTGAGGTGCTTCTTGTAGCTCGGTTACTGTGTGTGTGAGAATACGGTATCTTGCTTTAGAAACACAGTAAAAAGGGTAAAAAATGCTGTATGGAGAGAAATGACTAAGTTCCCTTCTGCTAAAGAGAGCTCTCCGTAGCGTTCCTCTGTCAGCATTTATTAGTCTGATTTCACACAGGCCGCCCAGAAACGGCCGTGCTGGGAATGGAGGTAGAAATCAGTGCAGTTACTTCAAAAAGAAAAGGTTGTCAGTGCATTTTTATTTGGGGTGTCACTTCAGGAATATTCAAATTCCTTGCCATTCTTCCTAAATGCTTGTAGTTATGCTGGGAAGTGGGGAATATCGATGCTGACACCTTTCCCAGGCCTGGAAGGTACTCCAGCTGGTTCCCCTCTTCCTCTGGAGCAGAGGGGTTTGTGTTCCTAATGGGCAGTGTTGTCTGCGGTGGGGAAAAGATAAGCAGGAATAAAACCCCTTTTCTTAAAAAAAGATGTTTGTTGGATTAATTTTATTTCTTCTTCCTGACTCTCAACATCTTGGTTCGGGGCAACCCCGGTGCCGTTTCTGCCGGAGGTGTATGTTCATGGAAAAACTGGCTGCTCATGGCCTGGATGAGCGTAGGATCTGCTGGATCCAGCACTGGCTGGAAGGAGGATCCCAAAGGGTG
>VZTM01042569.1:33993-64696 GCA_013400555.1 Jacana jacana
AGTCAGTGGAATCAGCTGCCCAGGGAGGTGGTGGAGTCCCCATCCCTGACTGTGTTTAAGAGTAGATTGGATGTGGTGTTGAGGGATCTGGTGTAGGGGAGAACTTGTAGAGTAGGGCTGATGGTTGGACTTGATGATCCCAAGGGTCTCTTCCAACCTGAATGATTCTATGATTCTATGATCACCTTGAACGTGGAAATACCAACAAGTGTTGGCAAGACCGTAACCAGCCCGTCATAGTAAATGTTTAACTTCATTGTTCTTATTATTTTTCTTGCTCCCAAATTTCTGTGCTTTGTTCCTCAAGTAAACACACAGCCTTGCAGAGTTTTGCTTGTCTGCTGACCTAGTACAACTGTGTTTTTAAGGGGCAAGTAAAATATAAATCATTTCCAAGTTGCAGTCAGTTGCTGTGGGAAAAGGAGAAGGGGTAATTTCTGTTGCAAACAGTTTACAGATTTATCATGCACTTTATTAAGCTACCTGGAATTCCATTTTCTGACAGTGTAGGTGTTTTGAGTATAAGCAGGGAAGTGGGAGATGGTCATCTCCTCTTCCAGGAACATGAATTTTTAGGCTTGTGATGGTATATGCTGTCAGGAGACTGGATGTGTGTGTCATGGGCTTGGGGGGTTTCTGGTTTTCATTTTCCTTCATTTTAAGAGCAGTCCTTTGTTTTGCACATGTGCTCACTCTGGAACAGCTGTAGCTTTTGGAAGGTGTTTTTACTATCAAAATACATCTATTCTGTAGAAATATATGTAGGCAGTGTAGCCAAACTGCTGGTTTGTCTCATTAGTACAAGCTAAAAAGGAGTTACTTGCAGTTGTGACTCTAGAAGTTTTGTTTTCCTCAGCTCATTGTTGTTTCAGATACAAGCCTTTGACCCTTGCTTTTAAACTGGGGCTTTCTGAATTTCCCCAAGTCCAGATATTGCTGATATCCAGAGTTCATGCCAGGTCTCCTGCGGTTCAAAACTAAGCTTGCACTGATATTAGTACTAAAAAATCAGCTGTTTGTATCCAGCCCTAATAGTGTTTATCTCCTTGAAAAGTTCTCATCCTCATCTTGTCTTAACAGACTTCTTCCCAGGGGCCTGTAAGGACTATAAAAATCTCACTGAGAAGGAATTTTGAGCTTGACTTCATCTCTGCAGCTGCCTGTTTGCTCTGGAAGCTGCTGTGGCATGGTGCAGGACCTGCCTCTTGGAAGGAGCTGGGAGAAAGGAAAAAAAATAGCTCAATTTAGGGAGTTTTTTAGTCTCCTCTTGAACCAGTGCCTTAACCCCCCCTGTCAGGTCTGCTGAAGGCTACAGCTGTAGGATGGAGATGCCCCTGTGACAATTTCCATCAAATATGTTAATGTTGGAGGGGTGGAAGGGTAGGGAGAAGTAGAGGAATGAGGAAAGGAGCAGTCTAGGAACTCCCACCTGAAATAAAAGCATGTCCCCCAGAAAGGCCTTCGGGCCACGTTTAAATGCCACCCTTGTGGGATTCATACCTCTTATTTCGTTGTTATTCCTTGGAACAGCTGGTGAAGGAATAATCCTGCGTGAATGACACAGTAAAAAAAATAGTTAGTCCTGCTAATCTTAATCCTCCCTCTTTAGTGACTCCAAGGGCTCTGCTTGGCTTGTTTGAGAAGACAAAATAGGTAAAAGAACCTGATTTCTCTGATGTCTTCTGCGCAGAGTGCTTGCAGCAGAGCCCGTGCTCGTTAGTGCACCGTGCTGTGGGTGTAAGCACTTTGACCCTTAAGAGAAGCAGTTACAAACCGGATCAAGTTGGAGCCCTGTGCTGGCTGTGGGATATGATTCCAGCTGCTACAACAGCGCTCAGGTATTTCAGTCTCAACCTCAAACTGGTGAATGCACCTTCCGAGAGAAACACGCCCTCAGCCATTCCTCCTGCTTGTTTCCCTGCACGTTCAGCGTTTGATCGACCTCTCCTTGCTTTTCCAGTCCCTTCAGTCAGGATTTAGGTGCATCCTGTAAAGAGTCAGTGTTCTTTCCTTGCTACAGCAGCGTCTGAGTAACAGCACTTGTGTCAAAATACCTTCTCTTAAAGCCAGGGAGTGCCTGAGGAGCTCTGGGACCTCTCTGCGATGCTGCATCATTTCAAAGGGAAGCTGGTTTCCTAAATCCTCTGGGAATAGTTGCCTCGAGCGAGGAACGTTGAGCTTTGCTGTTGGTTTTGCTCCTTTGGAAGCAAAATTGAGTCCGGTGCATACGTTTGGGGTCGTCGTGCAGTGTGTAGTGTGACCAGCAGCAGTAGGGAGGTGATTGTACCCCTGTGCTCAGCACTGGGGAGGCCACCCCTTGAGTCTGGTGTCCAGTTCTGGGCACCTCAGCACAAGAGAGATCTGGAGGTGCTGGAGCGAGTGCGGAGGAGGGACACGGAGCTGGTGAGAGGCCTGGAGAACAAGGCTTATGAGGAGCCATTGAGGGAGTTGGAATTGTTTAGTTTGAGGAAGAGGAGGCTGAGGGGAGACCTCATCCCTCTCTACAACTGCTTGAAAGGGCGTTGCAGAGAGGTTGGTGCTGGTCTCTTCTCACGGGCAATGACCGATAGAAGGAGAGGGAATGGCTGCAAGCTGCAGCAGGGTAGGGTTAGGCTGGACATGAGGAAACAGTTTTTCCCAGAGAGAGTGGTCAGTCAGTGGAATCAGCTGCCCAGGGAGGTGGTGGAGTCCCCATCCCTGACTGTGTTTAAAGAGTAGATTAGATGTGGTGTTGGTGGGATCTGGTGTAGGGGAGAACTTGTAGAGTGGGGCTGATGGTTGGACTCGATGATCCCAAGGGTCTCTGCCAACCTGAATGATTCTAGGATTCTATTCTATGACTGCAGAGGGCTGAGTGCTCCTCTGCTTGCCTTCAACCTTGCTGGGTACCCACTGGCGCTTGAGCAGGTGGAGGAAGGTGTGACACGAGCTGTTGAGACCTATGAACTGAAGTTAGTGACCAGTGAAGTCATCGTTTGTGGCGGTGACTTCTGGTTTTGACAGGGGTGACCCTCCCGGGAGGAGGAGAACGGCTGCGATCCGGTACCGTAAATGGGAGTTCCCTGTCTTCTCCTAAGGGGAGCACGACTTCCCTCCCTTGTTTTCTTACAGCTCCTGTTCTTGTCGTTTCTGTGGAGCTTTGTTAGGGGTTCATGGTGGGGGCAATGCTCAGATCTTGTTCCCTGTAGGTAACTAGCTAATGCTCCTGCTGCGGGAGCGCTGGCGTGAGAGAGAGGTGGCGGGACCTTAACTCGACGCTTCCTGGTTTCCCATTGTTTTGTGAATTAAGCTCTCGTGTTCAGGAAGAACAGGAGTTGCACTGGCTATTGTTGAAAACCTGCAGGTTTTAAGTAAGAGCTTTCAAGGAGTGGCTTTGATTTTATTTTTTTTTTTCTGGAGAGTTTTCTTTCTTGCAGTAGTACCTGATGCTGCACACACAGGCTGGCGGCACAGCGGGGGTATGAAGCTGAGAAGTGTCAGTGCTGGAGGTGCAGAGGACTAAATTATACATAAAGACCTGTAAACAAACCCAAAGAGTTGGGTTAGAAGCAGACTATGTATTCCCTTCTCTCTTGGTGTACAGCTGCCTTATTAATGTGTTTCTTCACCTCTGCTTTTTGAGGAAGTGAAGCACTAGAAGTGGGCGTTGTTGCCTGGGAGGAAGGACATCTCTCCCTGGGTATCGCACAGGAGCCCCCATGACTGGCAGCCTCTCGTCACCACTGCTGTGTAATACCTTAATTATCAGCTCCAACACAATCAGCACCAGCGTATCTTTTCATATTTGCAGTGGGTGTCCCTCTTCCCACCTCTTGAGACATTTGGATTCCCACCATCGGTATGTGTGCTCGCCTGTCTTTGAGCAGTGTGTTGGTGGACTTCTCCAAGTCATCATTTCTGCTTCTGGGATGCTGAAGATGCATGACAGACAGCAGCCCCTTCTAGCAGTTCTCACCGTGGATCTTCACATCTTCTCCCTACCTGTTGGTCGTCCTGGCCCTCCCTTTCTTCCCATGTGGAGGTGTGGGGGCAAAGTGCAATCCTGTCCCCCCAGTTCTTTCAGGCTGTGGCACAGGAGGAGCTAGAGCTCCTGGAGTTCCTTGCAGTAGCTCCAGCTTCTAGGAAGCTCTGCCCACCGTCCTCCGTGGCTGGCGGGGAAGGAAACCTCCCAGACACCTTACTTCCTCCTTGGTCTTGGTTTTGCACAATTTACAAAAGCCTGTGGGGCTGCAAACTGAGTGCCCCCAAGGTAGGGCTCTGAGATCGTGAGTTCTTTAATTTGGAGGAAGCCCTCCGAGTCCCTCGGTGTCTGTGGGCCTGAGGGAGGGAGAGCTTGTATTTCAGAGGATCTGAATTTGACCCAAAGATGTTCTTCTCTTCCTCTGGGAAACTGCCCATCTGTTTGTCTGGTGTGTGGAGCCACATGCAGAGTGTCGAGGCACGTATGTAAAGTTACTTTCTTGAGGTGATTAACATATAATTTGCATGAGGAGAGCAGGGAATTTCCCTGGGATTACTTACAAATCTTTTGGCTATAGTTTAGGATCTAGTTAGTGCTTTCCTGACTGAGAGGCTGCCAGGGAAAACTGAGTGTATATAGGCTAACTTTTTAAATTATTTTTTTATTTTAAGGTGGGGTTGTTGTTTGGTTTGGGGTGATTTTACATAGGAAACCAGCCCCGTTGGACCAGGGTGAGTTAGTTGGGCCCTTTAGCTTGTGCAGGCACGTGCTGAGGTTGCCTGTTCCAGGTTGTCTGGTCTGGCTGAGCCTTGGAAACCAAAGCCGTGATTAATCTCCGTGAAGTGAGATTAAACCCCATCATCCTGCCCTGTGTTAGAGGGGGGGTGGGTGGAAGGCAGCTTTTCTCACAGCACCTTTCCTGGTCTTGACACTCCTGGAGTTGGATTCATGCTTTTCCTTAGATCTCCCCCTCTCTCTCTCAGGCCTCAGACAGCGTTTCATGTTCTCCTCCTTTTTCGGAGGCATCTCAAAGAGCTGTTCCAGTCCTCACCCACTGTCAGAGCTGGGGCTTTTGACTGCCACAGGTTTTACCAGCGCATTAATTCAGTTCCCTGCCAGACTGGTTGGTTCTCTTATCCTGATGCCTTTGCTTATTAAGTCTGTTCTTCTGGTGGGTCCGTGCTCCTTCTGTGTTCGCAGCCACCCAGTGCTCATTAGTAGGGTTGGTAACATAACTGTGTGTTACTCATTCTGTGGATGAATAACTCCACAATTACCAACAGTGATTGTTCTCGCTGCGCTGTTGGCAGAAATCTGCCTTGGCTTGAGATTGCTTCCCCGCCATCGAGGCTAAACACGTAGTTTGTAATTGAATAGAGACGCCAGCTCGGCAGGGGTAGGAATTGCCATCTCGACTACGTAGGAAACTCGTGGGAAATTACTGGAATTGTGTGAATTTGCAGCACTACAGTACAGAGGTGCTCTGCTTTTTTGCTCTTCTTCCTTCTCTGCGGCTTTAAATGGGGGAAAAAAAAAAACCCTAATTCTCTTTAATTCTTTCAAACAGGTTCAGCAGCAGGTTCACCCCAACCTCTCAGCAAAAGAAGATTCCCTCTATTACATTGAAGAGTTGATACTTCAGCTGCTAAACAAGCTATGCATTGCTCAGCCACGGAACATCCACGACGTCGCGGTAAGACTGGAGCCTGGAAACCCGAGTGCTTGTTTGCAGAGTCCCTGAGCCAAACTACGGTATTTTGAGCAGCCCAGGTTGAAGTGAAGGCGAGGTGAATCTGCAGAGCAGAGGCTTGTTAGAGCCAGAAGTTTGTCTAGGGTTCAGGTGCCACAAAGTCAGCTCGGTTGGAAACTCATTTTCCTGTACAGGCCTTCAAAATAGAAATTCTGGGAATGTTTTCTGTTCAGCAGGAACACACCTTGGGCTTCAGGACATTGCAGGTTTTCCTGCTCTTTGGCATAAATTTCAAGGGAGAAAAAAAAAAAGGAAATAGTGGAATGAAAGGTTACTGTTGTTGGGCCTGGATTGTGCAGCTGAAGGAATGGAGTTGGAAGTTCCTGGGACTTTATTGAACTCACTGAGGCTCTTGTATTATTGCAGCTGTCGGCTTCTGTGTCATCGGGCACAAAATGAGGGCTTTAATGGAGTGTGCTCCAGAATCCAGTCCGGAGGGAGGAGGAGGGGCTGTCATGGGGCTGCAGCCCATTAGAGCTTTGCAGAGTATTAATTTGACATCAGTCTACAGGTCTGGGATTTACAGCCTAAACCAAAGCGAAGCCCAGGTCTAACAGTCTGTATGTGTGTCGTGGAAATAAAAAGATGAATGTATAGATATATACGTATAAAATAATTGCCTGAGGGGTTTTAGATTCTTCTTAGATGCAGCAGTCGCCCTTTGTTCAACACAAATTCATTAATTATTAATTTTGGTTTCTGATTAATATATTTGGTAATATTGATGCATAAAGATGATGGTATGACTAAGTAAAAGCGAAACTTAATAGTCCCTTTAATAGCTCTCAGAGTTGTCAGCACCTGGAGTCTGGGTTTGGACTTTAGACGTGGAGCTGAGAAATACCATGTTCTTCCTCCAGTTCCCTCCTGTTCCCTCCAGCACACAGCACTGTTTGAGATAGCCTTGATTGTTTTACACACCAGCTCCATACCTGTCTGTTTCTGAGTCAAGAGATGATAAAATTACCTGGTGTAAATGTATGAATTAATAATTTTCACCAGGTATCTCTATGCTCCACAAATTACCGTGCGCAGATCCACACACCCTGCAGACACCCCTCTGAGATACCCAACAACCCTCTGAACATCACCAGTATCACAGCAGACACCAAATTCTGTGTAGGGGAAAGGGACCTGGGGGTCCTAGTGGGCAGCAGGATGAGCATGAGCCAGCACTGTGCCCTCATGGCCAAGAAGGCCAATGGCATCCTGGGGTGCATTAGAAGGGGGGTGGTCAGTAGGTCAAGAGAGGTTCTCCCCCTCTACTCTGCCCTGGTGAGACCCCATCTGGAATATTGTGTCCAGTTCTGAGCCCCTCAGTTCCAGAAGGACAGGGAACTGCTGGAGAGAGTCCAGGGCAGGGCTACCAAGATGATGAAGGGAGTGGAGCATCTCCCAGAGGAGGAAAGGCTGAGGGAGCTGGGTCTCTTGAGCTTGGAGAAGAGGAGACTGAGGGGTGACCTCATGAATGGTTATAAATCTGGAAAGGGTGAGTGTCAGGAGGATGGAGCCAGGCTCTTCTCAGGGACATCCAATGACAGGACAAGGGGCAATGGGTGCAAGCTGGAACAGAGGAGGTTCGACTTCAATATGAGGAAAAACTTCTTCAGGGTGAGGGAACCCTGGCAGGGGCTGCCCAGGGAGGCGGTGGAGTCTCCTTCTCTGGGGACATCCCAGACCCACCTGGAGGTGTTCCTGTGTGACCTGCTCTGGGTGTTCCTGCTCCAGCAGGGGATTGGACTGGAGGAGCTTTCAAGGTCCCTTCCAGTCCCTGAGACTCTGTGATTCTATTGTATTTTCAATATACCTGGCATTTTAAAGCTGTGTGTAGTAAAACACTGCTGTGCTTGGCAATCTAGCAGTGATTTCATTTAAAAACCCAGAGTTAGATCTGACACGGGTTCCCCGAAGCGTTATTCTTCCCTAGGCCAATAAATTCAGACTCTTTCCAGAGCAGGAAGGGGAGAATCCAGTTCTGTGTTGGTGGTGGGGTTCCACTGCCAGCAGGCGTCTGAGATCCACGGAGGAAGCTCTTGGCTCTGCTCCCTCGGCTGTTTTTAGCTGTTCAGGGGAAGCAGGAGAGCTGTGATCTCTAGAGTTTATCGTGCTGATATTTACAGAACAGCCTGGAGTTAATGGAACTGTTTGTGCATTTTATGTGTGTAAGATGGAGGTCTGAAATCTCAAATCATAAAGGTTTTATAAATAGAAAAAAGCCCTTCAAATTGTTACCGAGAAAACAGTGGGAATCAGCGAATTCCGAGGGCGAAAGGCGCCCCTTCCTCATGGAGCTCAGTGGTAAATGGAAAAACAGCTGAATGCCAGAGTGTGCCCACTTTATGGGTGATCTTCTGGGGGAGTCTCAAGGAGAGCTTGTTTTGGTGAACCAGCCCGGAGCTTTCGGCTGCCATCCAAGAGGGAAGGTCACCGCCCGTTTCCCTGGCACCGGCAGCTGACCTGGAAGATGGAGCATCAAGTATGGTTTTTCTCCATGGACATAGTGCTCAGTGACATGGTGTGAGGGATGGGGTTTTATCAGGGTCAGGTTGATGGATGGACTAGGTCATCTTCAAGGTCCCAGCGGAAGCAGGGAGGTGATTGTCCCCCTGTGCTCAGCACTGGGGAGGCCGCACCTTGAGTCTGGTGTCCAGTTCTGGGCACCTCAGCACAAGAGAGATCTGGAGGGGCTGGAGNATGTGGTGTTGAGGGATCTGGTGTAGGGGAGAACTTGTAGAGTGGGGCTGATGGTTGGACTGGATGATCCCAAGGGTCTCTTCCAACCTGAATGATTCTAGGATTCCCTTCCAACCCGGAGGATTCTATGATTCTGTATTGGGCACATGGAGACATTTCAAAGGTCCCTCTAAGAAGGCCTCCTGGTAAAGTTTCACAATATGTACAAAAATCATTTTATGGAAAGGGTGCAAAGATTTCGCTGTTTTTCTCAGCTCGTTCTTCAGCTCATCTATGAAATCTCTGCTGGAAGGGGTCATTGTGGCCCAGGGCACAGGTCCAAAGCCGAGGTCACGCATGGCACCACATGGTGTACTCCGTTGGCCCGGCCATGCCAGAGCACGGTGGTGGGGCTCCAATGGCAGGTGATCGCTACTGACCAGTTTAACTTTAAAAAACCCTGGTTTTCCAACATCACTTACTGGTTTTCCAGTGTAAGTTAAGAAGGACTCATCAGAGTGTGGTTCAGACTCGGTCTTTCAGCTTTTTAATACCCCGGAGGCTGGAGCCTGGAGAACTTTGTGGAAAGGAGGACGGGGGGGGGTCTCACACATGGTTAGCTGGGGGCTGCTGGGATGTGGTTGGTTCTGTGGTGGGGGTCAGCTTGCCTCTTCCTATTGCAGCTCTTGAAATGTGAACCTGTTTAAAAGTGAAGACACGTAGACTTTTACTGTGTAAACTGGGGGTTGTGAACCGCGACCACCGTGGCTGAGATTCTCCTGTGGGGGCTTGTGGAGTCCCAGGGGTTACAGCCCCACTCTGTCACTCTTTCATCAATCACAGCACTCCTCAGTAGAAGATCCTGCTATATAAAAAACAGGAGAAGAAAGAAAGAAATTGATGTTTTATCTATAACAACATATGGTTTTTTTCCATTTCTGCCATAAACTTGATCTCATCCAGGACAAGTTACGCTCTGGACGTTCGTGAAATAGGAACAATAGCAGCTTGGTTTTGTTTTGTTCATTTTAAACTGCAAACTGTTTGGTACTTCCTGATGCTGTTTATACCACAGCTGAGGTTTCTGGCTGTTCTTGTGATGCAAAGATCATAGGGGCAGGAGTTGTTTTAGGAGATTTGAGGGAGGTTTTTTTCGTGCTGAGGGAAGGGAGGCTGCTTGGGATTATTGAAAAGCGCGAAGCTGAGTTGGGCAAGGAGGAGAGAACAGTTAGGAAAACGTGTTGCAAACACTGAGGAGGAGGATAATTGTCTGTACTGCAGGGGAAGTAATTTGCTGTTGTATTTTCTTTAAACTTCTCTTTGATTGCTGTGGTTAATCTAAGTGCACTCCTTGTGTTTGGACAGGACCGCGTTCAAAAGACATTTCCTCATCCAATAGACAAGTGGGCGATGGCTGATGCGCAGTCTGCCACGGAGAAGCGCAAGAGGAGAAACCCTCTCCTGCTGCCTGTGGACAAAATACACCCTTTATTGAAGGTACTTAAACCCACAGCCTCCTGCTTCTGCCTCCACACACCCCCAGCCCGCCAGCTTCACCTTTAGAGTATATATCCAGCTAATTTCAATAGTGTGAAATGAGGTAAGTTTCCCTCATGGTGGCTGAAAGGGTAAAGCTGCCATAGGACGGGGTGATTGTACAACCAAGCTGGTGAGAGGCCTGGAGAATAAATCTGATGAGGAGCCATTGAGGGAGCTGGGAGTGTTTAGTTGGAGGAAGAGGAGGCTGAGGGGAGACCTCATCCCTCTCTACAACTGCTTGAAAGGACATTGCAGAGAGGTTGGTGCTGGTCTCTTCTCACGGGCAATGAGCGATAGAAGGAGAGGGAATGGCTGCAAGCTGCAGCAGGGTAGGGTTAGGCTGGCCATGAGGCAAGAATTCTTCCCAGCAAGAGTGGTCAGAGCCTGGACTGGGCTGCCCAGGGAGGGGGTGGAGTCCCCATCCCTGACTGTGTTTCAGAGTAGATTGGATGTGGTGTTGGGGGATCTGGTGTAGGGGAGAACTTGTAGAGTGGGGCTGATGGTTGGACTTGATGATCCCAAGGGTCTCTTCCAACCTGAATGATTCTAGGATTCTATGAGTAGTACGTAATAAACGGCCTCAATTCACCCTGTTGCAGGCAGTGGTGTGTTCATGTAGCACTCTACTTTGAAATACAACTGGTTAGTTTTTACCATAACTAGAACCCAAACAAACCCAAATAGCTACCTCAGCAGCAGTGTTTTGATGCCTTTATTTGTTTCAAAATGCTGCAGAAGCCCAAACAGAGGGAGAGAGAACAAGTAGATCCCGTTCCTTGTATACTGTCAACTTAGGGTGTGTATCTGTGTCCTTGACTGGTGAATGTCACTGCTGCCTTGGTTTGAAAATGAGTAGATTGGCAAAGGTGTAACAAAAAAACCCGATTACAGACTTTGTGGTGGGTGGGTTTTGAGGAGGAAAGTGGCGATCTCGGTTCTTCGCAGTCGTGTCCCTAGAACAGGTAGAGAGTCCTTGCTTACAGTGGGGTTTACTGGCACACAGTCCGCCTGTATTCATACCCTGCCCCTGTAGAGTTGGGTTTTTTTAATGATAAAACAGTATTCTGATTTTTAGATGGGTGCTTAATGACTTTTCATCACTAGATTGAGGCTGACTCAAGCACTGCTCTTCTTTGGTGCTTGTTCTATTAATTTTGCTTTAAGAAACGCTTTTCTCCAACGTTGCTGTTGCAGCACCGGAGTTTCCAGCTGCACTGAGAAAGCATTACTCAGGAATAAGCAGAAATCAAAGCACTTTTTCGGGTGCTGTCACTGTCTTGGTTTATGCAGTGTCTCAGTTTGTGGCAGTTAACGAGAGGGGAAGAGGTGTTAGGAAAGAAAACGCCATTAATTAAGACTTTCCCTGGACAACACTGGCCTTATTTTATAAAGTCCAGTTTAAAAGTGTGTGGACAAAGGCACACAGTCTGGTTTTTAGAAGATGAATCAAAACATGACAGAAATAAGCCTGCCTTGTTCAAATGCATGAACTTACCTGTGCTCACTCCTGTCACAAATAAGAGAGCCTGTGGGTGTATGCAGGTATCACAAGAAGAAAGTGCAACATTTATCCAGTTTGGGTTGGGTTGGTTTTGTTTTTTTTCTCTTCAGGCTTGAATTATCCAAATGGAATGACTTTATGTTACGTGAGGTGGCAGCTTGCTTGGTTGTCCAGCCAAGCGTGAAGGCTGGACTGGGCTGGGTGGCAGTACGTGGCAGGTGGACCATCCAGCCCATGGTTTCCCAGAAGACAATTTTTCCCTCAAGAACAATTCAGAACAAAGCCTTCTCTTCTGTAAGAGCCCAGGTCAGGGCCAGAGCCCTGCAATGAGCATAGATGTTAGACTAAAATTGAGGGACAAGAGCGGTTCCGGTGAAGTCCCTCTGATGAAGGAAGCCTATTTTTAGGACTGTCATTTTGAGAGGCAGGGTTATTGGAAGTTCTGTAGCTTTTCATCTGTCAAGTACATGAGAAAAGAGCACAAGGAGGAAGTATTTGCAAGCATTTCCTTCGAGGCAACTGATCAAATTTCCATTCCATGGCCTTTGCCCTGCCTCTGACATTACTGTAAATTATCAACACACACAAGATCAATTTCAGTAGAGAACTCAATGTGTTAGTTGTCATTCCCAATGAATTTCTGGAATAAAGAGCTTTTTTTCTTCTCCCCCCTCTCTTGTTTTCGATCTGCAGGAGGTCCTGGGCTATAAGGTCGATTACCATGTCTCTCTCTATATTGTGGCTGTCTTAGAATACATCTCAGCTGACATTCTGAAGCTGGCTGGAAACTATGTTTTCAACATCCGACACTTTGAGATCTCCCAGCAGGACATCAAAGTATCCATGTGTGCTGATAAGGTAAGGAGTTGGGATTAAAACACTCATTTGGACAGATGCAAAGGTGTCCAATACTGGAGGGTGTTTGGGGTGTTGTTAGATGACAGATCTAGAGTTGGGTAAGAGAGAGAGAGACTGGTCCTGCTGAAGTGCAGAAGCTTCTCTCCTAATTCATGCCAGACCTGGCACAGTAGTGACTGAAATGAAGCCTGTTAAGTTTTGGAACAGTATTAATTCATAGAAAGCAATGGAAGGCCTTTTATTTCTCAGCTGTGTCACTGTCACAAAATCCTAGAATCATCCAGGTTGGAAGAGACCCCTGGGATTCTTGAGTCCAACCATCAGCCCCACTCTACAAAGTTCTCCCCTACACCAGATCCCTTTGTTGTGGCAGCTCTATCCTTCTTTATTATATAGAAGAGACATTTAGTTTTCATCCTCCTAAATATAAGAAACAGTTTTGGTTAATTTTGTCTTTATCAGGAGAGTTTTGTCAGTCGGTGGAATCAGCTGCCCAGGGAGGTGGTGGAGTCCCCATCCCTGACTGTGTTTCAGAGTAGATTGGATGTGGTGTTGAGGGATCTGGTGTAGGGGAGAACTTGTAGAGTAGGGCTGATGGTTGGACTTGATGATCCCAAGGGTCTTTTCCAGCCTAAATGATTCTAGGATTCTAAAAGTCTTACAAAGAATCTGTGTTGTCAGAGTTGGTTCTGCATGAATTGTAACTTGTTTTCTGGGTCATACTAACTTAAAAAGGGGAAAGTGGCTTTGGCAGCCACTCCAGCCTTCTGCTGCCAGAGCTTAAATATTACTCCTTTGTGAAAGTGATCACAGAAAGGATTGTATTAAAAACCCAAAGGATTTCTCTGGACACGTTGAAATAGCCGAGTTTGAGCCACGTGTACGTTGGGGCTTGCTTGTAATTGTTGAAATTCCTCTGCTAGGTTTTGATGGATATGTTTGATCAGGACGACATTGGTTTGGTTTCTCTCTGTGAAGACGAGCCCTCCTCTTCTGGGGAACTCAACTACTATGACCTAGTGAGAAACGAAATTGCAGAGGAGAGGCAGTACCTGCGGGAGCTGAATCTGATAATAAAAGTATTTCGGGAAGCTTTCCTGTCGAACAGGAAACTCTTCACCCCTAATGTAAGTCCTTCCACGGGCTATGGATGTGGAATGCAAGATGCTCCACGAGTGGCCATGACGTATCAGTATTGCGTTCTGCCTTGGAAGAGAAATGACATTTGATGTACTGCATGTCAGTGCACACCCAGTGTTGACTGTGTAGGGAATGAGATAGCGGGATTGCCATTAATAGCAGGAACAAGTGCTGCTCTCGGGGTAAAGCTTAATGGACGCGGTTCCCCATCAGGTGCCAGCATCTGGAGTCCTTTGCTTGTGTAGGCAATAGTTCTACGTTTGCTTAATGCCAAAAGGAGCAGTTACCCACCTGCACATGCAGCAATCACTGAACTGGGATTTTTAAGCTGATACCAGCAAGGTTAAAAGGGAGGCAGCAGGAGGTGTTCCCATTACAGCTGGGTCTGAAGGCTCCTCAGTAACCCGTAGGATATCGGAGAGTCGTGCAAATGTGGGGTCAGAATTTCAAACAAAGACGATGGGAGGAGAAGGGAGTGGCATTTTGGAGCTGAGGAATATTCTTTTGTTATATGGGAATGGGGATGAGAAATTTTGAGGCTTGTTCTCACAAAGTGACTGCCGTGGTCTCGGTGCCGGCAGGAGGTCAGGCAAGCTCTGCTGTGGTGGGGCTGAGAAGGCTTCTGAGAAGCATGTTTCAGAGGGGTCAGAGAGAGAATGCAGGTCATTGGAAGGGGCTGCTTCGTTGGGTGGGTGGGTGGGAGGGTTTGGAAAAATCTAGAAGTAAATGTGGAAAAAGAAGGTGCCAGTTCCTCCTCTGAGCCCAGGTAATATTGTGCTCAAGTAGCCAAATAGCTTTAGTTTTACCTGAATTTTAGAGGATCTGACCTTGGAGCCGCTTTAAATCACCTCCTTCCTGTTGTGTCCTGAGAGACTCAAATCAGCAGAGGGGTAAATACCAGCTGTGAATCCTGGCTGAAGAAGCCAGGAGTGTGTCTCTGCTGCGCTGAGGAGCCCATCCTGGGGCTGCTGCTCAGGCCTGGGAAGGACAATGTCTCTGCCTTTGCTGGGCTGAGAATTGTGCAAAGCTGGATGAGCCCGGGCAGGCACACGGGGCCAGGAAAACCACAGCATTTCAATTTCTTCCTTGCTGGTTTTTTGGCTCATCTCCATTTACCTCTTGGTTCAAGCTTCTTGAAAAATGCTCCCATATTTACATAAGCCAAATAAGTTGTTCTGACTGCTGCTAAGCTGGGTTTTGTGTTTGCAGGATATCGATGTGATATTTAGCAACATTTCGGATATTCATGAGCTGACAGTGAAGCTTCTGGGACTGATCGAGGATACTGTTGAAATGACTGATGAAAGCAGCCCTCATCCTCTGGCTGGCAGCTGCTTTGAGGATCTTGCAGAGGTATGGTGTTTCTTTCCTATGTTTTGTTTTTTTTATAGCCACCTTTTTGTTTTCTTGGTAAACTTTTGGTCAGGGCTCTGATCCCTCCTGTAAAATAAGCTCTGAACAGCAGTCCTCCCTGCCTGTGCTTTAGTAGGAAAGCTAAAAGCGGGTTTTCTGCTGGCACAGAAACATGAACAGGTAAGCACCAAAACAAACTCCTGTTTTGGAGTGGGAATTACCTGCTGTGATCCTGAAGGGAAGAGGATTTAAGAGGTAACTACCCCAGGGCTGGTTACTGGGAGAAAGTGGTGCCTCGATTTTTTTCTTGGCCTTGGTTGTTGGCACGTCCAGAGCTACCCAAAAATCAAAGCTGTCGGTCGTAGATCTGTGGGATGAGTGACTTGGATTGCTCTGGACAGTGAGGTAATTCAGCCAAAATGGGTTTTAATTCAGCCAAATGCATTGTTAGGCATCTGGAATGGGAAATGTTTCTGCAGAGCAGTGGCTGGGGGAAGGAATGAAATATCAAACCAGACTGAACAGAAGCTGGTCAGTATTGTAGCAAAAGTGCTATTGGTACCCAGTGACCTATAAAATAGGTGTTAAAGAGTAGGAGTACAGGAAGGAACTGCACATGGATTTGGTGTGGCTCATATTAGAACATAATTAACAGTTATTTTGTCAGTTTTGGGGGGTTTTAGTGGGCTTTGATATACTGGAAGGGCTACAGAGGAGCGTCATGGAAGTAAAGTTTTGGAGAAAAGTGCTTTGCAGTGAGAGAGTCAGTTTAGTCAAAACACAGGGTAGGCTATAGGTACTTTCAGACCTGAAAATAGAGTACCAAATGACTCTGGAATTCAGCAGAAAAGCAGTCTGAAAGGCAGTGGGGACAGTTCAGCTTAGAAATACCCTGCACAATTCTTGGAATAAATGACCAAGGTGGATGTGGAGGCTGTGCTGAGTTTGGACACGTTCAGGCTGAGTCTGCCTTTTCCCAAGAGGAGTGTTCAGGCCAGATTTTGAATTAATCAGCGACAGGACAAGAGGGAATGGCTGCAAGCTGCAGCAGGGTAGGGTTAGGCTAGACATTAGGAAAAAATTTTTCACTGAGAGAGTGGTCAGTCAGTGGAATCAGCTGCCCAGGGAGGGGGTGGAATCCCCATCCCTGACTGTGTTTCAGAGCAGATTGGATGTGGTGTTGAGGGATCTAGTGTAGGGGAGAACTTGTAGAGTAGGGCTGATGGTTGGACTTGATGATCCCAGGGGTCTCTTCCAACCTAAATGATTCTATGATTCTATGATTCTATGAAAAGGTGAGGGGAATAATGTCAACCACGTGGACTGTATCACAGGGGAAGTCAAATGAGATGTTCTGGCCTGAGGGAGAGAGAACATCTCAGATGAACCACATGGTGAACGCAGCGTTTATGGATTTTATCTTAAAGTTATGGTATATGTAAAGAAAATAACAACCAACACAATTTCCATCTCACTTTTAAAGTTCTTAAAATCTGGTTTTGGCATCAGGGGACTGCATGACCACAGCAGTACCATCTGTAAAACAATTACATTTTTGTGGGCGTGAAGAATACGGGTTCTTCAGCCCATGTGCCACTCGCCTGTGAATATAGCATTAAGTTTTCTGGGCATTGCATCAATAAATCCCTCATGTGACATACCAGTAGGAAAGTCCAGTTGACTAGGTCTTAGCTCATTGTTTGTTAAAGGATAATTGCTTACATAATGATAAGGAGAAGCATTAAAGTAGAATCATAGAATGATTAGAGTTGGAAGGGACCTTAGAGATCATCCAGTGCCACCCCCTGCCCTGGGCAGGGACACCTCTCACCAGACCAGGGTGCTCCAAATCCCATCCAACCTGGCCTTGAACCCCTCCAGGGATGGGGCAGCCACAGCTTCTCTGGGCAACCTGGGCCAGGCTCTCACCATCCTCACAGCAAAGAGGTTCTTCCTAGAATCTAATCTAAATCCTCCCCTCTTTCAGTTTAAAACCATTACCCTGTGCCCTATGGAAAGTCTCTAATAATTTTTATGGCTCCCCTCCCTGACCAAGAGTCCCTCCCCAGGGACTCAGTAAGTAGCTATTATATTAAAACTGAAAAAAGATTAGAAATTGGGAAAAGCACAGCACTGTCCCGGAAAACATCCACAGTTCATGGCAAAAGCTACTTTTAGGCGTCCTTTGCTTTACAGGAAGCAAATCCTTCCCAGTGAGTGAAAAATCTAACTTGATTTTCATTAAGTGAAAAACAGGAGGTGAAGAGCAGATTATTCCTCAAAGCTTTTCATGCAGGTAGTAAGTTTGAATCTAATAATTCAGTTAACATTGAGTTAGACCTGCTTAATTAACGGGCTGCTCATTTGATCATCTGGTGTGTTGAGATCTCCTCTCTGTGAATATTTGCAGGAGGGATCATTAGGGAGATAGGGCAGTGGAGTGTTTATTTGCTCTGCCTATCCTACTGCCAGGCCTGCTCGCCTCCTGTTGCCATTAGAAAGGTCCTTCAACTTATTTGGAAGGGCGACTGAAAACAAACAGCCCTTGAAAGCTGGAATCCTCCCTCTCTGTCTGTTTTCCTGCAGGGGTTCTTGGGAAGGCTTTAACATAAATCTTGTGGGTTTGAGATGAGGAAGTGTGGGGGAAACAAAATATTTTTTGCCTGGTATGAAGGAAATTTAAAAAAAAATTGATGCCTGACAAGTAGGAGTGGGAAATGGAAGTTTGTTAATAGGGTGGTGAAAAGCCCCCTGGGCTGCATCCCCAGCAGTATGGCCAACAGGGCAGGATGGGGGATTCTGCCCCTCTGCTCTGCTCTGGGGAGAACCCCCCAGTGCTGCCTTCAGCTGTGGGGTCACCAACAACAGAAGGACATGAACCTGGTGGAAGTGAGGCCAGAAGAGGCCACAGAGATGCTGGGAGGGCTGGAGCCCCTCTGCTGTGAGGACAGGCTGAGAGAGTTGAGGGGTTCAGCCTGGAGAAGAGAAGGCTCCAGGGAGACCTTAGAGCCCCTTCCAGTCCCTAAAGGGGCTCCAGGAGAGATGGGGAGGGTCTCTGGATCAGGGAGGGGAGCCATAGGATGAGGGGAAGGGTTTGACACTGAAAGAGGGGAGATTGAGGTGAGATCTGGGGAAGAACTTCTTTGGTGTGAGGGTGGTGAGAGCCTGGCCCAGGTTGCCCAGAGAAGCTGTGGCTGCCCCATCCCTGGAGGGGTTCAAGGCCAGGCTGGATGGGGCTTGGAGCAACCTGGTGTGGTGGGAGGTGTCCCTGCCCAGGGCTGGGAGGCTGGAGCTGGTGATCTTTAAGGTCCCTTCCAACCCAAATCATTCTGTGGTTCTATGATGGTGCTTGCAGGTGTTGAGTAAACAAAGAAATGACTCCAACACACACCCACCAGGCTCTAAACTGGATTCAGATTCTGCTTAAAAGCAGCCCGTTCAGTTGGAGAGTCTCTAATGGTGTCAGTTCAGCTGCTGAAGTGCCAGACCTTCCCCTTCTGTTCCCTCCCTCCCTCCCAGACACAATCTAATGTGAATGGACAGGGATGATGAGAACTTGATGAGGAGAGCTGAGAGCCATGATTACAGTTTACCTTTGAAAAAGCGAGTGCCCTCTGTGCCTCCCCTCCCCACAAAGCCTTTAATTGCAGCTGCCCCACCAGTAAGGTAGGAAATCCCCTGGACAAATGGAAAACTTGAGATTTTACCTGAATTTTCCAATGAGCTCTTGTGGTGGTCGGTACTCCCCAATTCTGCAACCTCTACTCTGGCAAGCGCTTCAGAATGTGCTCATTCTGGGCACGGTGCCATCAGCACCGGATAAAACCCAGTGATTCACCAGTGATTCAGCCCAGTGAATGTGCTGAGACTGGGGAACAGCCTTGACAGGCTCTGGAGCAGGTGATCTGTGAGCAGGAATAAATGATTCCTGCAGAAATTCATGTACAGTCAGGTTTTCATCCCATCCTGCTGTAGCTGATAGCCCAGAGTCACAGTTTTTGTACCTGAAACCATTAGAGGACTTTCCTCCAAGACTCACAGCTTTATCATCCCAGCATGAGGTATCCCCCCAGCCTTCCACCACGGCCAGAGAAGCGAGCAGAAAGTCCAGTGCTTACGGTGATGAGCCCTGAAATGGTGTTGGGACAACAATGCCTCCTCCTGACAGTCTCCAAAATCCACCTTCACCCGCTTTTCTCTCCTCATTGACAAACAAGGAGGTAAATGGCTGGTCAGCTGGCTGAAAGCAAGCATTACTTTCAGTTCCTGCTGCTTCAAAAGCAAAGGTTGTGTTAGTGCCACGCAGGGTGAGCTGGAGGAGCGCTGCCAAAACGTGGTGTGCACTTAAAATTCAGAAGTGAGAAAGGGTTGTGGTTTTAGTGAATATTTGTTTTGCAAAATCCATCTTTTCTTGGAAAGTTCCACTTGGGTATCAGCTTATTAAAGACATTAATTGCACCAGCTGGGACAGAAATGCCTTGCTTCCTAAATATGTGTATCATTCTCTGGTTTTATTCAGGAGCAAGCCTTTGATCCATATGAAACCTTGTCCCAGGATATTCTCTCGCCACAGTTTCAGGAGCATTTTAATAACTTAATGGCAAAACCTGCTGTTGCTCTCCACTTCCAGGTGAGTACCGAGGAGAAATAACCAAAATTGCTTCACTTCTTGTATTTCAAAGGTTTGAATTTGGTCAGTAATTCTTTACTTCCTCCTGGGGAAGAAATTCTCTAGATTCTCACCTTTCTGCAGCGTAAGATATTTGGACTCTGCCTCTTCCTGTAAAAACTGGACATAGCTCTGAGCCATCCATGAGTCTTCTGCAGGGATTCTTGTCCTCACCTCAGGCCCTCGTGCTTGAGAACAGAGGGTGACTTCTCATACCCACCTTTTCAAGTCAGACACAGGCACCCAGGCACCATACTGTCGTTCTCTTCCATACGTAGATCCCAGACACTCACCTTGTTCACCTTCAAGGCTGGGACCGGCAGCTTCAAGGCAGGGACATGGAGTCATATCTTTATTAGGACCACCCATATGATCATCTGTGATTTGTTGTTGTTGATGGTGGTTTTTTTTACTTTTTTCCCTTCTTTTCCCCTCCATTTATTACTTCCTTCAGCCAACATGCCAAATTATTAGAAACTCCTGTGCAGCAGACTGAGCTTGTGTTGGGAAACGCCCTCGGAGGAGCTGCTGAGCAAGTGTTGGGTCGGTGGTGCTCCCAGTTAAACCCAGTGGAGATGGTGCTGGGTTCCCCCGTGTCTCTGCGAGCCGAGGTTCCTCTGAGCCATTCCCTCAGGGGGGAGTGTTCCCTCTCCAGCTCTGAGCACTTGATAAGGTGGATCATCTCACTCCTAAAATTGGCAATAAAGTCATTTGACACTGAATCCAGCCTCCTTTCTGGCTCTCCTCACCATAGATTTCCTAGGGATGTCCCTTCACACTTCTCCAAGTTCTGGAGTGAAGATGAAATCCAGGCTCTGGGCCTTGGATGTCTGTGAGCTCTCTCTGGCAATTGTGGGGAGATGCAGCCACAAGTCTTAAAACAAGGGGAAGAGATCATTTCCAAACAGAAGGTCAGATAACTCAGTGTTTGTTCAATGCTTGTCTTGACAGAGAAGATGGCAGGGATTTCACCATCCTTTGAGGAAAACTCTCCTCATCTCACAACCTGAATTATGATGTTAATTAACCACCGGGAATGGGGAAAGTTTTCCAACTCATTTTCTAAGTCATAAACTTAGCAATTCTCAGTTTCTGAGAGAGAGGAGACATTTCTCTCTTCAGTACTGGCTTGCATAAAGAATAGTGTGACCAGCAGCAGTAGGGAGGTGATTGTCCCCCTGTGCTCAGCACTGGGGAGGCCGCACCTCCCCAGTGGAGGGGGAGGGGAGACCTCATCCCTCGCTACAACTGCTTGAAAGGGCATTGCAGAGAGGTTGGTGCTGGTCTCTTCTCACGGGCAATGAGCGACAGAAGGAGAGGGAATGGCTGCAAGCTGCAGCAGGGTAGGGTTAGGCTGGCCATGAGGAAAAGGTTTTTCCCAGAGAGAGTGGTCAGTCAGTGGAATCAGCTGCCCAGGGCGGTGGTGGAGTCCCCATCCCTGACTGTGTTTCAGAGTAGATTGGATGTGGTGTTGAGGGATCTGGTGTAGGGGAGAACTTGTAGAGTGGGGCTGATGGTTGGACTTGATGATCCCAAGGGTCTCTTCCAACCTGAATGATTCTAGGATTCTATGATTCTACTTGATAGACCTCCATACTTCTATGGTACGTGGGTGTAAATTGAAGTACAGCATATGTATCTGGGGGGAGAGGACATTAGAGGGAAGCTGGTGACAACGTTATTGGATTGTGTGACAGCCCTGGCTGGTCTTTAGCATCCCAGTGTTTTCTTGTGAATTACCCCAAACTGTGGCCCAGGGTGAAATGTCTTATTTTGGAAATAGGTATGAGATTTTCTGCCAGTGTATTCAAGCTTTTTCTGCATTCTGGGCTACGCTGTTTGCTGGGGAACAAGGCACTGAGCGCAGCCGTGGGGGGGGGGCAGCAGCTTTAGGTGGTGTCACCTTGAACTAACACCATTAGTCGGGTTGTACAAACAGCACCGAGATAGGAAGGTGCTGAGGAGTCACCTCTCCCTGAATTCGGGGGTGTTTATAAAATGGCTCGTGGGTAACTCGGTCCTCTGGGTTCTTACATTCCATTTGCTACTTCTGGCAAAAAATACACGCCCTCCAACTGCTTTGAGGAGGCAGATTGTGCCATTGGTTGAGGGGGTTATGGGGTGTCTTCAGAGAGACAGGTTTGCTGGTGAGTATGGATCAGCACCTCCTCCCAAAGCTGGTGATGGAAGAGGGTCTTCACAGGTTCTCTTTGCTTGATGCCAGAGCATTTATGTGTCTCCAAGTCTTACAAAGAGTCTCATGAGACAAAAATGCGTTGCAAACTTTATTGTCTTCCTTACTACTGGATGCAAGTATGGAGTCTGTTCACCCTCTGCTCCGCCCTGGTGAGGTCCACGCTGGAGTACTGTGTTCTGGGCTCCCCAGTTCAAGAAGGACAGGGAACTGCTGGAGAGGGGACAGCAGAGGACCACCAAGATGATGAGGGGCCTGGAGCATCTCTCTGATGAGGAAAGGTTGAGGGACTTGGGGCTTTGTAGTCTGGAGAAGAGAAGGCTGAGGGGGATGTGATCAACCCCTAGAAATACTGAAAGGGTGGGTGTCAGGAGGATGGGGCCAGGCTTTTTCCAGTGGTGCCCAGTGAGAGGAGAAGAGGGAACAGGCACAAACTGGAACATAACAAGTTCCATCTAGACCCGGGGAGGAACTTCTTGGCTGTGAGGGTGGCAGAGCCCTGGCAGAGGCTGCCCAGAGAGGTGGTGGAGTCTCCATGTCTGGAGACATTCAAACCCCACCTGGATGTGTTCTTGTCCAGCCTGCTCTGGGTGGCCCCGCTCTGGCAGGGGGTTGGACTAGATGATCTCCAGAGCTCCCTTCCAACCCCAGAGCATTCTGTGAGTCGCGTGGATCGGCCGGGACACCCTGGATGTGTCTCGCCCAACCCTCTTGCTCCAAGCTTGCTCCCTCTTGCTCCAAGCACTGCTAACTTCAGGGCCTTGTCCAGTCCCACTGTGAGTGTTTCAGTGTAAATGCTCCTGTTTATTTTCCTTTCCAGTCCACAGCTGAAGGGTTTAAGGAAGCCGTACGATACGTCCTCCCGCGCCTCATGCTTATCCCAGTCTATCACTGTTTGCACTACTTTGAGTTACTTCAGGTAAGTGAAGCCACACTCTTCTTTCCTCTTAAAAGGCTTTCTTAATTTGGAGAATCCACGGTTTTCAACCTGTGATTGGATTTTCCTTCTGCTTAGAAGTTATTAAAAGATACAAACCCTTAGTTTTGACACCGGTCAGATGTCAGAATAGTAAAATCATGTAAAAAAACCCCATATCTTCATAAGCCTCTGTTGTTCTGATCTGCACACTTGAAGTAACTATATGTTATTAACAAACCTTCATGGAACCTAGAGTTCTTGCACGGTTAAAAATGTAGCAGGGAAGTCTAGTATCTTCTTTCCTTGAGTCCTGACTTTTTTATCCGAATCGGAAATATCTGAGATTAATTCAGACGAGCGTACTCTGTCCCAAGTCACCGCCCTGCTGCAGCTTAGCTGGTCTTATTTTGGGGTTCAGGGAGGAACTTCCTTTTTGGCAGAGTCAGAATAATCCATTCTTAACGTTCAACCGTTTGTCCTGGGTCCTAGATGGAAGAGATACAGCAAAAATGACCATTTTTTGCAGAACACCGTGCTTTTCCTTACTGAGGAGAATGAAAATGAGTACTGTTGTTTTCTCTCTTCTGAGAAATGACACTGAGGAAGCGCCAGGCTTCGTGGAATTCTGATTCAGATGATACAAAGTCATCGCTGCGGGACATATTGCAGGGGTCTTGCTGTACAGGTTGTTTAGGTTGGCACCTAGTCCCTATTCCTGAGGAATTCTGCCCGTTTGAGGCATCACTTATTTCAGAGCAGCCTCTCCTGGTTTGACCACGGATCACTTGCACGTACTTTATTCCAACGTGCACTAGCAAGGTGGTTCCCATCAGTCCCTTTTTCCATTTGGGTCATAAAAGCCAAAAAATAGCTAAGCCAGTATCTTATTTGCTTACAAGCAAATGCTTTTGCTGTGAGTTAAGAGCAGAGAGGTCAGCAGAAAGCAGACACCCGAGATCTACAGTTACCATTCTCGAATGAGAAGATACAAGGTTGCTGTAGGAAATGCAAAAGCTTGAAAAATGCTTGAAAAAAAAGAAAAGAAAGGAAAAAATAAAGTAGTTTCTATTTGCCTCACGGTGCTGGGAGAGTTTGTGGTGCTTATAAGGGTAAGGGAATGATTAACCAGCTGGGGTGTTTAAGTGAAGCAGGTGGGATACCCTGTGGCTGTAGCTGGCATTTTGAAACAGCAACAGAAACCAGCGCTTTTGAGTTCTGGAAGTCGCTTTGCAGTGACAGTCCTTGCTCTGTGCAGGCACGTGGGGACCTTCCTTTGTCTGTCAAAGGGTTTCTTTGCATGAAGGAAACTTTTTGCAGCGTAGAAATTATGTCTAATGCTTTGAAAAAATCTCTCAAAATAACCTCGAGCCAGAAAACGGCACTTGTTTTAAGACCAAGTCTGTAGTTAATAGTTGGCAAATATTCTTTTATATTATTATGTCTTTTTATTTTCAGTTCAGTCTTGTTTTCATTATGTCTGCAGTGATTTTTTGGCATATCCTCATTTAGATGACTAAAAATAAGGGTGATTCATGTTGACCCATGAACTGCACATCTCTGATGTGTGGTTTATTACCAGTGTTTTCTAGAAAGCTTTAAATCCAAGTGGTCTCCATAATTTTTAAATCTTTAAGCGTTCCCGTTGGTTATCAGTTTAGAAAATGGTTAAAAAGCTTAAAAAACCCCAAACCCCACCCAACCCTAAGGGGCAGTGAACCTTTCTATTGAGAATAGAAACTTTAAAGTGCTGTGGTTTTAATGTGTGCCTCCATAAAGCTGATGTTCCTGTCAAGAGGTCTGCTCAGAGGCAGTAGAACAGTCAGAGCAGTGAGGGGTGGCAGCAGAAGAGCAGGGGGTTGTTCTGCCATTCATAGAATCCTAGAATCATTCAGGTTGGAAGAGACCCTTGGGATCATCAAGTCCAACCATCAGCCCTACTCTACAAGTTCTCCCCTACACCAGATCCCTCAACACCACATCCAATCTACTCTGAAACACAGTCAGGGATGGGGACTCCACCCCCTCCCTGGGCAGCTGATTCCACTGACTGACCACTCTCTCTGGGAAAAACTGTTTCCTCATGTCCAGCCTAACCCTACCCTGCTGCAGCTTGCAGCCATTCCCTCTCCTTCTATCGCTCACTGCCCGTGAGAAGAGACCAGCACCAACCTCTCTACAATGCCCTTTCAAGCAGTTGTAGAGAGGGATGAGGTCTCCCCTCAGCCTCCTCTTCCTCAAACTAAACAATCCCAACTCCCTCAATCGATCCTCATAAGCCTTATTCTCCAGGCCTCTCACCAGCTCCGTGTCCCTCCTCTGCACTCGCTCCAGCCCCTCCAGATCTCTCTTGTGCTGAGGTGCCCAGAACTGGACACCAGACTCAAGGTGTGGCCTCACCAGTGCTGAGCACAGGGGGACAATCACCTCCCTACTACATTCCTGCTGCGGCTCGAGCACTCCCAGCTTCAGAAATACCTATTTCTGTCAAAATAGTGTAAGTTCCCTTTTCCATAACGGTCAGTTGTGTATGATAATTCTCTGGAACTTAAAGAAGTTGGGTTCTTTTCACCTTTAAAAGTTATATAATTGGATCGGAGACCCCTGTTCCGCCACCGAAGGGTGGGCTAATTAATGACCCCTAATTAATGACCCGTTGTGTCCTACAGCTGGGAACGCAGAAAGTGAGGAAGGAAATCCTGTGCCGCAGGTGTGGGAGGATCCAAACATGTCACTCATTTTCCAAGCTGCAGGGAGTCCCTCTGGGTTCTAGGGGAAGGTTAACACATGCTACACCTTGTTGAGCTGAGTCCTGTGTGTCTCTGAAACCTCAGCTGAAATACTTTGCAAGCAAACCCCGTAGGTTTTTTCCCCTCAGTGAGAGGAAAGGGCGGTTTCTGTTTATGTCTTAACCCCTGGCACGGAGAGAACAGTTTGGTTTTGATCAATCTGTTGGAAATCTGTCCTGTTGCAAGAGCTTGCTGTCTCCCAGGAACTCCTGCTGACGTGGATGGGATCGGGCTGTACACGCACAAGTCTTCAGTTCCCTCCTGTCTCTGAGAAGCCAAGTCTGGCAGATGCTGCAACAACGTTCTCCTGCTGCTTTTCTGTGGGTTTAACTTGGGTAATGCAGTCAAATTCTGCATGAAGGAGAATATTAGGGCGATGCCTTCATTAACTAGGGAGTTGTGGCAGGGAAAATGATTGATTCTGACCCTTCTTCACAGTATACACAGTATTTGAGCTGAAATTTCAGAAACACACACAGTTTCTGAGTAGAATTAGAATGGAGCTGCAGAGGCTGACACTTGGCTGTCCTGAATCTTTCTAATCTCGTGAGCACCCGGCAGAAATCTTAAATACCACTTCAGAGTCAGTCATGGGAAAAAAGAAATCCTAAATAGATAGTGAATTGTGATAAATGCAGAGTTTTGTTGTGATGGCTTTAGGTGCAGGTGTGAAACTTGAAGTCCGTGATTTGATGTAGTTTTGAAAACATCCTACAGTCAGGGCAGTGATTTTAGGGACAGAGGAAGTGTTTATTAAACAAGTTAATGTGTTATAAACTGTCAGTACTGTTTCTCTGTTACCCTTGTATTTATTTCTGGGAACCTTGGTTGAAAAAGGCCTAGCAAAACTGGAAGTAGAAAGGCACCAGAATGCTCCTTATTTTCCTGGTTTCAGTAGGGAGGGAAGATGGAGATCCCCCTCTAAGATTGAGGCTGCTACTCCTAAAGGAACTTACTAAAAGCCCCTACAGAATTGGGAGATAAAGGACATACTGAAGGACTTACAGAAGGACTTAGTTGATGTTTGCTGCTTTGCTAAACAGCAAAGCTTTTAGAAGGAATTGGAAGTGTAAAAAGCTTGAGGATTCCTTCAAGCTGCAGGACTCTTCTCCTCGGCACAAAAGCCTGAGGCAGGGTCTTCATCAGAGACTCCCCTTTGCCTCAGCAGGAGGCACAAGGGCTGGGTGGTGTTTGGAGACCCCTGTGCTGAATTTCTTTGGTTTGGCAGCTTTTTGTTAGTCCCTGGGAAATCGCCTTTGAGCACCTTAAATGGGAGACAGGCCCTGATGTCGCTTGAATGTTGATGTCTTGTTAGAGGAGGGACAGAAAACGGACCTGCCATAGGTTGAGTTGGAGTGAACGGTGACAGCAACAGCTGGAGGAAGTCACACTAAAGAAATAGAGCTGTCTCGGAGGAAAGTGTAGCAGTAGCAATCAAAAGTTGTCAGATCTTGCAAACAGACACCCTAAATGTATTTTTAGTGTGACATCTTTACATGATTATCAGGGTATTTGGGCTAAAAACACTACACTTGTCATTTCCAAGCATGAACGCCTTGATCACAGAATCCTAGAATCACTCAGGTTGGCAGAGACCCTTGGGATCATCAAGTCCCACCATCAGCCTCACTCTACAAAGTTCTCCCCTACACCAGATCCCCCAACACCACATCTCATCCACTCTGAAACACAGTCAGGGATGGGGACTCCACCCCCTCCCTGGGCAGCCCAGTCCAGGCTCTGACCACTCTTGCTGGGAAAAGCTGTTTCCTCATGTCCAGCCTAACCCTACCCTGCTGCAGCTTGCAGCCATTCCCTCTCCTTCTATCGCTCATTGCCTGTGAGAAGAGACCAGCACCAACCTCTCTGCAATGCCCTTTCAAGCAGTTGTAGAGAGGGATGAGGTCTCCCCTCAGCCTCCTCTTCCTCCAACTAAACACTCCCAGCTCCCTCAATGGCTCCTCATCAGATTTATTCTCCATATTATCTTGATGGTGGCAGCCTAGAGGAGAGCTCTGTGTTTCAGGCTTTCCAGCTCCAGCGATGCTTTTTACACGTGCCTGTTGATACCACCATCCCAGGAAATGCTCTTTGTTGAACCCAGGGTGTGAGAACTCAAGGGCTCAGCCCAGTCCTGAGCGAGGTGCTGGTTAGAGAGAGCATTAAACGTGGACTGTCAGCAGAGATCTGCTCAGCCCCTCTTCCAGCCCGAGCAGACTTTCCTCTGCTGACGGTAGAGCGTCTCCTTCCTTCCCGTGGCACTTTCCAGGCAGAAGATTATTCCATATTCTCACACAGGACTCACTGTGTTGTTATCCAGCAACCAAAAACGTAGGAAATTCTGCTTTTTGATCTTTTCTGCTGTTACCAAATCCTTGCCTGGCAGAGAAATCCCAGTCAGTGTTCTATGGGATCACCGTGATTGAGCTGTTTGAAGTGATCAAGTGTTCCTATTACCCTTTTCTGACAATTTTCTGCACAATAAATGGTATGGTTAATATTCCCAGTTTATGGTATGGTGTACTGTGTGGCATCCTGTGGAACACCAGCATCTCACTGGTGTTGTGAATACATCTGGTGTAAGCAGGACCCCTTTTTCTAAGAATATATGTGTTTTCTGTGCCCATGAGCACGCTGCGCTCCTGCGTCTGCGGTTCAGTCGGAGAGATGCTTATGGAGAACTGGCCTTGGGAGAAGCAGGCCTTGAGCCTGTCATTACAGAGGTCATAGAGTCGTTTTTGAGACTCATGTGAGGAGAAAGAGTCACTTTATCAGACTCAGTAGCTTTTCCCACCTCTAGGATTTCACTCTTGCTATCTTTTCACACCATTTCAATGTTCTTTGCATTTCTGTGGCCGATAGGAAGGAGAAGAAGGGTTTCCTCGGAGGTAGAGATCTTTCCCTTCCCTGTACATTTCCTCAGCTCATGAACTTCCCAGAACTGGTGAAACTTTCCCTTCTCAAATACTCTGTTATGTCAGACAGAGGTTCTTTGGGCATGTGAACAATGAAACTTGGAGTAATTTCAATGGCAGAGAGTGGGCCAATCTGGTCAAACCCTGTTCTCTCAATTACTTTTAGAGGAAGCTACATATCCTTGCTGAGGGAACATAGTGGGGAAAGGAAAAGAAGGCTTCTGCCATGCTGAGTGATTGTAAGTAAGATTTCTCTTCAAGTCTGTAGGTGAAGCAGAGTTGATCCAAAACCGTGTGGCACGGTGGCTTGATTTCTGCCAAGCACTTTATTTACTTGAATTGTCTTTAAAAATAAAAATTGATATGGTCTTGAAGATGGAAGGGGTTCAGAAGGACAATCTCTTCTTTATTTCAGTAGTATAGAATCATAGAATCATTTAGGTTGGAAGAGACCCCTGGGATCATCAAGTCCAACCATCAGCCCCACTCTACAAGTTCTCCCCTACACCAGATCCCTCAACACCACATCCAATCTACTCTGAAACACAGTCAGGGATGGGGACTCCACCCCCTCCCTGGGCAGCCCAGTCCAGGCTCTGACCACTCTTGCTGGGAAGAATTCTTTCCTCATGTCCAGCCTAACCCTACCCTGCTGCAGCTTGCAGCCATTCCCTCTCCTTCTATCGCTCATTGCCCGTGAGAAGAGACCAGCACCAACCTCTCTGCAATGCCCTTTCAAGCAGTTGTAGAGAGGGATGAGGTCTCCCCTCAGCCTCCTCTTCCTCAAACTAAACAACCCCAGCTCCCTCAATCGATCCTCATAAGCCTTATTCTCCAGGCCCTTCCCCAGCTCCGTGTCCCTCCTCTGCACTCGCTCCAGCACCTCGATATCTCTCTTGTGCTGAGGTGCCCAGAACTGGACACAATACTCAAGGTGCGGCCTCACCAGTGCTGAGTACAGGGGGAATTGAGCATTTTAGGAGTCATCACCTTAAAGACCCAAAAAGAGCAACTCTGTGAATGAACAGGCTTTGCTCAATGCTCGTTGAAAGATGATAGAAAAGCCTGTAAATTCCCCAACTTAGGAAGTTCCTGCCTGCAGCAGGGATGGGTCGAGGCTTTATGAAAAGGAGCTGCTCTGATTCTCCCTGGCTTTACATTTTGCTCTCAGTAGCAAGTGTTGAGCATCAGACTTTCTTTTACTACGTTTGCACGGTGCAAAATTGGTGTTGTTTTTTTTTAAATAGATGAGTTTGCTGAAAATGGTGGAATTTAGGTAAGAAGCAAAGAGAGAATCGTGGTCTGAAGTGTTGAGTTTGTTGAGTTGACTCGTTGAAGGGATACTCCATGTAGTTACAGAAACCAGCATTTAGTTCCCAGCTGTTTCAGACCTCCCAGCTGTCCAGTGAAATCGGTTGTGAAACGGGACATTGTTGACAAGAAAATGGGAAAATCAGTGTCTGACTCTTTGGCTCTCGGCAACAGGGTGACGGGTTGTCTTCCCAAACTCCCTCCTGCTCTCTCCTCCTGAGTATCTACCAGCTTCTGAATATCCCACTAATGCTTTTAGTGAGTAGCTTTACACACACAGCCAGGTTTTTGAGTGTGTTTCTAGCCGATACCTCTCTCATTTACTCAGTCACCAGCTTCCTTGTGCACGGTAGGTAGCACAGCCTGAGGACCCTTGTTGGTCTTCCTGCCCTTTCTAGAAATTAGACAAACCTGAAGGAAAACCTGTTTTCTCGTTTTCTCTTGTCAATTGCAGCAACTGCAGGAATGCAGCGAGGATGAGGAGGACCGGGAGTGTTTAAAACAAGCCATCACTGCCCTTCTCAACCTGCAGTGCAGCATGGAGCGCATCTACAGCAAGCACTCCCCGAGACGTCGGCCTGGGTAATGACCACGGAGCTGCCCCGCTTTCCCAGAGCAGGAAAAGAGGGAAATTAGTGGTTTGGAAGGAATTGTCATAATCTTTCTGGTTAGATAACGTGTATATTTCCTTTTCAAGCCAGTTTTCACTGTAAATGGAATAGCAGCCCCAAAAGCTTCACAGTCCACTTCTGTGGATAACATCTGTGTGAATAACAACATCACCAGGACGGGTTGGGGGTGACCTGCTGGAGAGCAGCTCTCAGGAAAAAGACCTGGGAGTCCTGGTGGACAATAGGATGCCCATGAGCCAGCAATGGGCTCTTGTGGCCAAGAAGGCCAATGTCATCCTGGGGTGAAGGGAGGTCATCCTGCCCCTCTGTTTTGCCCTGAGGAGGCTCAGCCTGGAGCACTGGGTCCAATTCTGGGCTCCCCAGTTCCAGAAGGACAGGGAACTGCTGGAGAGGGTACAGCAGAGGACCACAAAGACAGTGAGGGGCCTAGAACATCTCTGATGAGGAAAGGCTGAGGGACTTGGGGCTTTTTATTCTGGAGAAGAGAAGGCTGAGGGGGGAT
>VZTM01042569.1:64724-87676 GCA_013400555.1 Jacana jacana
GGAAGAGGAGGCTGAGGGGAGACCTCATCCCTCTCTACAACTGCTTGAAAGGGCATTGCAGAGAGGTTGGTGCTGGTCTCTTCTCACGGGCAATGAGCGATAGAAGGAGAGGGAATGGCTGCAAGCTGCAGCAGGGTAGGGTTAGGCTGGACATGAGGAAACAGTTTTTCCCAGAGAGAGTGGTCAGTCAGTGGGATCAGCTGCCCAGGGAGGGGGTGGAGTCCCCATCCCTGACTGTGTTTCAGAGTAGATTGGATGTGGTGTTGAGGGATCTGGTGTAGGGGAGAACTTGTAGAGTAGGGCTGATGGTTGGACTCCATGATCCCAAGGGTCTCTCCCAACCTAAATGATTCTATGATTCTATGAAATGTTCTTGTCCAGCTCTGAGTGGTCCTGCTCTGGCACAGGGCTGGCCTAGCTCATCTCCAGAGGTTCCTTCCAACCCCAGAGCATTCTGTGAGTCGTGTGAACATCTTACTCTTGCCCTTGCCAAAGCAGTGCATGGGGTTTATTTGGAGCGGGACACGTTTAGGGCAGAGAAAGGATGGTGCAAACAGTGAGTTCAGTTTAATTCTGGTCTCTTGGGATAGCAGGTGTGCACTGTGCCCATCGTGGCTTTTCCTTTTGTTCGTTCAAGGGAGCCGGTCTATCGCTTCTATAACCGGCAGATCCGGAGCAAGCACTTGGCCATCAAGAAAATGAACGAAATCCAGAAGAACATCGACGGCTGGGAGGGGAAGGATATCGGGCAGTGCTGCAACGAGTTCATTATGGAGGGCAGCCTGACGAAGGTGGGAGCCAAACACGAACGCCACATCTTCCTCTTCGACGGGTTGATGATCAGCTGTAAAACCAACCACGGCCAGTCGCGCCTCCCCGGTTACAGCAGCGCCGAGTACAGGCTGAAGGAAAAAATCATCATGAGGAAGATACAGATCATCGATAAAGATGACACGGCCGAATACCGACACGCTTTCGAGCTGGTGTCGAAGGACGAGAACAGTATCCTCTTTGCTGCCAAGTCCGCTGAAGAGAAGAGCAATTGGATGGCAGCTCTGATTTCCCTCCAGTACCGCAGCACCCTGGACAGGATGCTGGATTCGGTCCTGCTCCAAGAAGAAAACGAGCAGCCGCTGAGGCTGCCCAGCCCCAGCGTGTACCGTTTTGTGGTGGAGGACTCGGAGGAGAACATCGTGTTCGAGGACAACTTGCAGAGCAGGACAGGCATTCCTATCATCAAAGGGGGGACGGTTGTGAAACTGATCGAGAGGCTGACCTACCATATGTACGCAGGTACCCTCCACCTTTACTGGATTTGTGGGATTTCAGGGCAGGCTTGGGTGGGGGATGAAACTCATCCCGTTATTTTTCTGTCCAGTTGGGGATTTTTTCCTGCAAATTTTGCTTTATATTTAATTGTACACGGGAAAAATTAACCAGTATCTGTTACTAAATCAACTGGCTTTGCTGGCAAAGCTCTAAGAAAATTCTGTGTATGCAAGTCTCCCACCCCCTCAAAAAAAGGTGTCAGTGGTCTAATAGGAGGCACCAGCGTGTTCCCTGAGGCCATCGTGGCTAAAGCCGTGGTGCTGGTAGAGACTGGGTGGCTGTGGAGGAAGAAGGAGGCTGGGGGTTGTATTTCTTACACTTCAACCGGCCACTTTGTGAGGTCCCTCGATAGACAAGGATGCAAATCCCAGTCAGCATTCTTCAGACCTCCCTGTGAAATACCACCTTAAACCTTGGAGTGGTTACATGATGGGCTAGTGCTGATAGGGATGTTAGATCTTAGGTTTGGGGCGAAAAGCGGGCCCTAAAAGGGGGTGCAGTGAAGCTGAAGGAAGGATGCTGGTGGAAGTGGTGAGCGGTTCTTGTAGAGGAGGGACATAAAACTGGTGAAAGGCCTGGAGAATAAATCTTGTGAGGAACGATTGAGGGAGTTGGGAGTGTTTNGTCTTCCCCAGAGGGGCAGAATCCCCCCCAACCTCACCCTGCTGGGGATGCAGGCCAGGATTTGGGGGGCTTTTAGGCTGTGAGCAGTTTGGACCAGATGGTGAACCTTTATGGCTCACAGTCATGTCTGAGAAACTCTGTACAAGAGACTGGAGCTAAGAGAGCTCAAAGGAACAGTATTTTTCCTTTAATAGGTGTAAAATGGCAAGAGTGGGCCCAATAAAAGGCATGGCAGCTTGTGGATAGGCATGTCCTGAGGTAACACACCTACCGTGGGGGTGAGGAGCGGCGGGAGGGAGCTGTGGTGCCTTGTGGAGGTGCAGTGTCTCCAGCTGCTGCGGGTGTCTGCTCCTCCTGTTGTCCCCGGGGGCTGCTCTGCCGGGGGCAGTCGGTGCTGCAAGCTGGGTGGCTGGAGGACTTTCTAAGACCAGGGGAAGGGTCTGTCGGGGCAGGTTAGGTGTTTTGGATGTGAAGAGCAGAGGGCTGAGCTGTGCCCAGTTTTTATGGAGCGGTGGAAGAGCTGCGTGTTCAGGGAGGGTTCGACGGGGCTGGTGGTGGAGTCTCCTTCTCTGGAGACATCCCAAACCCGCCTGGAGGCGTTCCTGTGTGACCTGCTCTGGGTGTTCCTGCCCTGGCAGAGGGATTGGACTGGAGGAGCTTTCAAGGTCCCTTCCAGTCCCTGATGTTCTGTGATTCGGTGAGGGTGGCCCTTCACCCGCCGAGGCTGAGACGGAGCCGTGCAGAGAGGGTGCTGCGTGCAGTGAACACTTCTGCAGGGCAAAGGCATCGAACAACTAAATGTCAGCTTCACAAGGAGTATCTTTTCTGCTAATTTTTCAAATTCCAGGGCTTAGCAGTGTATTTTCCACACTTCCAGCTTCTTCTGGGAGTGTGTGTTTATTTTATTTCTGATGTTTTGCTCTTGGGAATAAAAAAACCAAACCACCCCACGCCATCGCTTTGTTCTTCTGTCTTTACAGACCCTAATTTTGTACGGACTTTCCTTACCACCTACCGCTCCTTCTGCAAGCCCCAGGAACTGCTGAGCTTACTGATCGAGAGGTGAGCTGTTGTCATCCTTTTTGGAAGGTGCTTGAAAGGCTTTGCCCTCCTTTACCTGCTCCTCCCCCGGCACGTGGTTCACAGTGAAGCTCAAAACCAGGATCCAGCGAGACAAGTTTTGAATACCAGCTTCGTTTCCCCAGTGTGTTAGATCAGTGATCCTAATGGAGTGTCGGGGGAGCGCTCGGTGTGCCTGGGCAGTGTTTGGGACTGCTGGAATTTGATGGTGGGTGTATCTGAGCGTGCCCAGGTCTCCCTGTGTGCGAGGAGGGGAAGGTTCTACCCGCCTGGTTTGACAGGCACAGCCTCTCTGGAGCTTTCTTCTGATCTCCCCTTAGAAACCCTCTCTCCCAGTCCCAGAGGTCTTGTGATGAGCAGGGGAGCAGTGAATTGCCAGGGTGAGAGCTGGGTGTGTTACAGGCCGTGGCCAGGGGGGAGGAGGCAGCTCCAGGCAGAGTGGGTCGTCGATGAGTGCTTGAGTTCCACCGCGCTGCGTAACGGGGTTTTCTCTTTTAAAACACAGTTGCCCTTCACGTCCTACATCGAGGGCTTGTGTTTTATCTGAATTGCCATCAGGGGTTGTTGGGTTGGTTTTTTTTAGGGGGGAGTTTTTTTACGGTTGGTTGTTTTTGTTTGGTACTTTTTGTTCCTAGGTTTGAAATCCCGGAGCCGGAGCCTACGGAGGCAGACAGGCTGGCCATCGAGAAAGGGGAGCAGCCCATCAGCGCAGACCTCAAGCGGTTTCGCAAGGAATACGTCCAGCCAGTACAGCTCAGGTGGGTTTCCTTGGAAGTTGTGTTTCTGTTCCAGCCAGATTAGAAGCTCACGGATTATACGGTGATCCCGGAAGGCGGTAATCTCTTTCGGAGACCGCTGTGCTGTCGAGCAGGGACTTACCGCCGTCTGCAGCCAGGCTAAGTGTCCTGAGCGCTGTTGTCGTTGGTCAAGCTGTTCTCCTGGTGTTGTTGTGATGGTGCTTTGGTTCTCTGCCACTGGCAGCTGCCGTCACCACCCACGAGAAGGCTCTCCAGCCGCTGTGGGTGAGGGACGCACAACCGGGAACCCACGGTTTGAATGGGTTCCTTGTTAACGGGCCCCTGGGAGAGGCAGTTCCTCTGTTGCCATTGTATGGGGTTTTTCTTTTTTTACTTTTTTTGGAGGGGTATTTTACTCCCTTTCCCAGCCCCGTGTCGCTGTCTTTGCCCACAGACAGGGAGGCTCCTGTCTGTGCCGCAGCCGCCTGCGGGGAAGCTTGGAGGCCGCGCTGATCAAGCTATACTTGGGAAACAATTAAGCGTTTCTAGCAGCAATGAGGCTAATTGTTTCCCTGGCAGGGGGTGCAGTCAGGAGGAGACACACATCACAACCAGTATTTGCTAGAATGGCTTTCATTCATTAAACTGTTTCCCTCAGTAGCACCAAGATGTTCCTGTTAAGGGCAGGTAACGGCGCACAGGGTACCCTGGGCTATTGCCCTGCCACACACCACCCTTCCCAGTTACTTGTTGGGAGCAGCAGCAGTTTAATTAAAGTGAAAACTCCTAATGAGACTCCCAACACCTTCAAGGAAGGTGTTCAGAAAGTCACTTTGGGGTCCCATTTTCATCAGAGAGCTCCATGCATTAAAAAAAAGCAATAATATGTGTATGGTGCTGCACTGCTGGTCGCTGTATGGCCACCTCCACCTTCCTGGGTGCAGTCCAAAGCGACACAGCCTCAGCCTAAAACCTTCATGCTTGCGTGTGTCTGTGGTGTCGTAGGGATTTATCAGGCCCTTGCTGTTCAGGCTTTATCAGCTCCCGTGGGCTCAGTGGGACTGTGAGTCTCCAGAGTTGTCAGTTCTTGGGGAGCTTCACACACAGCCCCTCAGAGCATGGTTTTTCCCCCGATTTCAGCTCGCTCTTTGCTGGAAACTGTTTGCATCCATCGACACGGGTGCCTCCAGAGCCCCCTTATGTAGAAACTCACACAGAATGGGCTTTTGGGACATAACTGGCTTGAGAGTTTAAATGTTGTATTGCTTTTGTTGCTATTTTTTATAGCTCTCCCTACTGATGGGGCGTGGGGCTGTCCTCGTGGCACCCCTTGGCCTGGTTCCATCTTCCTGCCACGGCCGAGCAGGACAAGAGGTCACCAACACACTGGAACCTGTAGGGAGCTTTGAGGCAGCAAATTAACCGTGTTTCTGGCTATTCATTTCCAAAAGCAGTTTAGCTCTCGGGTTATGTTTGAGCTGTTGGAAACCTGAGCCCTGGTCCAGAGTTTCCAGGGTCCCTGGTTTCGGTTTCTTCCCTTGTTTGGGAGATTAGGATACCTGTCACCGAGAGAGCTGCTCTTTGGTGCCTGATTTCTGCTGTGGTTGGTGAGCCCAGCCTGGTTACAGGTGCCTGCTCAAAGGGAGATGGGGTTCAACACACGCCCTTCTGTGGCTTATAGTTAATCTTGGAATTGAGGAGTTACCTCATGAAACTCCTAAACTGTGTGACAGCTGAAGACGAGTGTCTGGATTTGAGCTGTCTGGTTGATCCAGCTTTGTAAATTCCAGTGTTGTTAATAGCATTGACATCTACTTCAGAGAGACCTGAGGTTTGGGAAGAAGGTGGAGAATGTGAAGATGCTCATCTCTCCCTCCCTCCCTCCCTCCCCACCTCTTACTCCCCACCTGGTAGGAGATGCTGTAGAGATGCAGAGCAGTGTGGAGGCGTGGAAAGGGTGATGCCTTTGAGGGGGTTGAAGGCATGTGAGGTCATGAGAAGGAGGAGGTGCTGAGCTGGAAACTGCAGTCAGCAGAACCGGGGGATCTTTCTCGCTCTCTCAGTATTCCTGCCCTGGTTTCTCACAGGCAAAGACTGATTAGATAAGATCCTGTATTGCTCTTATTGGGAAATTGTTTCAAAACATCACTCCTTTGACAAGTTAGAAGCTGTTGTTAATTTCCAGCCTAAATGATCTGTTTGGGGTAGCCACTCTTTCGTGGCATAAACCTGATTCTTTCACTTGGGCACCGGGAAGAGAAGAACCATTTAATTCTCTGTGTATTCACATGGAGCCTTCATTGGACCAAGCAAACCCAGCCACCCCCTGTGCTCTGACCCACAGACCCGCAGGTGGCGAGCAGTTGCCTGCCCTGTGATGTACTTGAATATTCTGAGCTGGGGGGGGGAGTTCAGCAGCTTCCACAGAGGGTGATGGGGCAGGAGAAACCACCTCTCAACCTACCCCTCCTTCCAGTCTGAAGGCTGTAGGCTCTCCTGTTAACCCCATCATCCCCTCCCACCAGTTGAATTGGCCCAGGGAAAATCCGTTGTCCTCATTGATGTAGGAGATCTTTGCTCACCCTTTAGGTAAGGTGATAGGATGCACCCCAAGAATTCAAACTTCTGAGGTATGAGCTCAACTTGAGGCAAACCACTTCTTTGCTCTGATACAGCCTAAGGGCAGGGGTAGTTCACTTTTAGAGGCTTGGTTTTTAGAGGTCTGCTTAAAAAAAGAGTAGGGCAAAATCAAGAGACAGTTCAGTGCTGCCCTTAAAGGAAGTACTGGATCTGGTATGACCATCTGTCTGAGTGACAGAACAAGAGGGAATGGCTGCAAGCTGCAGCAGGGTAGGGTTAGGCTGGCCATGAGGAAACAGTTTTTCCCAGAGAGAGTGGTCAGTCAGTGGAATCAGCTGCCCAGGGGGGTGGTGGAGTCCCCATCCCTGACTGTGTTTCAGAGTAGATTGGATGTGGTGTTGAGGGATCTGGTGTAGGGGAGAACTTGTAGAGTAGGGCTGATGGTTGGACTTGATGATCCCAAGGGTCTCTGCCAACCTAAATGATTCTATGATCTGTGTAATTAAAAAGTGGTCCAAGTAGGGCAGTGCCCTTGCATCAGCTTCTGAGCTGAAATCTCCATACAGGAGAGGAAAAGGTACAAATTTCTTTCTTACCAAATGGGAGATCCTAATTAGCTGATTTAGGAAAAATAAAATGGAAAGCCAGCTCAAGACCAGCACTCGTTACAGAAGATTTTAAAAAGCCCCAAATCTCCATGGGTGCTCTGTGGGCTCCAGGAACTGGAAAAGGAGGGTTTATCTCCCTGGGGACTGTGTGTGGTCTTTGTTCTGCCCCTTCGATAACCATCGGCCCCACCAGGCTCCGACAGCGAAGCGGTGACTTGGGCCGAGCCTTGGAAGTCCCGTCAGAAGGAACCCTAACGGCTTGGTTTGTTGTTTGTTTTGTTCCCCTCTCCCTCCTCAGAATACTAAACGTTTTTCGCCACTGGGTAGAGCACCATTTCTACGATTTTGAGAGAGATCCAGAGTTACTGGAGAGACTGGAGTCGTTCATTTCCAGCGTCAGAGGTACGGTCGCTCTGGGGGCCTGTCCCTCTTCCACGGTTTGGTACGACCTGGTGGTCTGAGCCCGACAGGTTGGAGGCACGAGAAGATCTTCATGCACATGAGTAATTCTAATGCCTTTAGTTGAGCTGTTTGTGAGACTCTCCTTTCCATGAGCCAGCTTTGGCCTGGAGCTGAAACAGCTACAAATACTGACTTCAAGCATTAGGGTATTTAACTAAGCCTGTTTACTCCTGGACAGTGAGGTTCATCCCTGCCTGACTCTGCAACAGACTCGTTAGAATTTGGGCTGTCAGCTTCTTCCTCCCTGAGTTGTACCCATAGCAAATTCCTTCCCAGTAGAACTCAGTGTGGTGTCTCCATCTTGTTCTTTTCCCAAGGCTGCTCCTCTCAAGGCTTGTGCTCCAGACCCCTCACCAGCTCCGTGTCCCTCCTCTGCCCTCGCTCCAGCCCCTCCAGATCTCTCTTGTGCTGAGGTGCCCAGAACTGGACACCAGACTCAAGGGGTGGCCTCCCCAGTGCTGAGCACAGGGGGACAATCACCTCCCTGCTTTTGCTGGTCACACTGTTTCTGATACAAGCCAGGTTGCCACCTTGGCCTTCTTGGCCACCTGGGCACACTGCTGGCTCATGTTCAGCCCCTTGTCACCCAGCACCCCCAGGTCCTTTTCTGCCAGGCAGCTCCAGCCACACTGCCCCAAGCCTGTAGCCATCCATGGGGTTGGTGTGGCCCAAGGGCAGGACCTGGCACTTGGCCTCGTTGAACCTCATCCCATTGCCTTTGGCCTGAGCTTGTTGGTTTTTAGTTCTTCTCCTCTAAGCAGGTGAGACTAGAAGTTGAAGTGGAGATGGTTGCAGCTGAGAGGAAAAAAACCAAAATACAGTGTATTCACGGTCATTTTTATTTTTCCATTCCAAAACTGTCAGTGCATGTGGTTGAACAGCACCCAAACATCTGTCCAGTGTGTCTCTGTATTTGCCAACTGATACAGGTGCAAGAACCCATAAGAGAAAAAAAATGACATGGGGAACTACAAAGCTAATTGATTTGCACTGCAGAAACGCAGCGTTTTGAGTGCACATACAAATTCTGGGGTGGTTGGTTTTATGAAATGGTCAAAAGGCAGTTTAGGGTGGCATTACCAAAAGGTGGGTTGTTGTTGTTTTTTAACGGTGTCTGTTTTGCAGGAAAGTCCATGAAGAAGTGGGTGGAATCGATTGCTAAGATCATCAAGAGGAAGAAAGCTCAGGCAAATGGCATTAGCCACAACATCACCTTCGAGAGCCCGCCGCCCCCCATCGAGTGGCACATCTGGCGCGTTGGGCACAGCGAGACCCTGGACCTCATGACTCTGCATCCCATTGAGATCGCTCGGCAGCTGACGCTCCTCGAGTCTGACCTGTACAGGTAGGGGTTGAGCCTCCTACATGTCTACTGGTTTTGAGTCCTGGTTCATAGAATTGGTCAAAAACACCCCCTTTGACCCAGGCGTTCTGCACGTGTCATCGTGTTGCTGGTCCATCATCTATTTCTGAGGAGGTTTTTGGTCTGGTACCATCAGTACCCTGCTGTTTCCTCCCCCTGTTGTCACCTGTGAAAAATAGATCTACCCTTGGTGTGAGAGCTGGGCTTTGCTGGGCAGAAACTCTTCAGGATCCTACACAACTCTGAGGTGAAGGATCCCGCTGTGCTTGGGCGACAGCAGGTTTGCTGTTGGAACTGGCCGCTTTTCCAGCAGGTTCTCAAAGTACTTCAGCTTCCTTTATTTAAAAAAAAACCAAAACTTCTATCTGTCTTTAAGGTGCTTTTGGGAAATGCAACTTGCTCCTTTGTGATTTTTCTTATCTGGAAACACTTGTTCAAAAATGCCAGTTCAGATAAAAACATATTGCCTTCCGTAGCCAAATTCTCATCCAAAAAGTCACTTGGAGTAACTGCTCGGCAGCGGGGGAGCTGGGAGTGGATTTGTGAGTTAGCAAGTCGTGAGTAAGGGCAGAAATCATCTTCTAATGGGAAGGCAGAGCCCAGAACCGCTGCTTGCGCTGAGCTGCTCCTCTGCGCCTGGCTTTGTCGTTATCAGGGCGGTGCAGCCGTCGGAGCTGGTCGGCAGCGTGTGGACTAAAGAAGATAAGGAAATTAACTCCCCAAATCTCCTGAAGATGATTCGTCACACGACAAATCTGACTCTTTGGTTTGAAAAGTAAGTCCAGGAGTAGCTCCCAGCTGGGTTTAGGAGCCAGCAAGACGTCAGGGCTTGTTTGTTGGCGTTTTTAAACTTGTTTCTTTTGATCAGGTGCATAGTGGAAACGGAGAACTTTGAGGAGCGAGTGGCTGTGCTGAGCAGGATTATAGAAATCCTGCAGGTTTTTCAAGATCTGAATAACTTCAATGGTGTTTTGGAGATTGTCAGTGCCATGAACTCTGTGTCTGTGTACAGACTGGACCACACGTTTGAGGTACGTTTCGGGCGTTGCTCTTGGGGAGGAAATTCAGTAGAGTCTGTAAACGTATCTCTCACACTCCCACATCACACTCCCTTTCAGTAAAGAAAACAAGTTATTGATGAGAAGACACAGGAGCTGGGCCTGTGTTTCCTCATCAATAACATTAGCAGATGTTTTCTCACCAGTATTCAGTCCCCAAAAAAGGGGGAGTGCCGTGGCTGGTCACTGTGGTTCGTTAACCTTTTCTGCCAGGCAGGAGAGCTGCCTGGCAGAAAAGGACCTGGGGGTGCAAGGGGCTGAACATGAGCCAGCAGTGTGCCCAGGTGGCCAAGAAGGCCACGGGCATCCTGGCTTCTATCAGAAACAGTGTGGCCAGCAGAAGCAGGGAGGTGATTGTCCCCCTGTGCTCAGCACTGGTGAGGCCACCCCTTGAGTCTGGTGTCCAGTTCTGGGCACCTCAACACAAGAGAGATCTGGAGGGGCTGGAGGGAGGGCAGAGGAGGGACACGAAACTGGTGAGAGGCCTGGAGAATAAATCTGATGAGGAGCCATTGAGGGAGCTGGGAGTGTTTAGTTGGAGGAAGAGGAGGCTGAGGGGAGACCTCATCCCTCTCTACAACTGCTTGAAAGGGCATTGCAGAGAGGTTGGTGCTGGTCTCTTCTCACGGGCAATGAGCGATAGAAGGAGAGGGAATGGCTGCAAGCTGCAGCAGGGTAGGGTTAGGCTGGCCATGAGGCAAGAATTCTTCCCAGCAAGAGTGGTCGGAGCCTGGACTGGGCTGCCCAGGGAGGGGGTGGAGTCCCCATCCCTGACTGTGTTTCAGAGTGGATGAGATGTGGTGTTGGGGGATCTGGTGTAGGGGAGAACTTTGTAGAGTAGGGCTGATGGTGGGACTCCATGATCCCAAGGGTCTCTGCCAACCTGAGTGATTCTAGGATTCTATGAAATGAACCTGTCCCTCCAGTCTGGCATTTTATGGATATGAAAGAGGAGGGTCCTGGGGCGGAGAACCCTGAACGCTGGAATACTTGAACAGCAGCATCTCCTACCTGTGGGGCAAACGTGGGGAGAGGAGTGTCTCAGAAAATTCAGATGGTCAGAGGCAGACAGAAATAGGTGCTGAGATGGTTTAGCTGGAGAGTAGGAGGAGAGGCTGCTGCACACACCCTGGTTTCTTTTTTCACTTGCTGAGGACAAGCAATGCCCAGGATTTGGCAGCAAAGCCTGCCTGGGCCAGAACAGAAAAAGGAAGCATCAATGAAATGGGTTGAGTCTTGTACATCTATTAGAGGTAGCACAGGGCCTTTGAGCTAAATTCCAAGGTAAGTGTTGAATTGTTGTTAAAGAGCAGGATTTTGCTTGTCAATTGACAGACACAAGAATAGTCTGTGTAGAGTAGCCTCGTGATTCAGTGGCTGAACCCACTGATGGTGCCATAGTCCAGAGCGGACCCTTTACACAAGAGCTTCTTTCAAATGCGAATTTCAGCCCCTGAGCTCTGCCTGGGTTCTGCTCACCCTGCTATGGAGGTGAGTGCCATCCCTAACTGCTTGGCTTTCTTTTTTGTTTTGTTTGTTTTTTGACAACTTAGGCACTACAGGAAAGGAAAAAAAGAGTTTTGGATGAAGCTGTAGAATTAAGTCAAGATCATTTTAAAAAATACCTGGCTAAGCTCAAGTCAATCAACCCCCCCTGTGTGCCTTTCTTTGGTGAGTGACACCGGGCGGGCTCACTGCCGGCCTGGAGCTGCGAGTAACGCGGACGGGGTCCTTGCTTAAAGTCTTCGGGGTCGTCTTCAGCTTTAAAATCTTTTTAAGATAACATTTGACTTGAGTTCCTAGGTTTTTAATGGTTTTAGACACAGTGACCTTTATATAAATTCTTCTCCTGTGAAGATCAGCTGAGGGAGCTGGGGTTGTTCAGCCTGGAGAAGAGAAGGCTCCAGGGAGACCTTAGAGCAGCCTTCCAGTGTCTGCAGGGGCTACAGGAGAGCTGGGGAGGGACTCTGTCATTGAGTGCAGTGACAGGACAAGGGGTAATGGCTTTAAATTGGGAGAGGGGAGATTAGATACCAGAAAGAACTTCTTTGGTGTGAGGCTGGTGAGAGCCTGGCCCAGGTTGCCCAGAGAAGCTGTGGCTGCCCCATCCCTGGAGGGGTTCAAGGCCAGGCTGGAGGGGGCTTGGAGCAACCTGGTGTGGTGGGAGGTGTCCCTGCCCAGGGACAGGGGGGTTGGAACTGGGTGATCTTTAAGGTCCCTTCCAACCCAAACCATTCTATGATTCTAAATGTATTTTTCTCATTTGCTCTACAGATTTCAGGTATTACATTGGCATGGATATTACCGTGCCTGGTTGAACACTGCCTCCATATTGCTGACCTGACTATGGCCATAACCTGAACATTATTTTCTAACTCAGGATATTATGTTTTGTGAAGGAAATAAAACATCTTATTTCAGTACTGTATTGTTCCTGTGTAAAAATGCAGACTCGATTCATTTTTGCCAGCCTATCAATAGCTGTTGGGGCATTAAAGGGAACAGTCTGCCCGTGCTCAGGCTTTTTTAATCATTCACTGGGATGGAAATGAACTTTAAAAACCACTTCTCTTTTTCTCAGGAATATACCTGACAAATATTTTGAAGACAGAAGAAGGGAATCCTGACTTCCTTAAAAGACAAGGGAAAGAATTAATTAACTTCAGCAAGAGGAGAAAAGTGGCTGAAATCACAGGAGAAATTCAGCAGTACCAAAACCAGCCTTACTGTTTACGGATAGAGCCAGAAATTCGGGTAATGGGACACTGAGAGTCGGGTTTGGGGATGGGAGAGGGAAAAGAACCTACACAAGGAAAAGGTTGTCAAATAGTCCTCTGGCACTAGATCTAACCCTGTCTGAACAGAAGAGGGGGGACAGAGCCCGTGGGCAACAGGGTACCACAGCAAAGCACTAGCCAGAAGCGGGGATTTACTTGCCTGGATTCCAAATTCTGGGTCTTCCTGATTACTCAGAATTGTGACTTTTCCCCAAAACCATCAGCGTGGCTGGAGCTCCCAGTCTGGGCTGGTGAACAGCAGTGGGCAGGAGGCAAGAACAGTTGGTTACATGAGGAATCAAACGGGCAAGACCGCTGCCAGTCCTGTCCCCACTGTCCCTCGTGCCCTCCCCTGTCCCCACCGCTGCCCTCCCTGCTCTCCTCCTCCCTCCCTTCCTCTTCTTCTTTGATGGTTGGACTTGATGATCCCAAGGGTCTCTTCCAACCTATCTGATTCTATGATTCCTCACAATTCATTCATCACACCCGCGGTGTCGTTTAACTCTGCTTTTCCTAGAAAATTCCCAGCACTGAAAAGCTGGAGGTTTTGATCCGTTCATTAAAATTCTGTGCAAATGCTGAGGTTTTATGATATTTTAAATTTTTTTTTTAATATTATTGATGCTTGTTTTGTTTAGAAATTCTTTGAGAATCTCAATCCCATGGGGAAGATACCGGAAAAAGAGTTTACGGATTATCTGTTCAACAAGTCGTTGGAAATCGAACCTCGAAACTGCAAGCAGCCACCTAGATTTGTAAGTCCTGTCCTGTGGGAATGGGGGATCCACAGGCAGCTCCAGGGGCTGTAGAGATTTCCTTCCAGGTTCTGCTCCGTGAGGTACTTTAAACACACGTATGTATTGTGGCAAATGTAACAGATCTGTGAATAAAGGCAAGTCTTTCCAAAAAGGAAATGACTGTGCTGGCATCCAGTGAGACCTGGACAGGCTGGNGAGCATCTCCCAGAGGAGGAAAGGCTGAGGGAGCTGGGTCTCTTGAGCTTGGAGAAGAGGAGACTGAGGGGGGATCTCAGGAATGGTTATAAATATGGAAAGGGTGAGTGTCAGGAGGATGGAGCCAGGCTCTTCTCAGTGACATCCAATGACAGGACAAGGGGCAATGGGTGCAAGCTGGAACAGAGGAGGTTCCAGTTAAATATGAGGAAAAACTTCTTCATGGTGAGGGTGAGGGAACCCTGGCAGGGGCTGCCCAGGGAGGGTGTGGAGTCTCCTTCTCTGGAGACATCCCAGACCCACCTGGAGGCGTTCCTGTGTGACCTGCTCTGGGTGTTCCTGCTCCAGCAGGGGATTGGACTGGAGGAGCTTTCAAGGTCCCTTCCAATCCCTGAGATTCTGGGATTCCATTTTAAACGTGGCTTCCTGAGCCCTGGGAGACTGTGTCAGGATTTTTCATTTCGTGGTGTCAGAGATCGCAGAAAATTCCAATTATTTGAAATATTGATTTTATGCACAGTTGATAAAACCTGATGGATGTTTTTAAGTTTGCTTTAAGGGGAAGTTAATTGCTCTTTTGTCTAAAGGTTTTACGTCCTTGTAACACCTGGAGTAGGCCACAGCAGGAGTGGGCTGTGACCTTCTTGCTGAACAAGAGGGAGTTCAGGTTAAAGGAGCAGCAATCTTGGGGGGCTTTGGGGGGGTTCTTTGGTTTGAGTTGTTGGATTATTTTGGGGTTTTTTTTCTTTAAGAAAATACCTCCTGGAGCCCAGAGCTCTTTTCTTAAGCAGTGGGATGGCTCCCTGGAACACCTGGGTTTGTGGTTGTGCTTCTGGGTAGCTGGAGACATCGCTGAAACATCGTTTCAGCAATCTCCTGTTAGAGCCGTGAGTGAGATGATGTTAGAAACGGGGCGAGAAAAGGACAGGAATAACTTGCAAAGCCAAATGCTGCTTACAGTAATTTCTCTAAAATGCTTCCTAAAAATAGAAGCAGAAAATAGTCTCAGTCAGCTGGGCGTGAATTCTTTCCTGTTCGTGATTTCCCAACGAGATGTTCTTACTGGAATTTCCAGGAAGTCCAGTTCTGGGGGCTGTAACGTGCTGGAGTCCTGGATAGCAACAAAATTCACCCTCAGAGAACGAGCTTTGATCTGTGCCCTGTCACACCTGGGTCTGACCAGGCTCGTTTCCTCACACCAGTGACCCCAGCGTGTGTCTGAGGGTGTCCCTGATCTTGGGGTGCCTGTGGGGGCCACCGGTGGGGTGACAGAGCGTGTCTGAGGGTGCTGTTACGAGGAAAGATGGTCTGTGAAGCTTCATCCATAACTTTTCAGTCAAGTCCTGCTGTATAAATCACAACAGAGTGCACAGCAGGTGGGGTGTAGAAAGGTTCCAACACCCTTTAAAGTGTATTTGAATAAATACTTTAAAAAACTACCTCTTAGAGACTTGTCAGTTTGACTGTCTGAAGTGTTCCCAGTACTGACCAGCTTCACTTCCTCCAGCCTAGAAAAACAACCTACCCCCTGAAATCCCCCGGGATAAGGCCCAATACCGGGCGACACGGCTCCACCTCCGGCACCTTGCGAAGCCATCCCTTGCCTCTCGAAAAGGAGCCCAGTAAGATCAGCTTCAGCCGAATCACCGAGGCCGAGCAGGAGTCCGCGGCGTCGGCACCAACCTCGCCCAACACCCCCTCTACGCCGCCCGTCTCCGCCTCTTCAGACTTCAGCGTCTTCTTAGACATCGATCTCAACAGCTCCTACGGTACATGGGGAATGTGTTCGTGCAGATAATCGTTGTTACTGGTCCTCTACCCTCTACTCTGCCCTGCTGAGACCCCATCTGGAATATGGTGTCCAGTCCTGGGCCCCTCAGTTCCAGAGGGACAGGGAACTGCTGGAGAGAGTCCAGGGCAGGGCTACCAAGATGATGGAGTGGAGCATCTCCCAGAGGAGGAAAGGCTGAGGGAGCTGGGTCTCTTGAGCTTGGAGAAGAGGAGACTGAGGGGTGACCTCAGGAGTGGTTATAAATCTGTAAAGGGTGAGTGTCAGGAGGATGGAGCCAGGCTCTTCTCAGTGACACCCAATGACAGGACAAGGGGCAATGGGTGCAAGCTGGAACAGAGGAGGTTCCACTTCAATATGAGGAAAAACTTCTTCATGGTGAGGGTGAGGGAACCCTGGCAGGGGCTGCCCAGGGAGGGTGTGGAGTCTCCTTCTCTGGAGACATTCCAAACCTGCCTGGAGGCGTTCCTGTGTGACCTGCTCTGGGTGTTCCTGCTCCAGCAGGGGNCCCAGCTCCCTCAATGGCTCCTCATCAGATTTATTCTCCATATTATCTTGATGGTGGCAGCCTAGAGGAGAGCTCTGTGTTTCAGGCTTTCCAGCTCCAGCGATGCTTTTTACACGTGCCTGTTGATACCACCATCCCAGGAAATGCTCTTTGTTGAACCCAGGGTGTGAGAACTCAAGGGCTCAGCCCAGTCCTGAGCGAGGTGCTGGTTAGAGAGAGCATTAATTGTGGACTGTCAGCAGAGATCTGCTCAGCCCCTCTTCCAGCCCGAGCAGACTTTCCTCTGCTGACGGTAGAGCGTCTCCTTCCTTCCTTTGAGGGGAGACCTCATCCCTCTCTACAACTGCTTGAAAGGACATTGCAGAGAGGTTGGTGCTGGTCTCTTCTCACGGGCAATGAGCGATAGAAGGAGAGGGAATGGCTGCAAGCTGCAGCAGGGTAGGGTTAGGCTGGATATTAGGAAAAAATTTTTCACGGAGAGAGTGGTCAGTCAGTGGAATCAGCTGCCCAGGGAGGTGGTGGAGTCCCCATCCCTGACTGTGTTTAAGAGTAGATTGGATGTGGTGTTGAGGGATCTGGTGTAGGGGAGAACTTGTAGAGTGGGGCTGATGGTTGGACTGGATGATCCCAGAGGTCTCTTCCAACCTAAATGATTCTATGATTCTATGATTCCCGTGGCACTTTCCAGGCAGAAGATATTCCTAATTCTCAGACATGACTCACAGTCCCAGCTCTCCATGAGAAGAAGGGAATCCACTCTGTGCCTTTGTAGCTGGGAACCACGATGGTGGCAGTGGGGATGGTCAGGGCACTCACTCCAAAACCCAATCTTCTAAAAAAAGTTGCTGTGAGTTCAGGTGCTGTAACTGAACACCTCCAGCTCAGGCAGGTTTTAGACTGGAAAGGTTAATTCATACACCTGACCTTGGAGGTTGTGGGGATCTTTGAGGTCCCTCCCAGGGGTGTGTTAGGTGTGGTTGTTCTCTCTGCTACGTCTTTCATCCGTTCATTTCCTTTAACAGGGAACAACAGCATCTTCGCTCCCGTCACTCTGCCGCAGTCGAGTGAGTACCGTAACGCTGGTGGGTGTTCCGTTCAGCTCGGCTTTCCCCGCTCTCGGGAGAGCCCACTGGGACTTCACATCTCAAACCCGGGGTGAAGGCAGGAGCTGTGTGTCACTGCTCCAGAGAGGACTGTGAGTACAGCTCCCAGATCAAATGTCCAGCAGAGGAGTTTAAAAACTACATCCAAAAACTCTCTGGTTTCAGTTGGGTTTGGTTGGTTTTTCGTTTTAAACCCAAGGCTCTAGCAGGATTTTGCTTCTGTTTTGAATGTCCTTGGTGATGATTTTGGCTAATGCTGCTAATGAAGCAACAATTCTGTGTTGCCACCAAGGGGAAAAAAATAGTTGTGTTCCTGGGCCAGAAGAGGTACTTTTGGTACCACAGCTCCCAGGGATCTCCCGTTTTCAGCTCCTCCTCCTACTCCCTTTCCCCCCAGAAACAGGCGACGCACACCTTTCCATAATGGGATTCACTTTTCAAACTGGGGATGGTGGGTGCCTACTGGATTGATAGAGAGCTCTGTGCTCTTCTGAGAGACGAGGCGAAGGCGTGACAAACCTCACAAATTCAAACTCACTTGGAGGATTGTAGTGGTTTTTCCCCCCTCTGTAAAAAGGACTAGAAATGCCCCGAATCACTTCAGAGTTAGTAGCTGTCCCTCTCAGTGTATCACTGCGCTTCAGAAAGTGCCACAAACCTGGTAAGGACCCTCTAAATTTCCACCTCTTAAGGTGTACCCATGTGCTGAGAGAAGACACTTCTACTCCAGAGCATCATTGAGGCACGTGGGCGAACTGCGGGCGCTGGGGCAAAGAGGGGGTGCCCTCTGCGGTACAGAAGGGGTTGCAGAGAGGGTTATTTAAGTGCTCCCTCCAGTTCACTTGGTTTGGCTGCCCCTTGGCAGTGCCTGTTAACTGGTGATGCCTATCTTTGGCAGTGGGAATAGGAGAGCACTTTGTGAGCGCTTTATCTGATCCAAGAAAGGAGGGAGAACTTCCTACAGCCCAAGTTAATGGTTCATGACGCTGTTGAGCACAAAGATCTGCTTATTTGAGTTGCCTCCAGTTCGGTGTCATATTCTAGCCTGTGTCCCTCAGGTGTTGCACAACCAGTAAAATACCTGGTTTTCTTTCTCCAGAGACTTTCTTCAGCTCCTGGGGCAGCTTTCCTAAACTGAGTGATGAGCCTCAAAACCCTCCTCCGCTTCCTCCACGGAAGAAGATGGATCAGGATGCTTCTAATGCTAAGGTAGTTCTGTCCTACATTGAATAACTTTGGTAACAAACCCAGGGAACATCTGGAGTGGTACAATCATTTAGGTTGGGGAAAGGCCTTTGAGATCATGGAGTCCAACCACCCAGCCAAGCAGGATCTCCTTAGTCTTAAAACACTTCCAAGTGTAGGATTCCGGTTGCCCTTTGGGAGTTTCAAGTTCCTGGTGTCCAAACTCTGCTGGCTACTTGAGGAACACAGTGGTCATATTCAGATCAAAGACAGGACTCCTCCAGTACCACGTCTGACAGCACCAGCAGCAGATGTTGAGAGAATTCTGTCTGTCAGAATGACAGGATTGTCTGGGTTGGAAGGGACCTTTTGGATCATCTCATCCAACCATCAACATGGTTGGATTCTGATAAAAAAACACCGACCCATCACTAGCCCCTGTCACTGAGCACTGTGTCAGTTTGTCTTTTCAGTCCCTCTAGGGATGGTGGCTCATCCCCTTCCCTGGGCAGCCCAATCCAAGGATTGATAACCTTTCCGTGGAAAAATTGTTCCTAATCTCCAACCTGAACCTCCCCTGGTGCAACTTGAGTCCCTTTCCTCTTGTCCCATCGCCTGTTCCTTGGGAGAAGGGACTGACTCCCCCCTGACAACACCCTCCTTTCAGGGGGTTGGAGGGAGCCAGAAGGTCTCCGCTCAGCCTCCTTGTCTCCAGGCTGAACACCCCCAGCTCCCCCAGTGGATCCTCACCAGACTTGTTCTCCAGACCCCTCACCAGCTCCTTGTCCCTTCTCTGGATTCGCTTCAGCCCTTCAATATCTTGTCTTGTGTTGAGGGGCCCCAAACTGAACTCAGCCCTCGAGGTGGGGCCTCACCAGGGCCCAGTTTAGGGGGACAATCACTTCCCAAGTCCTACTCACCACGCTGTCACAGGCCAAGATGCTGTTGGCCTTCGTGGCCACCTACCCATAAAAAAGATAAGCTCTTTACCTAAGCATCCACATCTCTAACGATGTTGTCTCCTCTGTACTCTTTTTTTTTTAGGGAAGTTTAAAGTTGGATGATGATCCTCCAGCGATTCCCCCCCGGCAGCCGCCGCCTCCAAAGATCCAGCCCCGCGCTCCCGCTTACACCAGCCCCTTTGAGCAGCCGCTGCACAGCCCTCCTCCTCCGCCCCCCCGGGACCCTCTTCCCGATACTCCACCCCCTGTTCCGCTCCGGCCACCCGAACACTTCATCAACTGCCCTTTAAACCTCCAGCCGCCGCCGGTGGGACGCCTTCACAGAGATCCCGAGCGGCTGAGGGAGGCGAGCACAGTTCCCAGTTCTCCCAGCACTCCTCCCAGCACGCCCTCACCCCGGGTCCTGCGTCGCTGCTGCGTGATCAGCGCCGCTCACAACAGCCCAGGCCACCCTCCCGCGCCCCCCGTCCCACCCCGGCACAATTCGAGCCCTCAGTTACCAAAACTGCCACCAAAGACTTACAAAAGGGAGCTTTCCCACCCTCCTTTGCACAGACTGTCTTTGCTAGAAAATGCAGAAACTCCTCAATGACCGTAGCCGTAGTAGTCATTGACACTGGAATAGTATTTGTAAAGTTCCTTTTTTTGGGTTGGGTTGGNGTCTCCAGGCTGAACACCCCCAGCTCCCCCAGTGGATCCTTACAAGACTTGTTCTCCAGACCCCTCACCAGCTCCTTGTCCCTTCTCTGGATTTGCTTCAGCCCTTCAATATCTTGTCTTGTGTTGAGGGGCCCCAAACTGAACTCAGCCCTCGAGGTGGGGCCTCACCAGGGCCCAGTTTAGGGGGACAATCACTTCCCAAGTCCTACTCACCACGCTGTCACAGGCCAAGATGCTGTTGGCCTTCGTGGCCACCTACCCATAAAAAAGATAAGCTCTTTACCTAAGCATCCACATCTCTAACGATGTTGTCTCCTCTGTACTCTTTTTTTTAGGGAAGTTTAAAGTCAGATGATGATCCTCCAGCGATTCCCCCCCGGCAGCCGCCGCCTCCAAAGATCCAGCCCCGCGCTCCCGCTTACACCAGCCCCTTTGAGCAGCCGCTGCACAGCCCTCCTCCTCCGCCCCCCCGGGACCCTCTTCCCGATACTCCACCCCCTGTTCCGCTCCGGCCACCCGAACACTTCATCAACTGCCCTTTAAACCTCCAGCCGCCGCCGGTGGGACGCCTTCACAGAGATCCCGAGCGGCTGAGGGAGGCGAGCACAGTTCCCAGTTCTCCCAGCACTCCTCCCAGCACGCCCTCACCCNTAATACTTTCACAACTCACGCTCTTAAAAGTGCTGCTGATGGAAAAGGAATGGGAAAAGACAAGTTGGAATGGGAAAAAATGAGAGACTCCCCGCGCTCCGGCCCGCGCCCGCTCGCCAGCCTTCCCCTCAGGTGACCAGTCAGCAGCGCTGCCTTCTCCCTCATCCTCGGTGCCCGCAGTTACACCTGAACACCCACAAAAAAAGAGACCTTTTGCACTGTAAACTCTACACTAAATGAATTTCAAACTGACATCCTTTGATTGCACTGAGCCAAAAAGAAAAAGAAAAAAAAATAAGAAGAAAAGGTGCATCTGTGGAATTGTTTCGGATTCGAGCACTAGCGGCCTGGGGGGTGGGTTGGTTGGTTTGGGTTTTTTTTCTAGTTGTTGTTAAAACCCAACAACGGGATGATTCGCACCAGTGTTACCCATTTCAATCCTCTGGCCGCTTGCCTTCTAGCCTGGGGTCAGCTTGGAGGTCCACGAGTGACAGCTACTGTTCTCGAGTGCTTTAATGCCGAGTCTCACTTGCCGTTGACCTGCTGCTGGGGACGAAGAAAGAAAAGAAAGAAAAGAAAAAATCAGTTGAAATCTAAACACCAAAATATTGGGTTGGTCTTGATTATTTCCATAAAGGGTGACCCAGGACCCGCCTGGGGCGTTGGGAAGGATCCCCAGTGCTTGGCATGCCTCTTGTTCAGATGTGCCTTGTTGTGTTTCGAAGATGTCTTAAGCTAAAAGAGTCGTCTGCTGTTCCAGAGAGCAAAGCTGTGTGCCCTGTATGTACAGCTGTTTATATTGTATAGTTCCAGATCACGCTAATATAACCTGTATAGACTTCAGTGACTCCAGGCCTATAACCCAGTCTGCTACTCTCCTCATCTTAGACGGTCACAACTTGTTCCCTTTGGCTTAGGAACAGCCCTTGCCTTCCAGACCTTGTACCTTCCTCTAGATCTCACTTCACTCACTCGTGAATCCGTTTGGGAAATCGGTAGCATTTAAACCAGCAAACACTTAAAGCTTTATTAAACATTTTTAAAGTGATAAGCAAATGGAACTTTTATTTGCCAGTTGAACTCTGCTTGTTTGAACTGGTGTGAGAGCGAGTCGGTTTTACTGGTAGTACTGTAGCAGCATTTATAAAGTGGCCTGAAGCCACATTTTATTTACTGGTCTGTGGCCTTTTACTGTGCTTTGTATCAGAGTTCTTAACAAGATTAATAAATCACCCCAGTCTTAATTTTTACGAGCTTGAGCGGTGCGTGTTCCTTGTGAGGCCAAGGTGGGGGATTGCATTCAGGAGGTTTTGGGCTGTGCAGAACGCCCCCACGTTCCAGGCTCTGGTGGTCTCAGCTTTGGCTGTCCTTCAGTCTGCAGTGGGGGCCTGATGCACATCCCCCCTGGGAGCGTAACCCTTCCCTCCATCTCCAAACCCACCAGGTGTCTCAGCCCCTACAGATGGAGAAGCGGTTGCTGATCTGTCTGGCTCCATTCCAGAGGAAGAAATGCTGTGCTGGGACTTGAAGTCACTTGTCACCACCTGCCCGTGCTGTTCCCACCGGCTCCAGCGTTCCCTCTGGAAAAGGAGAGGCCACGGGCCTGGAGCACTAATAAATTTAAGACACATGAACTGGGAGTGCAGGCAGGAAATGGATGGTGCCTTCACTATGTTTTTTTTCTCCTCTGCAGTAAAAAAAAACCAGCTCTTACCTGCTTTCTGTTAAGTTTGGGCAGAATTCTATCGGTGCCTGGCAGTGCAATCCTGCTGGGTGCTGTACTCCCCTCCTGCTCTCTGCACGGGAAGGGCCGGCTGTCGGGTCTCACCGTTCCAGTCCTCTGCAGGATGAGCTGAACAAGCAAAATTTTCTATTTAAAATCCTCCTCTTAACGTTTTTGAAGCCCTCACCAGCGGCTCTTGCTAAATAAGGTGAGTCCTATTGGTTTTATCCAGACTTCTGCATTTTGTGTGTCATTGCAGGGGGCAGAGGAACTCGCCCAAATGTTGGAATATAGGGATGGCAGCTTCGTGCCTTCCTGTACGAGGGCTTAGACCAGCAATGTTGTCAATATCTTGTGTTAAAATACAGAATACATATATTTATGTGTGTATATATATATATATATCGCTACAGGCTTGGGGCAGTGTGGCTGGAGCTGCCTGGCAGAAAAGGACCTGGGGGTGCTGGGTGACAAGGGGCTGAACATGAGCCAGCAGTGTGCCCAGGTGGCCAAGAAGGCCAAGGGCATCCTGGCTTGCATAAAGAATAGTGTGACCAGCAGCAGTAGGGAGGTGATTGTCCCCCTGTGCTCAGCACTGGGGAGGCCACCCCTTGAGTCTGGTGTCCAGTTCTGGGCACCTCAGCACAAGAGAGATCTGGAGGTGCTGGAGCGAGTGCAGAGGAGGGACACGGAGCTGGTGAGAGGCCTGGAGAATAAATCTGATGAGGAGCCATTGAGGGAGCTGGGAGTGTTTAGTTGGAGGAAGAGGAGGCTGAGGGGAGACCTCATCCCTCTCTACA
>VZTM01042569.1:88824-125017 GCA_013400555.1 Jacana jacana
GGCGGGACGGGCCGGCTTTGCGGCTGGAGCAGCGGGCGGCGGGCGGAGTGGGCTGCGTGGTGTGGGACGCCGCCTTGGTGCTCGCCAAATTCCTGGAGACCGGCGCCTGTCCCCTCGCCCGCCGCCACGTCCTGGAGCTGGGAGCCGGCACAGGCGCCGTCGGCATCATGGCGGCCACGCTGGGGTGAGCGATGCCGGAGGGGGCTGTGGGTGGAGGGGGCCGCTCCATCCCCATCCGGCAAGGGGCAGGTCCCCGCTGCNAGCGGGCGGCGGGCGGAGTGGGCTGCGTGGTGTGGGACGCCGCCTTGGTGCTCGCCAAATTCCTGGAGACCGGCGCCTGTCCCCTCGCCCGCCGCCACGTCCTGGAGCTGGGAGCCGGCACAGGCGCCGTCGGCATCATGGCGGCCACGCTGGGGTGAGCGATGCCGGAGGGGGCTGTGGGTGGAGGGGGCCGCTCCATCCCCATCCGGCAAGGGGCAGGTCCCCGCTGCCTGGTTTTCTTCATGAAATCTTCTAAATTCTCTCAAAACCGCGTGTTTTGTGCGAGGGTCCGGGCCCTAACCCGCTGTGTGTGTTACAGGGCAAACGTGACGGTCACCGACCTGGAGGAGCTGCAGGAGCTGCTGCGGGTCAATATCGAGAACAACAAGCACCTGGTGACAGGGTCAGTCCGAGCCAAGGTACTGAAATGGTTTGTATGAGCCTTTAATGTTTCCCTTCGGCTTTTACCGGGGCTCCTGCTCTTGCTTTGCCCAGTTGCCAGATAAACTGGGAAACGCTGCTGTAAAAAGGACCCTTGAGATTGGGACGTAGTCGTGAACCTCATGCTCGATCCTTTAGTCGCTGAAGCTTGGGTTTGCCTTATTTTTTGTGTGTGTGTGCTTCTTTTNGTATGATTCTGTGAAACATGACGTAACTTTTACAGAGCCAGCCAGTTCTGGAGTTAACCTGAAATGCATAAATCACAGTGTGATTCAGAAAATGGGTAACTTACCACACGATTAAACTGGTCTCCACATGTAACAGGAGCTGGAAAACACAATAAATACAACCCCAAACCCCAACCCAAGAGGCAGTCCAAGGCAGGGCAGCAGCAGTACCAAGTATGGTGGGTACAGCAACACACGTTCCCTGAGGAACAATTTGGGCCATAGAAGGGGTTGACTGCGGTCAGATTCCCACCAGTGCAGCGTGAGGCTATGCCAAGATATCAATAAATTAGCATTTTCAGTTACTTCATAATCAGAGGGACAGATAAAAAGAGCCCCTCACACACACACACACACCCCAAAAAAACCCAAATGCTGGAGGGGAAAAATGTGAAATGGCTGGGTTTGAGGTTGGCTTGTGTGGAAAAAGGCATTGAACATGCGGAATTTGAAGGCAGTTAATGGTAAAAGAAACATCTTTCTTCTTGTTTTCAGTGACCCCATTTTTGAGTTAACCGAGTTTCAGCATTTCCCCTTGCTCTGGAGCCACAATAGCTTCTGTAGGTGCCTGGGCCTTGCTGTAGCAGATCAAAACCAAGGGCAAAGGAACCATCTTTGGGAGCTTCTCCCCCTCCGATTTACTCCAATTTTCAAACATACACCACAAATCTTGAATCTAGCATTTGGAATCCCTAGCGAACGCAGTAACTCCTCCCTGGGGAAGGGAGTGAGCATTGGTAAAAAGCACTAGGAAATAAAGGAATAACTTTCTTCCGTGTGTCCAAGGAAACAAACCAAAAGCCTTTGCACTTAAAACCGTGGATGCAGAGTCGACTCGAATTCACGGCAGGGGGTTGGGACAAGATGATCTTTAGGGTTTCTGTGATTTTATGATGTTCTGCTGCTTTTTAAATAATCTTTGTGTAAGTTTAAGTGTTGGATGAGGACGGTGCAACACCCATGATTGTCTCAGCTGTAAGTGGGACTGCGTGCCCACAAGTGCTTACAGGCCCCACCGTGCCACTTGGGAAGCCCATTTTCAATCACCACAGGGTTAATTTTCAGCCCTTTCACCCGTGGACCAATTTTCTTCGAGGCTGCCTTTCCTCTGGCTGGTGTTTAATGTTTTCTTTAGTCCAGTGGGCTAAATCGGGCAGGTGTGAGGGACTACCTGGCCAGCTCCAGTGTGTGGCCTCCGAATGGCGGTTCCTCCCCTCAGGGGGAAGCCCAACAAGGTCGCAGCCCCAGGTGGGCAATGGCGGTAACCCGGCCAGCCACAGCGGCTTCATGTTCGCTCCTCTGCTGCCGGCAAGCGCTAAAAACAAGTTTAAAAGTACGGGTTTTTGTTAAGCAAGGGTGGCCCGGAACATGTTTTCACAGTAAACTTCTTGAAGGGGCTGGGGCGCGGTTAACGGCGGGTCCGAGGCGGGTCGCGCTACCTCAGAGGAGCCCTAGGGCTGAGGTACTGCCGCCCGCGGGGATGGAGGGACGGCGGCATCGACACCGAGCGGGGCCGGGCAACCCCCGAGCATCGCTGGAGGTGAGGGAGCGCCCGACACCGGTCGTTTCCCCCTGGCCGGGGCGGTGCCGGGAGGAGGGGCCGCGCCGCCTCAGTGCCGCCGCCATGGCGGGCTTCGTGNTGAGCGATGCCGGAGGGGGCTGTGGGTGGAGGGGGCCGCTCCATCCCCATCCGGCAAGGGGCAGGTCCCCGCTGCCTGGTTTTCTTCATGAAATCTTCTAAATTCTCTCAAAACCGCGTGTTTTGTGCGAGGGTCCGGGCCCTAACCCGCTGTGTGTGTTACAGGGCAAACGTGACGGTCACCGACCTGGAGGAGCTGCAGGAGCTGCTGCGGGTCAATATCGAGAACAACAAGCACCTGGTGACAGGGTCAGTCCGAGCCAAGGTACTGAAATGGTTTGTATGAGCCTTTAATGTTTCCCTTCGGCTTTTACCGGGGCTCCTGCTCTTGCTTTGCCCAGTTGCCAGATAAACTGGGAAACGCTGCTGTAAAAAGGACCCTTGAGATTGGGACGTAGTCGTGAACCTCATGCTCGATCCTTTAGTCGCTGAAGCTTGGGTTTGCCTTATTTTTTGTGTGTGTGTGCTTCTTTTTAGGGGTGAAGATGTGACAGAGTTTCAGCCTCCCCCCGATTATATACTGATGGCTGATTGCATTTACTACGAAGAGGTAAACGAGGACTTTGTGACCCCCTTTAGAGAGAGCTTCCTTGGGAAGGGCCTGGGTCCGGCGTGAGAAGCGTTCAGACAAACCCTTGTGCTTGTGTCTAGGTCCCCAGGGTTTAGAGGAATACACAGAGCAGGGCTGGAAAAGGCACACTTCACGCGTTACAAACCATTTGAGATTCAGCCAGAGACTCCTTTATGTTTACAAAAGCCCCAAACTTAACATTTTTGCCCCCTCCCCCCCCCCGGCTTTTTTTGTTTAATATTGGGCATGAAGCGTGTAGCTAAAAAATTGTGAATGGTGCCCAGGGGGTTCAGACTGGATATTAGGGAAATTTTTTATAGGGAAAGGGTTATTAAACATTGGACTGGGCTGCCCAGGGAAGGGGTTGAGGCACCGTCCCTGGAGGGATTTCAAACTCCGGCTGACGTAGTGCTCAGGGACAGGGGTTAGTGATGGATTTTGTTAGAGTCAGGTTGATGGTTGGGCTGGAGGGATCTTAAATGTCCCTTCCAACCTAGACATTTCTTTGATTCTCTCATTCTGTGATAGTTGTGATGTGTTCAATGCATTGGTAATTTAAATTTAATAGTGTGCTCTTTAGGTTCTCCTTAAGCTTCCCTTGGGAAGGCAGAAGGAGAAATTGTGCTCCAGCCAAGTGGTCGCTGTAGTGTCCCCCATCTCCTCAGCTGGAGCTCTGTCAGATTCACTCAGAGCTAAGAGGAGTTGCAAGAAAAGGGAGTTGACCTGAAGAACCCCATATTCCAGTGCCCTTTCAGTGGTCTTAGTGACCCCTTGCCTTGGCTCCCTGCGAGTTGGTCCTCTTCCCATACGTAGTGGTCTGGATCTGAGCCATGTTCCAAGAACAGTTGAGAAAACTCCCACTTTGGAAACACACCGAGAAGTAGTCGTTGTGTGCCTCAAGGAAACGCCTGCTCAGCAGCACAGGATGCTTTGGGCTTTGATGCTGGGTCAGTTTTCTTGGTCAGTCTGTGAAACTTCTCCTCTGCAATCTCCTGTTCTCCTCTCCTTTCCAGCTTGCCCCCGTGTTCTTTCTGTCCTAGATAAAGTGCTAAAATTAACTTCCTGAAAAGCCAAACTGGAAACTTCTCTCCTGGGTGAAGACTTTCTCTAGTTAGAGGGTATCACACCAGTAAAGTTAACTTGAAATCTAAGCAGGAAAAACTTAACCTCTTTTGGGCAGTCGTTGGAGCCACTACTGAAGACTCTGAAAGACCTTACCGGCCCCGATACTTGCATCTTGTGCTGTTACGAGCAGAGGACTATGGGAAAGAATCCTGAAATTGAGAGAAGATACTTTGAGGTAAGTGTTTTTAACGTGTGCTTTTTGAACCCTGGGAACATAGCTTGGACACAGGAGGTCTCTGTATTGGACCACCTGGCCATCAGTGGCTGTTACTACAGGTGTAAATTGAGGTTGACTGCACAAAGTAGAGTTTGGAACAGGAGAAGCACGTTTTTCTTTAGGTGAGGCAGAAAATCTGGATGGTGACTTGAAGTTACTGTCCAGCTTGGCAGGAGAGAGTCTTTCTGGATACTTGCTGAGCTTTCCTTCCCTCGAAAGGTCCAGCTGACCACTCTTTTTAAAAGCCTCCCCAGCTTGTACCTTCCAGGTTCGCAGGAGGGTCACCTCACGTGAGGAAATACCTGCCAAAATCAAAGCAATTGTTTTTGTAGGAGCAAGTGGTGATGTTACCAGAGGCTGTTGGGAAGATTAAAAATCAGTCTGGTGCAATTTTACGTTCTTCTTCCAGCGTGTTCCATTAAAGGCAGAGGGAGGACACGGGTAGAGTTTTCCAGAGTAGCTCAGGAGCTCCAGGCTCTCTGCTAAGTGACGTAGCTGCTTTTGCAAAAATTCTCTCTGCTGAGAGAGCATTAATAGGTGATGTAATTAAATAGCCCAGCTGTGTCCTCTGAGCAGGTAGAGAGGAAACACAGGTAACAGCTGAATCCTTCCTGAAGTTGTGGGGATGGTGGTACATGTGGGTTTTGGCTCTGCACCTGTGAATTCTGCTGAAGAGCAGCCTTTGTGCACGAGTAGTGGATTATACACCATAATAATAACAATACAGAAAGGGGGAAGAATTCTAGGGCGATTTGCATCTGTTAATAAAACCACCTCTTTGATAATTAGCTCTGCCTCAAACTCTTGTGGGGACCTGAGCGTGAGGAGGGCTGTTCTAATTGAGATCGGCTCTGATGAGGCGCCGCTCCCGCGATAAACACAATGGGTGTAGGTGTGTTTCTGGATGATTTCTGCTTTCTTGTAATTTCTTTCCTTCTTTACCTTGCCCAGGCTCAGCCCTGTTCAGCTGAGCATGATGCTGGGGGGGGATATTTAGCCTTTCCCCCCCACCACCTCTGCTCAGTCGAGTAGGTTGGCAGACGGAGTCTTAGTGCTTTGGAGATTGGAGGAAGCAAAATGTTTTATGCCAAGCTTTCATATTTCTCTTAAATATTATGAGGTGTCTGTAGCTTGGATTTGGTGCTGGATTCGTTAAAATGAGGGTAGATGTGCTGCACAGGGCGGGGAAAATGGCTTGTGAATTTTGCAGAGGCCTTTAGAGGAATGGTCTGAGCGTGGTGGTTCCAGCCTCCGGAGGCTTCTTGCCCTCATGCAGGATACTGTGGGACCTCAGCTCAAAGGGCAGGCGGTGTCACGTGGATTGTTCTGTGTGTTCTTTGGTAACCAGCTGCTTCAGGTGGACTTTGAGCTGGAGAAAATTCCCCTGGATAAGCACGACGAGGAGTATCGCAGCGCAGACATTCATATCGTGAACATCCACAGGAAAAGAGTGGTAGGTTCATTTTAACCGGCGCCGCCAACGCTGCCAGCAGCTCACGGGGCTGCTCTTGGCTTGGCAAAGCGGGAGTGTTCCAGGGGTGACACTCCAAACACTCCAAAGTGTGAAATACCATTAAGGACCCTGTGAAACTGCAGACCCAGAACCCTGTCAGAGGAAGGAGCTGCGCTGTCCCGTATCCCGGCGCTCTGCCAGGTGCCAGCCTTTGTCTCCAGCCGGACCATCTCTGAGCTGCGCTCCGACTTTTTCTCCTGCTTCCCCCTCTGGAGCGCAGTGGGATCCCAAAACTGGAGTTTTGGGGCACCAAAGTGATAAAAATAATATGCCTGCTGCTGCCATTAGTACTCTGTGTGCTCTGTTCTGCAGCTCTCTCCCCAAAACCAGACTCTAGAGGTGATACTTAGCGCCTGTCAGGGTTGGTTAGGTCATTTTTAGGGTTAAATGATGGAGCAGACAGTTAGGAGTGTGTAGAAAGTCTCTTGCAAATCGTGCTGACTCAGCCTGTGGGCCTGGTGCTTAGAAAAAAAACTTACTTCATCTACTTTTTTTTAAATCTCTTTGCAGCATTTTCCATCCTGAAGTCTCTGACCACATTAACTGTCCTCTGGCAGCTGGTAGAGCTCTGGAGAAGAGCGAGAGGGTATAGAATAACACCACAAAGGGGCTGTCTCCAGTGTGGTTTGTGACTCATCTACGGAAAACGGCTTCTCGATGGTGGACTTGGCAGGAGGCACCAGAAGAAGTGGGCTCCTTAGACCAGATCCGCCCGGCAGCGCCTTCCTGGAGGACAGACGTGAGCTGCTGATGGCTGCAGGGGTCAGGGAGGAGGGGAAGAGGGGGAGGGGGGGGCAGAAAACACAACCAGCGCTTCACACCTTCTGGTCACCTCCTTGTCGGAGCAGCGGGCGGCTGGGCAAGCGCTCCGAGCAGATCCAAGGACACACGGGGACACCTCTTTCCCCCACCCCCCCCCGAAGGCTTCTGTGAGGAGCAAACTCAGCCAGGCAGGCCCCAGGTAGCCAGGAAATAAAACTTCTCCCCTTGAGATTGGGCTTGGAATGTGGGTTTCTTTTCAACCTGTGGTTTCTGCCTCGCTCCTGTGTTGCAGAGGTCCTGGGAGTCTCCCGCCAGGAGCAGGGGCTGCCCCGGTGGTAGGTGCACAGATAACAACACACGGGTGGTCCCTGCGCCCGTGCCAAATTAATCTTCTAATTCCATCTGCGCTTTGCTGGTGTGAAGATGTACAGTTTGACACTTGGGGACGGCCCTGGGGAGCAGGTTCAGGGTTGCTGGTGGTGTTCCTCACCACGCTGCCTCTCCCTGTTGCGGTGGGGTGGTTTAGAGATTTCCTTTCGAAGCAGATCGCTTCCGCTGGGTGGTGGAAGGAGCCGGGGCTGCCGGTGCCGTGCTACAGCCCTCGGCGTGCTGTGACAGCAGGTCTGCAGTGACAGAGGTGCTGCTTGGTGTGACTTAGAACCTCCCCTGAGCATCCCCGCTCACCCTGAGCCCAGCACGAGCGGTCCCTGCTTCAGGAACCTCAACGTTTGAGCTAAATCCGCCCAGTTTTCCCCAAAGGTCAGCTGTTGGGCTTGGGGGGGTTCTGTTCAGAGGTACCTGGGGTGCTTTAGGGACCTGCCCCCAGCTCAGGCTGCCTTTATCTCCAGGGGGAGCGTGGCTTATTGAAGCTGACCCTCCATGAAGCGCTGCCCTGGCTGGCAGAGCACAGCGGCGCTGATGAGCGAATGCACAGCAAAGCGAGACGGTAATTTGTCGTAACCGCACGCGTTATTTGTTAAGCTGTTATGAAAAGAGATCTTTAATTAACCAGTGGCCTCCAGGAAGGTATTTACTTGGGGTGTTTGTGCCAGCAGGACTTCCCTGGTGGAAGCTCTCGTTCAGAGGAGTTGTCCAAAGGACAGTACAGGACCTGTGCCGTTCTCTGGTGGCATCTCCCCGCAGACACCACTTCCTCGCTGGCTGCAGACCCCCAGCATGGTTGCGGGGGGGAGAGAGGGGGGAAGCAGCATTTCTTGGAGATTTGGTGTTGATGGACTGATTATATTTTATCTACAGGGCGTGTGATTTCTGTACAGGCTCAGGTCTCTCTTTCAGAAGAAAAGGGGGGAAAAAAAGGGAGGAAGTCATGCTTTTCTCTTCCCCCCCCCGGCCCTGCGCTGCCGCCGGCTGCTCCTCCCTGCCCTCAACTAACTTCTGTGTGACGCTCAGGTCGGGTGAGAAGGGACCTTGGGGCAGGGTGGGGGGGGACGACGCACCAGGTCCTGTCACCCCCTGTGCCACCTCCCCGGCTGCGCCCGCCGCGAGGGGGGATGTCGCACCCAACCGCTGCTCGCTGTGAGGAGGAAACCGCCGCTAAGCAGGGCGGTGGGGAGACGGGGTCACGTGCTGCTGCCTCTGTGCCTTGTCCCTGGGGCCACCAGATGAGACAGCTGCTTTTTTATGTTGGGGTTTTGGGTGTTTTTTGGGGTGTGGGAGGGGAAGCTTTTGGAAACTGGGTCGAGACCCTTCAGTGGCAGTGCCCCCTCTTAACCCAGGGGAACCCTCATGGGAAACAGGGTGCAAGGGAGATGCTACCCTGCTTCTTGCCTCCCTCACGTTTGGCCCTGTTGGCTTTTTGTCCTCTTTCTGTCCCTTCTGGGGGAGCGGTGTGTGTCAGCGCCGCTCCCACACACACAGAGTCTCTTTGGCGAGGTTTGGCCGTGGCGCGGTGCCCGGCAGTGCCCGCGCATGGTTTTGCCAGTGCCGGGCTCTGCCCGGTGCCTGGGGCAGGGCAGCTGCTCCTGAGCACAGCTCCCATCCTGCCCCATCCTCCTGCCAAAATTGGGTTTACACCCTCGCAGGAGAGAGCGGCCAAACTCCCCGCCGAGCCGGTTCGCTCAGGGGCGGAGGTGTTTGAGGAGATCAGGGCCTTTGCCAAACGTCACGCTGAAATGGTGGATAATTTCCTGGGATCATTTCAACACCGGCCCAGACAGCGGGAAAAGGGGCTGCAGGCACCAAGGTCGTGGCTGATTTCCCCGGGAGAGCCCTGATGCTCGTGTGCCAGGTCAGACCGCAGCCGTGGTCCCTCCGGCTCGGTGACACCCATGGCAGTGCCATCGGCCTGTGGTCCCGCTGGGGCTTTGCTGGGCTCCTTCCTCTTTGCTGTGACAGCTGGAGGAGCTTTTCACTTCCACTTGGCAGTGACAGGATGCGGTCAGGGATGGAGCACAGCGTTGCGTGTGCTGAGGCTCAGCACCAGCCTCAGAAATCACCCATCCCTTCTTGTCACAATAGGTGTCACGACAGCTCAGAAACCAGCGGCACCTCAGAAGTTCCACCCTGGATGCTCTGTTCTAGGGTTGGGTTTTATCTTGCTGGGAAGAGTGCGGGGACACGGGGGCAGCTCTCACGGAGTGCGCCGGTGTCCGGATCCAGCTCTCCATGAACCGACTCCTGTGCGTTCCCCCGGGGCCTGCGTCGCACCAGGACGCGTCCCACAGGGCTGGTGGCTTGGCTTGGGAAAGTCTGTCCTCTGCAGCTGTGTAAATCGTGTTCTGTGGCGTGTAATCCTGGACAAATGGATTTTCCTCTCAGAGGATGATACTTCTTGCCGGCGGCCGTAACAGATAGAGCGTTAGAACAGGCTTTTTATTACGCTGGATCTGCTCCTGCTGCCAGCAGCAGCCACGGGGCCTGGGGAATGGGCAAATGGCTCGGTTAAACGGTGTTTCTGGTTCACTGAGAGGGAGCAGATGCCCCCGAGGCTGTGGCTGGTCGCTGACGTGGTGCCATTTCCTGAGCTGCCAACCATGCGGCGACGAAGCAGGGGGCTCCTGTCCCCAGCAGCCCTTGCCTTCTGCCTCCTGGGTCCCTAAGGGGGGTGGGCTGGGCCCAGCTGAAGGAGTGGTGGATCAGCACAGGGTGACAGTTTAGGCTCTGCCTGGAAAGAAAACGCCCCAAACTGGAGCAATTTTGTGTGTAAAAGGGCTGGGGCAAGGCTGGTGTGTCGCCAGTGGGTGTCGGTGATGCCGGCAGGGAGGATGCGGCCGCTGCTCTTGCCGTGGTGCCCTGTGGTCCCCGCTGTGGGGAAGCTGGGGGACCTGCCCCTCACAGTCTGGCAGTTTTCTCCTGTCACATCCTGAAAAAAAGAACAAAAAAGGTTATTTGGGTCTGCTGAGCCATCGGGGGTTGGTGGGTTTTTTTGGCAAAACCCGAGTGCCTGCTCCTACGCTGGTGGGCAACGGCAGCCGTGGCTTTCAGCCCCGAGTAGGAGTGTTTGGGCACTCCTGGCCCTGCAGAGTCACCCAGGACCTCGGGCAGGGTGACAGTACAGATGCTCCATGCTGGCTTCCAGGTTCAGGATGGATCCCCTTCTCCTCCCAGCCGCTGGCCCATGGGAGGAAGATGCCGAGGCGCGCAGGAAGGGATGGATGCAGTTCTGGCAAACTGGTTTTGGCTTTTGGGGATGTTTCTGGAAGTTGCTTCCCGTTGCCCCTTGGGATGGATGGCTGAGTCCAGCTTGGGGCTGCTGTGGGAGGTTTCTCCCCCTGCTTTACGCTGTGTGCCCAGGAGCATCACCTCCATCTTCACACCTGTAATTAGTGCGTGGCAATTAATTCTGCGGGGGCAGCCGAGGGCTCATCGGGGTGAGTCGGGGCGGGTGGCTTGGTGATGTTTTTATTCCTCTTGCACTTCTGGGTTTGGTTTGCTTTACTTCTTTTTTTATCCTTTTACAAAAGACAAAGGCTGGGTGAGGAAGAAGACAGCAGCGGGTGGGAGGGAGGTGGGGACACATTGGGGAAGCAGCGGGGCTGGAGATGGCTCTTGCTGAGCTGGGCTGTGGTCCTCAGTACCCTGCCAGCAGCGGTTGGGAAGTGCCAGCAGCTCTGTGCTGGTGGCCAGTCTGGCAACCAGGAGGACTTGTGGCACGGCCCTCTCCACACGCTGACGTGACTTCACCCCTTTCCTTCCTCCCCACAACCAGGCGGGTGAAAAACACGTTTGCGTCCTAGAGGAGGTTTTGCTCATGGTGATGTGGCGCCTGGTGACCTCGATGTCCCATCCCTGCACGTCCCCATCCCTGCTGAGCTTACGCTTCCCATTGTGCCTGAAATCTCTGACTCATCTGTCTCATGGCCAGAGCTGAGCTGCTCCTCTCAGGAGCAATCCCTGGTGTGTGGCAGGGCCACCCGCCTCCTCCCCAGCCTTTTGGCTTTTCTCTTCCCCTCCATGGCAGCTGCAACCCCACCACTTCTTCTCCTGCTCTCACCCACCTCCAAAGCCCAGCGCTCCTGTGGTTCTCCATCTGACTCCCGGGCCTGGGGCAGGGTTTAATCCGCCTCCAGTCAAAGACCTGCCACCCTGCAGTGTTGTCTCTGTTGGGGATGGAGACGTCCCCAGGCTGGTTTGCTTCTCCCCAGGTCGCTGTACCCACCCTTGCCTGCCTGCCTGCTGGGGCCAGCAGCCTGAGGGGTGGGATTCTGCCCCTCTGCTCTGATCTGGTGAGACCCCACCTGGAGCACTGTGTCCAGCTCTGGAGTCCTCAGCGCAGGAAGGACATGGACCTTTTGGAGCAGGGCCAGAGGAGGCCACAGTGATACTGGCCCCTCTGCTGTGAGGACAGGCTGAGAGAGTTGGGGGGGTTCAGCCTGGAGAAGAGAAGGCTCCAAGGAGACCTTGGAGCCCATTCCAGTCCCTCAAGGGGCTCCAGGAGAGATGGGGAAGGACTCTGGATCAGGGAGGGGAGCCCTAGAACAAACAGGAGTGGTTTTAAGCTGAAAGAGGGGAGCTGGAGATGAGATCTCAAGAACTTTGCTGTGAGGGTGGTGAGAGCCTGGCCCAGGTTGCCCAGAGAAGCTGTGGCTGCCCCATCCCTGNCCGTGGCTTTCAGCCCCGAGTAGGAGTGTTTGGGCACTCCTGGCCCTGCAGAGTCACCCAGGACCTCGGGCAGGGTGACAGTACAGATGCTCCATGCTGGCTTCCAGGTTCAGGATGGATCCCCTTCTCCTCCCAGCCGCTGGCCCATGGGAGGAAGATGCCGAGGCGCGCAGGAAGGGATGGATGCAGTTCTGGCAAACTGGTTTTGGCTTTTGGGGATGTTTCTGGAAGTTGCTTCCCGTTGCCCCTTGGGATGGATGGCTGAGTCCAGCATGGGGCTGCTGTGGGAGGTTTCTCCCCCTGCTTTACGCCCAGGAGCATCACCTCCATCTTCACACCTGTAATTAGTGCGTGGCAATTAATTCTGCGGGGGCAGCCGAGGGCTCGTCGGGGTGAGTCGGGGCGGGTGGCTTGGTGATGTTTTTATTCCTCTTGCACTTCTGGGTTTGGTTTGCTTTACTTCTTTTTTTATCCTTTTACAAAAGACAAAGGCTGGGTGAGGAAGAAGACAGCAGCGGGTGGGAGGGAGGTGGGGACACATTGGGGAAGCAGCGGGGCTGGAGATGGCTCTTGCTGAGCTGGGCTGTGGTCCTCAGTACCCTGCCAGCAGCGGTTGGGAAGTGCCAGCAGCTCTGTGCTGGTGGCCAGTCTGGCAACCAGGAGGACTTGTGGCACGGCCCTCTCCACATGCTGCCGTGACTTCACCCCTTTCCTTCCTCCCCACAACCAGGCGGGTGAAAAACACGTTTGCGTCCTAGAGGAGGTTTTGCTCATGGTGATGTGGCGCCTGGTGACCTCGATGTCCCATCCCTGCACGTCCCCATCCCTGCTGAGCTTACGCTTCCCATTGTGCCTGAAATCTCTGACTCATCTGTCTCATGGCCAGAGCTGAGCTGCTCCTCTCAGGAGCAATCCCTGGTGTGTGGCAGGGCCACCCGCCTCCTCCCCAGCCTTTTGGCTTTTCTCTTCCCCTCCATGGCAGCTGCAACCCCACCACTTCTTCTCCTGCTCTCACCCACCTCTGAAGCCCAGCGCTCCTGTGGTTCTCCATCTGACTCGTGGGCCTGGGGCAGGGTTTAATCCGCCTCCAGTCAAAGACCTGCCACCCTGCAGTGTTGTCTCTGTTGGGGATGGAGACGTCCCCAGGCTGGTTTGCTTCTCCCCAGGTCGCTGTACCCACCCTTGCCTGCCTGCCTGCTGGGGCCAGCAGCCTGAGGGGTGGGATTCTGCCCCTCTGCTCTGATCTGGTGAGACCCCACCTGGAGCACTGTGTCCAGCTCTGGAGTCCTCAGCGCAGGAAGGACATGGACCTTTTGGAGCAGGGCCAGAGGAGGCCACAGTGATACTGGCCCCTCTGCTGTGAGGACAGGCTGAGAGAGTTGGGGGGGTTCAGCCTGGAGAAGAGAAGGCTCCAAGGAGACCTTGGAGCCCATTCCAGTCCCTCAAGGGGCTCCAGGAGAGATGGGGAAGGACTCTGGATCAGGGAGGGGAGCCCTAGAACAAACAGGAGTGGTTTTAAGCTGAAAGAGGGGAGCTGGAGATGAGATCTCAAGAACTTTGCTGTGAGGGTGGTGAGAGCCTGGCCCAGGTTGCCCAGAGAAGCTGTGGCTGCCCCATCCCTGCAGGGGTTCAAGGCCAGGTTGGAGGGGGTTTGGAGCAACCTGGTCTGTTGGGAGGTGTCCCTGCCCAGGGCAGGGGGTTTGGAATTTGGATGATCTTTAAGGTCCCTTCCCACCCAAACCATTCTGTGTTTCCATGATTCTATGCTGGGACCAGTTTTCATGTCTAGGGTGATGCATAGACCTTTTTCCCAGGAAGCCAGTCTGAAGTCATTAGTGGGCTGGCAGCGTGGGCTTGACCTGGCTGCCATGTGGTGGCCTCCAAAGGCCAGTGAGGCCATGCAGAGGCACGATGTCCCAACATCCCTGTAGATTCCCAAGCTTTGGTCACCATCAGCGAGTGCAGGATCCCATGAGACACCTTAAAGAAAAATAAACCAGAAAAATAACTTGGTGTGTCCTGCCCTGATGAGGAAATCACGGGTGGAAGAAAAGAGCAGGGCTTTGGGCTCTGCCTCCCACTGACACCAGCTCCGAAACTGGGGCAGGGTGTGAGGGAGATGCCATCAGGCAGAGGTAAATCTGGCAGCCGGGCACGTGGTAGGGAACAAGCAGCTCCAAAAAGCCGCCTTTGGGGAAGTGGCATGTCCCTGGGCACCCATCCCCTTCCACGTGTCCCCGAAGCCCTCCTCGTGGTGACACCCAGAGTGGAGAGCACGGCTCAGGCGTTGCCCGGCTGCTGCTGCACCCTGCCCGGCGTGTCCAGGCGCCAAACCCAGCACGGCTGGTTTTTGGAGGTTGCAACACTTTTTTTTGGGGGTGGAGGGGTAGGAGTTCACCATTTCTGGGAGAGCAGCAGGGGTTCAGGGGTGGCTCCCCTGCCTTGGCTCACGGCCTTTCCCACCCCACACACACAGGACCCGGGGACCTCCAAGGGCTGCAGCACAAGGAGGAGCCGTGTGGGATGGGGCTGGTGGCCACCATGTGTCCCACAGGAGCCGGGAGGTCCCCGTTTCCTCACCCACCCCCCACCCCCGTTGAGGTGCTTGATTTCCTTTTGGTTTGAACACAAAGAAAGGGTTAAGCAGCTCCAGGCTCCGTGTGGATTTGGGCCAGATATTTAAAGATCCAGGGCTGGGAAAGGAAAGGGGAGGTGTGATCCTCTCCAAACGCTCTCCACAAACACCTCGGAGGCTCCTGCTGCCGGCGCCGTCCCCGCGCTCCCGGCAGCGGCTGCTGGTGGGGGAGAAGCAGAAAATGCCTTTCTCCTATTTTTAGCTCCCTGGGTGGTGTCATTAGAATAATCTGAGGATTGGAGAAAATAGTAAAAAAAAAACCTCAAACTGTGGAAGTCTCCAAAAGCTGGGGTTTGAGGGTGATGGGGAGGGAGAGGAACCACGTGGCGGCGGCCGACCGTGAGGTGCCCGGGGAGCCTGGGTGGTGACGGGGATGAGCCGTGGCGAAGTGACACCCAGCGATTTGATAGACACGTCCTTAATATCATCCCAGGAGAAGGGAGGGTTTTAAATGGAGACCAGGAGGGTTAGCCAGGCCAGTGGGACGTGCTCCACCCTCTGCCAGCGCTGGGGATGCTTTTGCAGCCTTGTTGGTGAAGCCACCGCGTTCCTCACCCTTTCCACCAGGTTGTAGCTGCAGAGTAGCCCTTACAAACCCCACTCTGGAGCCAAACATGCCCAGAATGAAATAAACCAGGAAGGGCTGAGCGTTGAAGAGCTGAGCTGCACCGGGGGGAGCTCGGCAAGGCCTCCTCAGCAAATGTCCTCCTGCTGGAACAGGACCAAACCGGTAGAAATTACACCCATAAATCACACCCCTCCGAGGTGGAGCTCGTGCATGAGCCCTGACCGGACAGACAGATGCCTGGGCCACCCTGCTGGCTCGTAGCCACCCTCCTCCCTGTGCAGGTCTCCTGCCCTCATCCTCCTGTGCCCCTTGGACAACTTGGCAAAGTCCACAGCTAAACATTAGCTCAGGTCCTGGAGCCGCTGCCGACAGCCACCCTCGGCCGTCCCATGGCCAGGTTGAACTTCGTCCCTTGGACTCAGCCTCCACCTCCAGGCATTTCTCCACCTGATTTAAGGCAATTCTGTGGGGCCAACCATCGGTTCTGCACTTTTCCCCCCTGATCTCTGCCTGCAGAGGCAATGTGTCCCAGTGACACATCCCTGGTGGTTCCCACCAAATCCCTGTGCTGTCTTTGCTCCATTTGCCCTTGCACCGCTCCTCCTTTCTGCCCCTCAAGCTTCTGCCGTCCCCCCAAAATCCCTGATTTCACCTCNAACACATGCCTGGTGGTCCCCACCAAATCCCCGTGCTGTCTTTGCTCCATTTCCCCTTGCACCTCTCCTCCTTTCTGCCCCCCAAAATCCCTGATTTCACCTCCTGATCTTGCAGCTCAAGTTCATCTGCGTCGCTGCCCCGGCAAAGGCTGCAAAACCAAACATTTTGGCTGTTTATTTGGCTGCACCCCGTTGCTGGTGGGTGTTCATCAGGGGGCATCCTGCATTCGTGGTACCTTCATCACAAGCCTTATCATTTTTTAATCAAATCAGGTCGTGGGAAAAGCCATCGGTGGCCTTGGGAGCGCGGCCAGGTGGAAGAGCTTCCTCCTCACCCCTAGATGTCCCCTGTGCTGAGTCTGTGGAGGACCAGAGCATCTTCTTCTGCCACCAGACATGTGGACTGGAGCTCGGAGGCTCGTGGCAGACACCCCACAAACACATACTGGGCCTTGGAGGAGGAACTGGACGCATGTGGGAGTGATGGCTGATGTATGGCTGCCGTGAGTAGCACCTCGGAAGCCGGTGCTGTGGCCAAGCCAGTGGGGGAAAAAAAGAGTCACCCCAAGTGGAGCAACAGCCAGGAGTCTCAGACCTCCTACCCTCCCTCCCACCTTGCCCAGACCCACCTTCCACCCATCATAAAGTCCTTTTTTGGGGGGGCTTAAACCCCACTAAAGGGCAGAGCTGCCTCCTCTCCAGCCCAAGCTGTGCTACCCTGCAGCACCCATCACCGAGGGACCCCACGGAGGGTCCCCACAGGCGGTGGCCACGTTGGCAGTACTGTTTGAACACCCGCCAGGGCTGGGAGGGTGGAGCGCGATCGTTGCACGGTTAATTGGATTTGGCTGCTGCAACAGAAGGGCTGGGGATTAGGGCACAGGGGAGGAATTACCAGCAGGGGAGGGAGCTGCTCTTGGGGTCTTTTGTCCCCAGGGATTATTGGTTGGGGCTGATGGACAGGGTTTCATGTCGTGTTCAGGGACTGTCGGTGTAATCGTTTGTCACAGCGTGGTGGGTGGCCCTCAGAGATGGGGGGGTTCACCCCTCTGTGGACAGACCTCCAGGCTCTGCTCAGCGCTGGGGATGAATGTATTCCCCTCTCTGCAATGCTGCCTCCAGCTCTGGGGCCATCAACAACAGAAGGACATGGGCCTGTTGGAGGGGGGCCAGAGGAGGCCACAGTGATGCTGGGAGGGCTGGAGCCCCTCTGCTGTGAGCACAGGCTGAGAGAGTTTGGGGGGTTCAGCCTGGAGAAGAGAAGGCTCTGGGGAGACCTTGGGGAGACCTTTGAGCCCCTTCCAATCCCTAAAGGTGCTCCAGGAGAGCTTACCCGGATAAGCTGTGGCTGCCCCATCCCTGGAGGGGTTCAAGGCCAGTTTGGATGGGACTTGGAGCAACCTGGTCTGGTGGGAGGTGTCCCTGCCCAAGGGAGAGGGCTGGAATGAGAAGGCCTTTAAAGGTCCCTTCCCACCCAAACCATTCAATGATTCTATCATTCTATGCCTCCAGCCAAGATGGATTCCACCAGACCCCATGATCCCATCAGGGATCCTAAGCCAAAGGCAAAGCTAACCATCCCTTGCAACCTCCCCAGAGCCTTTTAAACCCCAGTAAATACTGCTTTGAGCTGTAATTTTCCCTGTAGGGATGTCCAGGGAGGGCCTGTTTGCTGGTGAGGCCAATGCATGTCCCTGGGGAGGGCATCCTGGGTGGTTTTTTGGCTGGATGAGCAGAATATCCTGCATTTCCCTGTTGCTATGGCAAGGCTGAGAGCTGGGATTTCTGTGCATGGGTTGGTAAATCGAGCCCGTTCTGCACGGCTGATTCGCCCTGCAATTAAGGGCATTCTTCACTTCCCCTTGCAATTAGCATAAAGAAAACCAATTAACTCCTGCACGGTAGACGCTGAGCCGCCGCTTTGCGCCGTGCAAAACTGTGCCACTTCCCTGCATTTCCATACAGTCAGAAAACCTGTTGACAAAAGAGGCTTGTTGGGCTGGAAGCAGACCCCAGCGCTGATGCCGGGTGCCCGCCGGCGTGTGGCAGTGCCCGTGGTGGTGAATCACCTTCTCGGCATTGGGTCCTTCATCAAAGCCCAAACTGACGTTGTGTTTTGGCTGCAGACTGGGGATTTGGGTGGAAAAGGAGATTTCTTGAAGTTTCCTGGCCCTCCACAGGCTCGCTGGCACCTGCATCTCCCTTCCATTCAATGCCGTGCCATGGCGTTCACAGAATCACAGAATGCTCTGGGGTTGGAAGGCACCTCTGGAGATCATCCAGTCCAACCCCTGCCAGAGCAGGTCCACCCAGAGCAGGTCCCACAGGAACAGGTCCAGGTGGGTTGGAATGTCTCCAGAGAAGGAGACTCCACCACCACCTCTCTGGGCAGCCTCTGCCAGGGCTCTGCCGCCCTCACAGCCAAGAAGTTCCTCCTCGTCTTTAGATGGAACTTCTCATGTTCCAGTTTGCACTCATTTCCTCTTGTCCTGTCACTGGGCACCACTGGAAAAAGACTGTCCCCATCCTCCTGACACCCACCCTTTCAGTATTTCTAGGGGTTGAGTAGTAGATCTCCCCTCAGCCTTCTCTTCTACAGACTACAAAGCCCCAACTCCCTCAACCTTTCCTCATCAGAGAGATGCTCCAAGCCCCTCATCATCTTGGTGGTCCTCTGCTGTATCCTCTCCAGCAGTTCCCTGTCCTTCCTGAACTGGGCAGGGGAGGCTGCTTTGCCAAGCACGGGTGGTGGGTACAGAGGGCACCTCTGCTTCCCGCTGACCCACTCTGCTCTTCATGGCTGGAGCCGTCTGGGATCTCAGCCTCAGGGTTTTACTGGTCCCGCCGCTGCTCCCGCATCGTGCCCGCCCCGACGGCTACGCCCGTCATCCCCGTCATCAGGTGTGGCAGGTATTACCTGTTCCCAGACAGCTCCAACTTGCCCTGCATGGCTCAGGATGGTCCCAGCAGCTCTCTGGGCCACCCCCTGCTCTCCCCCCCAAGTTGCACACACACACACCCCAAGCCCAGTCTGGGACTTGCAGGGCCAGCATGGGGGGTGCTGCTTCTCCTGCCAGCAGTGGCTGTGCCACCCCAGGCAGCGGGACAGTGGCAGCAAGGACAATCCATGCTCTGTCTCCAGCTCCCTCCTCCCCAGATAAATACGGGAGGACCTTCCTGGTGGGAGGAGGTTGCCCCTCCTCAGAGATAAGGGGTGAGGGGTGACACAGTCTGATTTGACTGTTACCTCTCCTATGAAGACAGGCTGAGAGAGTTGGGGGGGTTCATCCTGGAGAAGAGAAGGCTCCAGGGAGACCTTGGAGCCCCTTCCAGTCCCTCAAGGGGATCCAGAAAAGCTAGGGAGGGACTCTGGATCAGGGAGGGGAGCCATAGGATGAGTGGGAAGGGTTTGACACTGAAAGAGGGGAGATTGAGATGAGATCTGGGGAAGAACTTCTTTGGTGTGAGGGTGGTGAGAGCCTGGCCCAGGTTGCCCAGAGAAGCTGTGGCTGCCCCATCCCTGGAGGGGTTCAAGGCCAGGTTGGAGGGGGTTTGGAGCAACCTGGTGTGGTGGGAGGTGTCCCTGCCCAGGGCAGGGGGTAGGAACTGGATGATTTTTAAGATCCCTTCCAACCCAAACCATTCCATGATTCCATGATTCCATGATTCTGCAATCGCTGCTATAACTCATGGAACTTTCCCGACTGATTTCCCTCCAGTTCAGGGGATGCCCCGGGTGGCCCCAGTCGGCCACCGAGCAGGGAGGTGACTTGGTTTTCTGGGCAGGCTCACGTTGAGCTTCTCCACCAACACCCTGAGCCTTTACCAGCTGTGTGTCCTGGTACAGTGACAGGCTGGGCACTCTGACAGCTCCATGAGCTCTCCTCCTGCTGCAGATCCCTGGTTCCCACCCACCCCCCCAGCACCCCAAGCCACTGGAACTGGGATGCAAAACTCTCACTGGGGTTTTCAATGTGACACACGCTGCTGCATCCACCGAAGTCATCTATTTCTCCTGCTCTTGCAGCCTCCAGTTGACCAGCTTTGGACCAACCCCATTGCTGGGCCGATGCTGAAGGTCAGGGTGGTATTTGGGATGGGGAGGGAGCACGGTGTGGCAAGAAACCCTCCTTTTTTAACCCCTAAGCATCAAGAATAGTGGAATAATAAATAATAATTAGAAAAAAAAACCACTATTGCCAAGCAAACTTCTGCACAGATCAGCTGGTTTGGGGGGGGAAAGCCCTTGCTGCCAGCCCCCCCCTCGCCAGCTGTTTTGTGGGGACGGGGAGAGCCCCATCAGCCCTTCGGAGTCACAGAAGGGAGTGAAATTTGGGAGCAGAGAGGGACTTCGGAGAGAGCCCGGCGTTCGCCTCCGCAGCCGCTCCCGGGAGGAATGTGGCTGTTTTCTCCTCTTCCACTTCCACGCCTGGAACATCCCCGCCGGGACGGCTGGTTACACAGGTCAAAGAGAAGAAAAAAAAAAGCCATGTGAGTATGAAAATCATCTTGAGAAGAGCTGAAACTTAATTAGGTCACATCCTTTAAAAGCAACTTGTGATCTGGCGATGCAAATCACCGCCTGCCCCGGCGCACACCCCCGGGCTGCCGAAACCCTCGGCCCAGCCTTGTGCCAACATCGGGGTTTGCTCCTGGGTTCAAGCATCTTTCTGCTTTCCCCTTTCCCACCCCTCCCCTTTGCCCCCCATGCCCACTATGAAGGGGTACAAGGAGTGTGCAGAGCCACGACCCTCCTACCGACCTCCCTGCTCTCCTTTGAGCTGCAGGTTCCCTGTAAGACACGTTGGAGAGAGAAAAACCAGGGCTGGGGTAGGGGGGGAACACGGGTGGCAGCATCCTGGTGACCCTGCAAGCTCGGGGTGGGAAATGGAGGCTTGCTGGCACCCCGTTAAATCCGAGCTCCTCGAGAAACCTCATCCAAGAAAGGAGAATTAATCTAATTGACAGCACTGGACGCTGAGGCTCTGCCCGGAAAATCTGAGGGCGGTTGATGAGGAAAGCACGCCGCTGCCATTTCCCTCCCGGGCTGAGCAGCTGGGGAAAAAATTCAGGAGAACTCAGTATTCCCTCTGGTTTTCCAGGAGGAGAAACCCTCCCACCCTTCTGTTCTGGGGTGTCAGCCTGGCTGTCCCTGGAGCAGAACTGTGGTCCCCCCTGCCCCGACCCAGGCTGCAGTGAGGAGGATGCTCATCGGCACTGGGGCCAAAGTCAATCCTGGGGGCAGCACCGTCAATCCCACTGGAGCTCTCCCGAGGAGGCCAACGGGCACCAGCAGCCTCCAGGGTGTGGGGCTTGGGTCAATATTGACACCGAGGAGTTGAGGAGCAGCACGATCGCCAGCGCCAGTGTTTGCTCTCCGGCTTTGCGGCGCTGAGATTTGACACCCTCCCACAGCCCACACCTCCCAGTGGCCCTGTGCCAGGGCTGGCCCACGCATCTCAGCACCCTTATTTGGGGGGCAAAAAAACCCAACCCAGCGTTTTCACAAAACCTTCCATCCCAGAGACAGTGTAAAACCACAGGGAGAGCTCGCTGCTGCCCTGCCTGCATCGGGACTCAGGGTTTTTCAGGGCCACCCCCCTCCACCCCCCCGGTATCTCTTGCAGCCTCCAGGATCAAGCAACTCTCCACTTCCAACTTTGCAGCCTCTGGAAAAATGAAAGGGAAGCCTTCTCCCAACCCCACCAGCAGCTTTTCCCACCAGATACCTGCGCTCCAGCCTCCTACATCTTGGACACTTGCAGCCCTACAGGTGCTTTTAGGTGTTGGACTTGGTTTGGGAGGAGAAAACAGGACCCCAGCTGTATTTCTTTGGCAACAGATTTCTGCCCCCCTCAAAAAAAAACCTAACCCAAACCCAAGTGTTATATATAATTCAGTGGAAATGCCCACAGGCAACGCCCTGCAAGCACTGTCAGGGCAGTTGGAGCTGTGAGAGCTTTGTGGAGGGGATATTTTGGGAAGCCAGAGGCTAGTGCCAAGAAGTCAGGGCTGATGAGATGGAGAGGTTGCTCCCCAGGCTTCACAGCCATGCAAAGAAAAGGCAAGGCAGAAGTGCCCAGATCCAGTCCTTGAGCTTCCCACAAACCAAGAGCATGGTGTGTCAGACCCAAAAAAGCATTCCACAGCCCCAGGAGCCAGAGCAGAGCCCCTTTTCCTTGCCATGTCCCCCCTTCCCAGCAGCCATCAAGGAACAGGCTTTAGCTTAAGCAAAGAAGGGGATGCTGTGGCTCGAGTGTGAAGGGTTTGACCTGGAGTAAAACATCAGGTCCAAACAGGCATCAGGTTTGGGAAATCCATGCAGAACCAGGTCGGGCTCATGACCATCCCATCTCCTCCAGGGTTTTTTTGCTGGTACCATCCTCCCTGCAGACCCTGGTTAAGCAGCTCAAGAATGGGATCCATCACCACCAATCTAGATAAACCTTTACAATTTATTTATATAGAAAGATATACGTGTATATATATAAACATTTTCAATTTAAGCTAGGAGCAGTCACTGGGTTTTTTTCTGCTTCCACTTACAGCCTGGAAAGGCAGAAAGGAGCATTTGGGCAGCTTCCCTGTTTGCATGGTGTCACCAGTGGGACATTAGATTGGGAGTTGGGACTATAAAAACCAGCTGGACACCCAGGAGCAGGAGTGGGTGCAGAAAAAGTCCGTCCCTCCTGCCGTCTCCCCCCACTTTGGCTTTCCCAGCTTCTCTCCCCCCAGTTTGGCACTGGGTTGGGGGATGCACGGAGACCTTTGTTTTTGGCAGAGGCAGTGCTGGTGCTGCTGTGCCGGGCTCTGGTGGCCGTCCCCAGCAGCGTGACGTTCCACCGCCGGCAGCGCGGAGCAGGGGGTGGGTGAGAATTAGATTTAGATCTAATTTCCATCAACATTTAAAGGCATTTTGCATCCAGTGCCTGACCACGGCCCCACGCACGGCCCGCAGCCAAGCTGACCGAGCACCTTAGACCTTGGCTCCGCTACAGAAACATCATCCCGCTCTTTGTAGTTATTTTCCAAGATCTCCAAACTGACGGAGCAGCCGGGCTGGGAAGATGCTCGGGGAGGCTCACGCTGGATCACCCGGCCCTGGCAGCTGCTGCTCCTCCCGCTCCTCCTCCCCAGATGGCATTTTCCAGCCATGAGAGAGCCTCCACCAAAGGCTGATGGAGGTTTTGGCCCCAGCGGGGGATGCCAAGCCCCTGATCCAGGGCTTCTCCCAGAATATGGGCCAGGAGCCCACAAGCGAAGACGCCACGTGCACTCCCCCCGCTCTCCTTCCAGCACAAGCAGGGGCTTTGCCAGGGGCCAGCAGTGCCAGCACAGCTGTACTCTGGGTTTCCTCGTGTCTTTGGGAGGCAGCTTCACGTCTAGCATTAATTGCCTGCTTAATTACCATCCTCACCCTCCCTCGGTGTCTCGCAGGGAGCGCTGAATGAGACGCTTGTTGGCGGCACCGGACGAGCCGGGTGTCGGGGTGTGGGGTTGTCCGTCCTTCCTCGGTTTATTTCCCCCAACCCCCAGCGTTTACCTTCCGAGCTGACCAGCTTTAACATATTTTCTGTGTGTGTTCCAGCTGGCAGGGATTTTATTGACCGTGGAGAGGCAGAAAGCACCACCGCTGCCGCCGCCGCGCACCCGCGACGCTGGCGGAGACGCCGAGGTCGGGAAGGAGCAGCCCATCGCCCGCCACAGCCAGGGCCCCGGTCCAGAGGGAACTGGGGAAGCAGCGACCTGGGCATCACTTTTTCCTCCTCCTCCACTCACCAAAGCCTCTTGGCGCTGAAGGGGCTGCAGACACATGCTGTACGTGCACATACATTCCTCGAGCGTGCGATCAGACCGGAAAGGAGCCGGAGGAGCCGCAGCGGGAAGGAGGACGGGGAAAAAGCTCTGCCTCCTCTGAGGCGAGAGCGCTGCAGCCTCCAGAAAAGCTGCAGTCAACACTTTGGGGGTTTGTTTGATTTTTGGTTTGGTCTTTTTTTTTTTTTTTTCAAATTTTATCTTTTTTTACTTCAAGGAGACGCAGTGCTAAAAGAGGAACTGCTGAGGCACACGGGGTTGGAAAGACCTAGATGGGTGGGGAAGTTCTTATTTTGGCAAAAATCCTCCTCCCTCTTGCAAAGCTCAGCAGAAGGACTTTGTGCTCCACGAGGAGCTCCTCGCTTTCCGCCTTTGCAGTGCAGCCCCTCCCAGGAGCCCACGCCAAGAGCACTAAGGAGATGCCACCAGGCTTCTCCCACTACTCATCTCTCCCGTCGTGGCTGAGGTGCAAAGCACTGGTGCAGCTTCAGAGCCGCCCAGGGTGGCCGAGAGCATCTCACCCCACCGGGTCTCACTCCCTCCTGGGGTCAGGTCAGCAGGGCGATGGTCAAACCTCATCCCAGAGCTGAATCTCAACCATAACCAGCTCCAAGCACCCTCCCCGTACTCATACCCCACCATGCTGCAGCATTGGAACTCTAAGAGCAGCCTTGTGTGGAGAGTTTTGTTCTGGTCCCTCAAGCCTCCTGCTCCAGCTTCCACTCCCCGGTCCCACCACGCAGCCCCTCCAAGTTGGCATGGGACAAGCTTGGCCACCTGTGCTGCCAACAGCCCCGGACCCCACCGCTCATGGCTTTTGGCAACACCAGGGTGGCCAAGCAAGTGGCATTTCTCCCAGCATTGGGTGTTTGGGCATGAATGCAGGGAGCTCTGAGCTTTGCTCTGAGCACCATCGGAGCAGGACCGGCCCGGTGGGCCCAGGAGTGGTGGCAGGAGCAGGGCTGACCCCCCCCTCAACATCACCCCCACCCTGTGCTGGGCTTTGGTGCTAAAAGAGCTTCACCTGGGAGCGAGCGGCGCTGCAGCGGCACTTGCATAATTTCATTTATGTTTCCAAAATGGGGAACAGGCTCTGACATCAACAACTCTGCAGCACCTCGAGAGGTCAGAGGAGATGGGGCAAAAAATAATAAAAAAACCTCGTCATCTTGGACCTGACAACCCTGCAAATGCCTTCTCCTGGCACAAAGCCAGAGGTGTCACTGCAGGATGGGGAAAGGACACAGTAAGGCAGGGTCTGCTGTTGAAACCAACAGATACATAATAGATCTATACATCCCAAGCACAAGCACAGGTTGGGGGGAGAATGGCTGGAGAGCAGCCCTGAGGAGAAGGACCTGGGAGTGATGGTGGGTGAGAAGCTCAACAGAAGCCCAGCAGTGCCCACTGGCAGCTCAGAAAGCCAACCCCATCCTGGGCTGCATCAAAAGAAGCGTGGCCAGCAGGGCCAGGGAGGGGATTCTGCCCCTCTGCTCTGCTCTGGTGAGACCCCACCTGGAGTAATGTGTCCAGCTCTGGAGTCCTCAACATAGAAGGGACACACAGAGCTGTTGGAATGGGTCCAGCAGAGGGCCATGAAGATGATTCGAGGGCTGGAGCACTTCTCCTATGAAGACAAGCTGAGAGAGCTGGGGTTGTTCAGCCTGGAGAAGAGAAGGCTCCGGGGAGACCTTAGAGCAGACTTCCAGTATCTGCAGGGGCTACAGGAGCGCTGGGGAGGGACTCTTTGTCAGGGAGTGGAGTGACAGGACAAGGGGTAGGTAGCAGCTTTAAATTGTTTGAGGGGAGATTTAGATTAGATATTGGGAAGAAGTTCTTTGCTGTGAGGCTGGTGAGAGCCTGGCCCAGGTTGCCCAGAGAAGCTGTGGCTGCCCCATCCCTGGAGGGGTTCAAGGCCAGGCTGGATGGGGCTTGGAGCAACCTGGTGCAGTGGGAGGTGTCCCTGCCCAGGGCAGGGGGTTGGAACTGGATGAGCTTTAAGGTCCCTTCCAACCCAAACCGTTCTGTGATTCTATGATCTATAAATAATCTGAATTTACAGATTATTTATAATACATATATTGTATGTGTTTTATATAAATACATCTGAGGAAGAAAGGGCCTTCCCCCTGGGCACTGCTCTGCCTCTCTGCCCCGCACCTCTCACCTCCATCCTCTTCCTCACCCCCTGCCTCCCTCAGGAGCATCCCACCTTCTCTGGCCTTTCCCCATTTTTCCCCTACACCAGGAGGCAAAACTTAAACCCGGGGCTGACGGAGCTGGCCGTGCCCCCCCACCCCGTATCTGCCACCGGCGTGTTGAGACACCGCTGCCTACGAGGAGGGTGCAACAGGATATTTATTCCTCATGAGTCACCTCACCCTCCCTCTCTGTCATCCGTGAGCGCCCCGGCTCCAACTGCGGGTTTGCCGGCCGGGATCCCACGCAGGCCGGGGCACAGCAGCCCCACAGCCCTTCCCCATGCCGCCCCGCACACACTGAGGAGCTCTGGGCAGCCTGGGGAGTCGGCGGATCTTAACCCCCTCCATGCACCCAATGCCTTAATTAGCACCTTCTATTTAGTAAAAGGTGGGCTTGGGGAGGTGGGTCAGAGCTCAGGTCTCGGCCTCCTTGCCATGAGCCTCCTCTACAGACGACAGGGACCCGGGTCCCCTCATTATCCCCATTGATTGAGGGAGTTGGGATTGTTTAGTTGGAGGAAGGGGAGGCTGAGGGGAGACCTCATCCTCTCCACAACTGCTTGAAAGGGCATTGCAGAGAGGTTGGTGCTGGTCTCTTCTCACGGGCAATGAGCCATAGAAGGAGAGGGAATGGCTGCAAGCTGCAGCAGGGTAGGGTTAGGCTGGACATGAGGAAACAGTTTTTCCCAGAGAGAGTGGTCAGTCAGTGGAATGGGCTGCCCAGGGAGGGGGTGGAGTCCCCATCCCTGACTGTGTTTCAGAGTAGATTGGATGTGGTGTTGAGGGATCTGGTGTAGGGGAGAAGTTGTAGAGTAGGGCTGATGGTTGGACTTGATGATCCCAAGGGTCTCTCCCAGCCTAAATGATTCTATGATTAAGCAGCCTGCGGTTCGTTAGCGATCCTAGCGAGGAGGGAGCCGGGAGCTTCGGAGGAGAGACATCAAACCACAAAGCCCTCCAAGCCATTGGGAAGCTCCTGTGCTTATTTTTATTATCATTTTTTTTAATCAAAGGCCCAAAAGCAGCCCCGGCCGCTGAATAACGCGTCAGGCTGCCGGGCGGTTGGCAAACACCGGGCGGAACGAGTTAATCCACAGATCCCGCTCGCTCGGATGCCAGCGCTCCTCCAGCCTCAACGTGACTAACCAGTTTCACTACTGGGAGCATTTCCGGGAGGAAAGGGAGCTTCTGGAGAGCACGGAAGAGGGGAAGGAGAAGCCGTGTGGCTCCTTCTTCCCCATGGTACGGTGGGGCTGGGGGAAGGTGGGGTGTGGGCACACCGTGAGCAAAAGCAAGGATAGCATCGGAGCTGAGGGGGGGGGTTCAGACCATCACCTGGAGGTCTTGGTTGAAGGAAACCCATCTGCAACTTCAAACACGGTGAAAAGCTGTAGCTCATCCCGGAGGGGAGATGTGCCCCCCCACCCCTCCTTTCATAAATCATTAACAAGGTCCAGGATGGCAAACGACAGCGGGGAAACGCTGTGTTTGAGAGAGAGCCTGTCCTCCTACCAAGGGGAAAGCAAAACCACAGCTCATTCCTTCGTTAGGCATCAGCCAAACAGGTAATGCCGGAGTGAGATCCTGAGATTGCAGCCACAAGGCTGCAGACAGCATTGTTTAAGGGAGAACTGTCACTGCACTGGTCTGAAACATCCCCACCGCTCCTTAAAGAGGACCAGAAAGCTGCAGATAAGGTGGCCAGAAGCAGGTCCAGGGCAGGAAAGTGCCTTTGCAGCTTCAGGGGAGGGGCAGGAGCAGCCCAGGAGCGTAGCCAGCGCCCAGGCAGCAGCGTTCCAGCTGCGCTGACGGTGACCCTGGCTCGCACAAGCCACATCCTCAAGATGCTCAGAGACAAGGCCTGGAGGACTTTGGCTTCATTAACTAGTCCAAGGTTGTGAGCCGAGCCAGAGCGGGATCCAGGGACGGCTGGTTGGCAGCGATTCAACCCCTTCCACAATGCGGCGGCCGGACGCCAGAGACTTTCAATTGGGCCCTGACTTGGGCTTGGCTCCTCTTCCAGACCAGCAGGTGCTGGGGAAGTCGCTCCCCAGCCTTTGTATCGGGCAGCAAGAGGAAAATCAAGCGCAGCAGCAGCCCCTGCCCTGTGGCTGCCCCTCGGCCACCCCCTCAACCCCCCCTTAAAACGCTTTAATTTTCAGTGCTGACACGAAAACCGCTCCAGCACGGGTCATCAAACGAGCCTTTGGGTGGCAAAGATGAGATGTATGTGATCTATAAGGTGTCATTTGGATGGTTTAGAGAGGCTGCAGGTTGGACACTTAGAGACAGACACCCCCACCCCTTGCTTTTGGGAGGGGAAGCAAGAGCTTCACTGCTTCACCTGCAAATCTCCCTGCTTTACGGGGCGAGACGGGCCCCGGGTTTGGTTAGAGCAGATCGAAAGCCACCACCACACCATGGGAAAAATAGAAATAAAATTAAAAAAAGCTTGCCCAGGGAGCTGGGTCACTTCCAGTCTCATCCAGCCCCCCCCCAACCATGGGGAGAGGGGGTTCAGGCAGATGTGAAGCTATTGGGGTAACCGCAGCAGGCCCCCCCGCTGGAAGGTAACGGCCAGGGGGTCAGCGTCTGCTCCACCACAGCTCCCCCTCCCCTTGTTTTCATCGAGGGAGGTGTCAGAAAGATCCTCAGGGCAAAAAATACCCCCAGCAAATATTAACAGCAGCGAGGACTACGCAGCCCCACGCTCCACGCAGTGCAAAGTCTCCTTCTGAGGAGGTACACCAACCCAACGGGACTTCCAGGTCCCCAGGCGTCACCGGTGGGGGTTCCACCTCGCAGCCTTCTCCCAGCACAGCAGACCCAGACAGCTCCCACCCTGTGCCTGGCAGGTTTCTTCTTCCAATACCAGCTTCAAAGGAGAGCTGGAGGTACTTCAGAGCTGGTGGTGTCCCTGGCTGCTTTCCTCCACTCCTCTCCCTTCCCCAGAAGCGATGACCCAGGCAGGTACCAGCTGCTCGTCCCTTTTTCCCCACGATGTCCCCTTCCTCTGATGGACCCTCCTGGGCTCGGGGACAAGCGTCGCTGCGGCTCAGGCGGGTGAAGAGCAGCCAAATCTTCTCAGATGGTCCTGGTTAAGCTGGGGAAAATGCTTCCCTCGCTGCTGAGGTCTGCCCACCCGCTCTGTCCTGCCCTCCCACAACCGCCGGGGCTGAGCCGAGCAGATCCTGAGCTCTCTCAAAGGCTTTCACTTCCCCCCTCAAACCCCTTTACCAAAAAAAAAAAAACCCAAGAAAAAGGTGAAACGAGAGTGCACACCCATAAAAGAGCCACGTTAAACACCCCCTCCGTTGTATTTCACACAAGGAACCCGTTCTAGGCGCAGACACCGCAGCCAAGTTCAAGTGTTCCCCAAGTTATTCCCCAGGTCTGAAGGGCTTGGGGGGGGGCACAAGGGGACACAAGGGGGGACCTAAGCTGAGCCCGGACCTGCTGGGGGTCCCCCCTCATCCGAATGCTCCTGCAGGAATAAAAGTGTTTCCAGCATTATCAATCCCCAAGCGTTACCAATTTCCACCTCTCGGGCAACAGACACCCATTACAGCCCCCTCAAGGCTTTTGGTGGGCTTTTTGGTTGGTTTGGGTTGGTTTTGGTCCTAACTAGAAGAATCCAGCAGAGAGAAACCAGCCCCGCTCTCCCGAAAGGCGCAGCCGAGGAAGGCAGCACTGGGGCAGCACAGAGCAGCCTCGGGAAGGCTGAAGAAGCAGCTCTCTCTCGAGGGGTTCCCAAGGGGCTGTGCCTGTCAGATCCCTGCGGGACTCGGTGGCCAGAGGACTCAGTGGCCGGAGGACTTGGTGGCTGGAGGACTCAGTGGCCGGAGGACTCGGTGGCTGGAGGACTCACTTGGTGTCTGGAGGACTCGATGTCTGGAGGACTTGGTGTCTGGAGGACTCACTTGGTGTCTGGAGGACTTGGTGTCTGGAGGACTCGGTGGCTGGAGGACTCACTTGGTGTCTGGAGGACTCGATGTCTGGAGGACTTGGTGTCTGGAGGACTCACTTGGTGTCTGGAGGACTTGGTGTCTGGAGGACTCGGTGGCTGGAGGACTCACTTGGTGTCTGGAGGACTCGATGTCTGGAGGACTTGGTGTCTGGAGGACTCACTTGGTGTCTGGAGGACTTGGTGTCTGGAGGACTCGGTGGCTGGAGGACTCACTTGGTGTCTGGAGGACTCGATGTCTGGAGGACTTGGTGTCTGGAGGACTCACTTGGTGTCTGGAGGACTTGGTGTCNTGGAGGACTCACTTGGGGGTTGGAGGATTTGGTGGCTGGAGGACTCAGTGGCCAGAGGACTCGGTGGCTGGAGGACTCACTTGGTGGCCGGAGGACTCGGTGGCCAGAGGACTCTGCAGCTGACTCACATCTTTACTTTCCTTTTTTTCCCCCCTTCCTCTTTTTTTTTTTGAATTTCAAGGAGGCCAGAGATACCTGTTCTTAAGCAAGAGCAGAGAGACTTCCTGGCCAATACCCCGCCTGTCAAAAGCCACCTTTCCCCAGGCTCGGGGCGCTCTGGGGGGACGCGGCGCTGGCTGCCGGCACCACAGGGCTGTGACTCAGCTGTGGGAAAACCGGCATCGGGGCTGGAATTACCCTGCTCACCCCCCAGCTCGGAAAGGGGGGTGGTGGATTGCGGTGCTCCAGTTCACCCACCTCGGCCTGAAGTCCCCAGATCCTCTGCTGGGATGTAATTCCAAAAGTTAAAGAGACCCCAGCGGTGTCGCGCTTGGGGACACCAGAAGAGGAACATGGTGAGGGGACAATGCCACTGACTCACCCTTCCTGCATCCAAGGTGAGGAGAAACGTGGGGTTTTTCCTCCCCCCCCCCAAAAAGAAGTGGTTTGAGATTCCACACACGGAGCCCTTTGCTGTGTGGAATCCAAGAATCAAACCCCAAGACAAAAAGCACAACCACAAAGGGTAGTGGGAAACCTGAGCCAAGGTGCCCACACCGACACCGGCTTCCATGCTCCGGAGTGGGGTCCCTGCTCCCAGAGGGTCCTTCTCTGGAGCAAATTTGGAGGGTCCATCTCCAGAGCGAGTTCCCCACTCCTGGAGGAGGTCCCTGCTCCAGAGCGAGTTCCCCTCTCCTGGAGGTCCCTTCTCCAGAGCGAGTTGCCCTCTCCTGGAGGTCCCTTCTCCAGAGCGAGTTGCCCTCTCCTGGAGATCCCTTCTCCAGAGCAAGTTCCCCTCTCCTGGGGGTCCCTTCTCCAGAGCAAGTTGCCCATTCCTGGAGGTCCCTGCTCCAGAGCAAGTTGCCCACTCCTGGAGGTCCCTTCTCCAGGGCGAGTTCTTTGCTCCCAGAGGTCCCTTCTCCAGAGCAAGTTCCCCTCTCGTGGAAGGTCCCTTCTCCAGAGTGAGTTCCTTGCTCCCGGAGGTCCCTTCTCCAGAGCAAGTTCTCTGCTTCTGGAGGATCCCTTTCCCCATTCCCAGTTCCCAGCCACAAGGGAAACAACTCTCAGATCCACCAGTGAAGCAACCGGCCATCACAGACCTTTGACGATGAAACCGATTGTGTTTTTAAACCCAGAGACGCTCCTCCGGGAGGACCATGGTATCAGCAGGGTTAATTTCCAATTAGGGAGGGCAGGCATGTTTTTTTCCAAGCCCCATCCACGAGGACCGTGTCCCTGTGACTGGGAAAAGGGCCCTGGCGGAGCGTGAGTCACGGGGCGGGCTGGGGACGGGCGCTCTCGGGCGTCACGCTAAGGGCTGCCCTCGGGAAGCTCCCATCGGGAAGGGGCGAGCGCTGCTGACACCCTGAAAAAGGACTTTACTACAGTGAGAGAGAGACGGGAGCCCTCTCCACCAGGAGCCTGGTCTCCCAGCTCCGGGGAGTTTAATTAAGGCAGAGCAAGTTCATTTACGCGGCCCCACCCTCTGCTGACATTCAGGTAGGACACAGCCCGGCAGACAAAAGGCTCTGGGAGGACTGGGAGGGTTGCAGCTACTCCCACCTGCCTGAGTCATCTTTCCCAGTGATTCCCAAAAGCTTTGGGAATCCACACCCGGCCTCACACCTGCAGCTGCTGGGAGCAACCCCAAAACCTCCGCCGTCCCCACCAGCAGCACAAGCCCCCTGCCCACGGTGACAGCTCTTGGTGACCCTCCACAGGCACCAAGGATGTCCCCGGCTTGGTGCACGACCCTCCACGAGCCACCCTTACTTGCTCATCGGCCCTTTTGGCCAGGGCTGCGCCTTCTGCACCGACCCAAAACTCCTCCCTTTCCAACCAAGTTATTTCTTCCCCGGAACACGGGAACACGGGTGGGCTCCTCCGTGCCCTCCCGCGGAGCCGGTCGCTTCCCAGAGCTACGGGGGAAGCGGTGAGTTTTGACACCCTAGAAGTTTGCCCGAGAGGGTGAAGAGGGAGTACGGAGAGAAGTACCATCTCTTGCACTTACAGAAAGCAGTCGCTAACCTGGGCCTCGGGGGAAGCTCTCCCAACGGGGGAACACCCGGCAGAGACCTCTCCCCGGCGGGCAGAAGGCGCTGCCCCAGCACCGCGGCATTGCCCCTCGCTGTTCCTCCCGCCGTTAAGCGGAGGTGACGGCTTACGAGACGTAAGGAAGGAGGAAATGACACATGTAAGTAAGGAGAGCTCCGCTGTAGGATTGCTTTATTTTCTGCTTATTAGTTCTTTACCAACACGACAGCCATATCGAGAACACAAAACTCCTGTTCACTTTTAAAGTCAGGGAGATCACCACAGTCTACAAACTCATTCACTGGTCAGACACGATTTAACGCCGCTCAGAACGCACTCCATAGACTCACACGAACACAGACGGATGCACTTTCAAAATCCAGAGCGGGTCGGGTCGGGGTTTTTGAGATCACGGGGTTTCTCCCAGGTTGCCACCTTACCCCGCGGGCAGCGGTCACCGCCCGAGAGCCAGGAGGTCGCGCCGGGGTTCGGCTCCGACCTAGAAAGGACACGCTGAAAGCGAAACCCTCCTGTTTGGTTGGGTAGCAATGGCCATTTAGTTTTGAATTCGCTGCCACGTGTTTCAGGAACTTTTGTTTCCCCCCTCCTCTTTCTCCCCCCCCTCCCCTANAGGAAATACAAAATTGTGAATCCAGCTGAACGCAAGGTCTGGCAAAGGAGTCTGCCCCAGCACTTGAAAACAGAATAAAGCAACTCAGACAAAAAAAAATGAAGGTATTGAAGTTTGTTTCATGTTGACTGAGAATAGATTTAAGAAAGTTCAAGAACCATTAACAGAGCTTCAAGTTTTCCAGTTTAGGCATTTACTTTGTGCTTGGCTATTTTATTTATGCTCCAGAAGAAAACAGTAACCACACTCTTGTCTGTTTAGTCTTTATACCACCACACCGTTTGTTAAGTTACATCAACAGAGAGAAACAAAATGAAAATAACCCCAAACAAACAAACAAACAGCAACAACAAAAAAGCTAGAAAATAGAGCAGTGATATTCCGATGGCAAAAAAGCCTCCAGTGGGGGAAAACCCAAAAACCCAAACGCCAACAACTCACCTCTCCCTTCCTCAGAGCTGAGATTTAAGAGTTACTCTACAGTCAGCTCTTGCAGAGCCTCTGTCGGCTCGGGAAGGCGCGGAGTCAGATCAATGCTCTATCTTCTGGCACCAGGATCCCGTTTGCAACCCGCGCCCAGAGAAGCCTTTTGGAACCACAAAGCTCTCCAAAGGGACCCTCAGGCGGTCCAGAGCATTCCATTCCAGAAGCCAGCTCAGGATCCTTCTCTTCCCGTACATCTTTGGTAAGAGCTCCACAGCCAGTGCGCTCAGCACGCAGAGCCAGCGCCGCAGAAGCGTAGTGTAATGCCCCCCCATCTCACATAAAAACTCCTTGGAAAAGAAAAATAGCCACAAAAAAAAACAAAGAAAAGAAAGAAAAAAGAAAAGAAAAGAAAACCCAAGCCATTTTCTTCTGGTTTTGTAGCATACATTCCTAGAATTCCCCAAGGGAGTTTAACTCCTTGAGGAAATCTGAAGTTAATCCTTAAGGCTGAATAAGAACCAGCTGCTTTAACGTTGTATGTATGTATTTAGCACCCAGCACTAACACTTGATTGAGGTTTTTAGATTAATACTTGTGCTGGGTGGGGTTGGTTTTTTTTGTTTGTTTCCTTTAGTTTTGTTTGGTTGGTTTTGTTTTGTTTTTCTCCTCTTTTTGCCGGTCACATCTGCAAGCTGTGACCCGGCAAATGAGCCGCTTGCCCTTTAAGAACCAATTGTGGAAGTTTACATTCATAGTCGTATTCTCCCTCTCCCCCTCCTCCCCGCTCTCATTAGCGGTGAGTTACTCCACGGGCTCCGGGCATCCCGCACCGCTCCCCCTCCCTCCTGCGGGACCACAGACAACAGCCCGCTGCCGAGGCAGCCGGCCGGGACGGCAACAACTACTCGCGGGTTGGAAAACTAAAAGCAAAACGAGCCATTTTCCTCCAAACGGCCACCGTTCACCGTGCCGGAACTACCGAGCTCGACTATGGGTTAGCAGGGAAGTCTACAAAACGGAAAGAAAAAATGCAAAGAAAAAAGCAAGCTCAAAAAAAAGACAGTTTTCCTTTCTCTGCTCCGTGCGTGTCAGAGTCAGAAATCCTTTTTTTTTTAACATTTCCACGTCTGCAACCGCCTCGAGACGGAAAGAATTTGTCTCGCTGCAGGACGGGCAAGTCGGTGCTGGGTTTTTGCCTAAGCCTCCGCCACTCCAAGTCAAGCTCGCTGTGACGCCGCTGCCGCCACCACCTTACTGCTGCCTTTTCTGGAAGGAGCCCACCTCACAACCGAAGCGACGCGAGCAGCGAGGACGGCAGCTAAAGCGTCCCCGGAGCCGGCAAGGCGAGGCCAAAAAACCCCCAAACAGTTATCTACCCTGGAAGCGTTACATCACTCACGTCTTATTTGCTCTGCGGTTGCTACGTAGCGCGGGGATACTCGCTCGCATCCCTCCTCACGCACGATGGACGGTTCAGAACTCCACAGCTGACAGTTCGAAGCAGCTCTCCCCCGCTGCCCGGTCCGCACCGCGCCCGCCGTGCGCTTCCAAACACCTCACAGCGCTACGCTCGCTCTCTGCCACCGCGGGCGAGAATCCCTTTCACCTACTAAAGTCTGAGCTACGGAGACAGACCCAGAGCCACTATTTAGTTACAGGCTTAACAGAACTTTAAATAAAAAAATAATAATAATAATAATAAAAAAAAAAACCAACCAAAAAACCAGGTCCTTAATATAAAAAGACAGACTGCAGTTTGATTTTAAGCAATAATTTTCAGTTTACTAGATGAAGTCGACCTATCAACATATTCTGCATGAATGCAAAAAGGTAGCAATCTACAGCAAGTGAGAGAAGAAAAAAAAATAAAAATAAAAATAATAATAATAAAGAATGATATATAATCAAAAAAAAAGTAGAACCAGAAAAGCATACACTGAAAATGGTACCCCTCCCCCAAACCGTCCCCCAAAATAAATCAAACCATCTGAAGGGCTATCAAGAGGAGAGAAAAACAAAACAAAAAAAACCACAAAATAAGAAGAGAAAAATAAAAAGGAGTTACTTAGCAAGTCTACAATGTGTCTCTCCCCTGTTTGCTGGAAGTTCTGCCATAGCATCTAGTACTTGTGTTCGTGTCACATTCGGAGATTAGAGCATCCTAACGCCAAGCAAGAAGAGTTAAAACAGGAATCCAGTCAAGTGTGCAGAAGGAAAGGGTGGTAACTGGAGAAAGGTGATCATAATCCTATGGATGCTTTTGTTTTACTTTTCAGTAGAGAATCATTCTTCCGGAAAGCCATGTGGGTTATTTTATTTTTTTCTTTTTCTTTTTCTTTAATTCTTTGTAGACTAAATAGTTATTCTCTCATTAGGATTTATAATTGGATGTTAACCATGTCAGCCCTTCATAGAGTCCATCCCCTGTAGTAGCACAGGAGGGCTGCACGTACCAATTCCTATCCCTGATTCGGGTCAGGCCCAGTTTCTCCTGGATTTCATGGGGTTTCATGGCATCAGGCAGGTCCTGCTTGTTGGCGAAGATGAGGATGATGGCGTCCCGCATCTCCCTGTCGTTGATGATGCGGTGGAGCTCCTGGCGGGCCTCGTCGATGCGGTCGCGATCGGCGCAGTCCACCACAAAGATCAACCCTTGCGTGCCCGTGTAGTAGTGCCTCCAGAGGGGACGGATCTTGTCCTGGCCCCCGACATCCCACACGTTGAACTTGACGTTTTTGTAAGTAACCGTCTCCACGTTGAAGCCCACGGTGGGGATGGTGGTGACAGACTGGCCCAGCTTCAGTTTGTACAGGATGGTGGTTTTACCAGCCGCGTCCAGACCCAGCATCAGGATCCGCATCTCCTTGTTGCCGAAGATCTTGGACAGCACCTTGCCCATCTCGGCGGCATCCAAGGGGCCCGGCGCCTCCGGGGTGGGGTAAGGGGGAGCGGAGGGCGAGCGGCCCACACGGGGCAGGGGAAAGGGGTGGGTGG